>CAEFZP010002021.1:565000-801795 GCA_903064625.1 Mallotus villosus | reverse complement strand
CCGTGTGTGCGTGTGCTCCCATGTGTGTGTGTGTGTGTGTGTGTGTGTGTAGATCCGTCCCCTGACAGGGCCCAGGGAGGGGGGGGCACGCTGGTGACCATCGAGGGGGAGAACCTGGGGCTGCAGGTGAGGGAGATCACTCACGTCCAGGTGGCAGGGGTCCGCTGCATCCCTGTCCCCGCCGACTACATCAGCGCTGAGAGGTACCAGACAGCATCTTATACACCGATACTAGCTCTATATATTTATACCTTCTATAAATATACACATTCTTCTATCCATAAGTATTTATACTACACGTTTATTTATATTTATACTATCTGTACGAGTATATGTATGTATACTAACCTTTTTATGACCTAAATGTGTATACATGTATTTATTTATAATTCTTTAGCCAGAAAGAAACAGCAAACTATAAAATGTATGGTTTCAGATGTGATGTTGATGATGGGCTTTTGTGTGTGTTCGTGTGTGTGTGTGTGTGTGTGTGTGTGTGTGTGTGTGTGTGTGTGCTCCCTGCAGGATCGTGTGTGACATGGCGGAGGCCCTGCTCCCTCACTCCCCCGGAGGCTCTGTGGAGCTGTGTATCGGGGTGTGCAGTGCAGAGTACCGCACCCAGTCCTCACAGACCTACTCCTTCGTGGTGCGTGGGCCTTTTTACACCCCCACATTTCAGATGACTTGGAAGATGACGTTTACTATATTAAACTGGCCCCTTACTAAGAAAGCCTTGTGTGTAGAACCAGCCTAAGTCGAATAGTGGAAATGTGTTTCCGGGGAAGGCAGATCTGGCAGGGACACACTTATTACAGAGGTGGAAAGTTTAGCCAATGTTCTAGCCGATGTTGACGCGCAGTAATTAAGCCGCCTTCCCGTCACCCGGGCGACAGCAGCACGGCTCCGTCTGGCCGTTATCTCGTCCGCTCGTCAACTGGACGCCCGGATGAGGAGCGCTGACTGGTCGCCTTAAACGACCAATCAATAGCCTGGATTTGGGTTCTTGTGGAGGACAGAGACAGGACAATTACCCTGCCTGCTAATCACTGCTGGGATGAAGCAAGCTAACTCCACTCACTGTCACTGAGTTTAACCTACACACACACACACCTACACACACACACACACACCTACACACACACACACACACACACCTACACTCACACACACACACACCTACACACACACCTACACTCACACACACACCTACACACACACTCACACACACACCTACACTCACACACAGTTCTACCAGGCTCAGAGCACAGCAATTACCAGCAGAATAATGAGAATCAGGCGTTCTTGTTTCAGATATTCATTAAAATGGAGATTTTCAATAGGACATTAGTGAGCCGTAATAGTTTGAGTGTGTGTGGTGTGTGTCTCTCCACCCCACACAAATATAGTCTGTGTGTATTAACACTGTGTGTGTCTGTGTGCATGTTAACACTGTGTGTGTCTGTGTGCATGTTAACACTGTGTGTTTGTGTTAACTCTGTGTGTGTGTGTGTCTTGTCTCTCCTCCTCCAGACCCCCACTCTGACCCACGTGCGCCCAGAGAGGGGACCCGTGTCTGGGGGGACCAGACTGACGGTGTCTGGCATCCACCTGGAGGCTGGGAGCAGCGTCAGGGTCTTCATCGCCCAGGAGGAGTGTCTGTTTGTCAAGTAAGTCTACAGGCAGCCAGGCAGCAGCCAGTCAGTCAGCAGGCAGCCAGTCAGTCAGCACCCAGTCAGTCAGTCAGCCAGTCAGCCAGTCAGCCAGTCAGCCAGTCAGCAGTCAGTCAGCAGTCAGCCAGTCAGCAGTGAAGTATGGTGAAAGCAGGCAGTCAGTCAGCCAGTCAGTCAATCAGCAGTCAGTCAGCAGACAGCCAGTCAACACCCGGCCCCTGTGTGTGTTCCCTGCTCAGGAGGACCAACAGGGAGATAGTGTGTGTGACGCCTGCGTCCCAGTCGGGCTCTGGCCCCGCCTCCATCCGTCTGCTGATTGACAAGGCGGAGGTGACCAGCACCGAAATACGCTACATCTACACCGAGGACCCCACCATCTCAGCGTCGAACCCAACTGGAGCATCGTCAAGTGAGTTAACTTTCTCTGCTCTCCTCTGATCTCCTCCTCTCCTCTGCTCCTCCTCTCTCATGCTCTCCTCCTCTTCTCTCATCCACTCTCTCATGTCCTCCTCTCCTCTTCTCTCATCCCCTCTCTCGTGTCCTCCTCTCCTCTTCTCTCATCCCCTCTCTAGTGTCCTCCTCTCCTCTTCTCATCCACTCTCTCATGTCCTCCTCTCCTTCTCTCATCCACTCTCTCGTGTCCTCCTCTTCTCTTCTCTCATCCACTCTCTCATGTCCTCCTCTCCTCTTCTCTCATCCCCTCTCTCGTGTCCTCCTCTCCTCTTCTCTCATCCCCTCTCTCGTGTCCTCCTCTCCTCTCTCTCATCCACTCTCTCATGTCCTCCTCTCCTCTTCTCTCATCCACTCTCTCATGTCCTCCTCTCCTCTTCTCTCATCCCCTCTCTCGTGTCCTCCTCTCCTCTTCTCTCATCCCCTCTCTCGTGTCCTCCTCTCCTCTTCTCTCATCCACTCTCTCGTGTCCTCCTCTTCTCTTCTCTCATCCACTCTCTCGTGTCCTCCTCTTCTCTTCTCTCATCCACTCTCTCATGTCCTTCTCTTTTCTCATCCGCTCTCTCGTGTCCTCCTCTCTCCCCCACAGTGGCAGCACGTTGATCACCGTCACAGGAACCAACCTGCTCACCATCCAGGAGCCCAAAGTCCGCTCCAAGTACGGAGGAGTGGAGACCGTTAACGTGAGCAGCACACACACACACACCCTCACACGCACACTGTACACACACACGTACACTCATACACCTACAATCACAAACACACACTTGAAAGGCACAACACAGGTCTCAAAACGAACATACTCAAGCGAACCATGATGGTGATTCCGAGTGGAAACACTGCCCCCCTGCTTCCCAGAGTGCCAGGCTGAGCCCTCGACATCTCTCCCCAGGTGTGCACGGTGGTGAGTGACCAGGTCATGACCTGCCTGGCCCCCGGCATCATCTACATCCGGCCCCACTCGGCCCCGGAGGGGGGGCTCCACCCGGATGAGTTTGGCCTCATCCTGGACCACGTATCCAGCCTCCTCATCCTTAACGGCACACCCTCACCTACTACCCCAACCCCGCCTTCGACTCTCTGGGGACCGCGGGCATCCTGGAGGTGAAGCCCGGCTCGCCCATCATCCTCAAGGTGAGGGGAGCTCCTTCCTCCGGGTCTCCCTCTGGGGCGGGGTCCCTCCCTCTGTGGTCCCCCCCTCTGGGGCGAGGTCCCTCCCTAATGGTGAAAGCGTGAACTCACTTTTGATCTATGCAGAGGAGATGGTTAAGGAGCTCGAACTAGGGGGTGACCTTGGGTCTAACGGTAAATGCCTGGATCTAGCACACGAGGGGGGGGCTTGGAACCCTGCCTATCTGAAGAATAGTTAATGAGGTGCCTGGGGTTCTGATGGGAGCTTCTGACACACAGGAGACCACCTGGCCCTGAGGAAAGGAGAGAGCTAAAACTGTGTGTGTGTGTGGTGTGTGTGTCTTGGTTGTGTGTGTGTGTGTGTGTGTGTGTGTGTATGAGGGCCTGTGTGTGTTTGTCTGTGTCTGTGTGTGTGTGTGTGTGTGTGTGTGTGTAGGAGGGCCTGTGTGTGTTTGTCTGTGTCTGTGTGTGTGTAGGAGGGCCTGTGTGTGTTTGTCTGTGTCTGTGTCTGTGTGTGTGTGTGTGTGTGTGTGTGTGTGTGTGTGTATGAGGGGCTGCGTGTGTCTGTGTGTGTGTGTGTGTGTGTGTGTGTGTGTGTGTGTGTGTGTGTGTATGAGGGCTGTGTGTGTGTATGTGTCTGTGTGTGTGTCTGTGTGTGTCTGTGTGTGTGTCTGTGTGTGTTTGTCTGTGTGTGATCTGATTTTCCTCAGTAAAACTGCAAAGTGTTGCGGTCAGGGTTGTTTATGCTCCAGGCTGCTGAATATCATTGTTGTCTAAGTGCAGAGAACCTCTTTTGTCACCAGGGCAAGAATCTCATTCCTCCCGCCCCCGGCAACAGCCGCCTCAACTACAGCGTGATGATTGGAGAGACGCCCTGCCTGTTAACCGTGTCCGAGTCCCAGCTGCTCTGTGATTCGCCGGAGCTGACCGGAGAGCAACGAGTTCTGGTAATGTCAATGACATCATACTCACCTGCCCGCCCATATCTGTGGTGACTAGGGTTTGGGAGGTGGGTAGGTAGGGAAGGAGAAACGACAGGGAGGAAGGGGGGGGGGAGGACATGGAGAGAGCAAAGTGTTAATGACTCTTTCAATCTCTCTCTCTCCATCCACCACTAATAATTCACACCCAGGCAGGGGATGGGGGATAGAGGGAGGGAGGGGGGGGAGGGAGGGAGGGAGGGGGGAGGCATGGGGTCGGGGGACGGAAGGGTGAAGAAGGAGAGGTGGAGGGGTAGTAGGACAGAGGGAGGGTAAGGCGAGGGAGAGAGGAGGAGATGAGGGAGGAGGGATGGTGGACAGAGGGAGTGATGGAGGACTGACAGGTTAAAGGTGGTGCTGGTTTGCAGGGTGGTAGGAGGTCTAAGCTCATTATGGTGCAGTGTGAGAGGAGGGGGAGGAGAGCTGCCCACATGCAGCCCTGCTCAGAGCACTCAACCTGGGACCTGTTGCTAGGTAGCTACTGGACCTGCGGGCTACAGTGTACTTACTGGACTGTGCCTACTGTAAACCATGGACAGGCTTCTTAAGAGACAGATGAACACATCAATCTGATGTGCTGTGTGTTGTATGTGTGTGTTGTATGTGTGTGTGGTATGTGTGTGTGGTATGTGTGTGTGGTATGTGTGTGTGGTATGTGTGTGTGTGTCCTCCAGATCATGGTGGGGGGGATGGAGTTCTCCCCGGGGACGCTCCACATCTACTCCGACAGCGTCCTGACGCTGCCCGCCATCATCGGCATCGGCGCGGGCGGCGGCGTCCTCCTCATCGCCATCATCGCCGTGCTGATCGCCTACAAGAGGAAGACCCGCGACGCCGACCGCACCCTCAAGAGGCTACAGCTGCAGATGGACAACCTGGAGTCACGCGTGGCTCTGGAGTGTAAGGAGGGTAGGTGTCCTGGTCCTGCACCACACGCTTCACCACACACACCTCCACTCAAACAGCGTCCGCAGGCCTCCGCTGACCCCTGACCCCCCCGTGTGTCCTGCAGCGTTCGCTGAGCTGCAGACGGACATCCAGGAGCTGACCAACGACATGGACGGGGTGAAGATCCCTTTCCTGGAGTACCGTACCTACACCATGAGGGTCATGTTCCCCGGGATCGAGGAGCACCCCGTCCTCAAGGAGCTAGACGTAAGATGTGCTACGTCTGCTCCACCCTCTCCCCTCCGTTTCTATACTACATCTGCTCCACCCTCTCCCCTCCGTTTCTATACTAGATCTGCTCCACCCTCTCCCCTCCGTTTCTATACTAGATCTGCTCCACCCTCTCCCCCCGTATCTATACTAGATCTGCTCCACCCTCTCCCCCTGTATCTATACTAGATCTGCTCCACCCTCTCCCCCCGTTTCTATACTAGATCTGCTCCACCCTCTCCCCCCCGTTTTTATACTAGATCTTCTGCTTCTTCCTCCCTTCTTCTACTGTTTTTAATACTAGATCTGTTCTCCTCTGTCTCTGCATACTTGATATGTCGGGGGTCTGGTTTGGTACCTCTAGCTCTACAGAGGTATCTTAAGTTCACCTCTTTAATACTGTTTCTCTGCCAAAAAGATAGATGGAAGCAATGATAGATCCTTTCCCTCCCCTCCCTCTCTTACCTCACTACGAGGCTTCGCGGAATTCTGTTTTCCTAGCTCTCCCTCTCTCTCGCTCCCTCAGTCGTTCTCTCTCTCTCTCCCTCCCTCAGTCGTTCTCCCTCTCTCTCGCTCCTCCTCCTCTCTTTTTAATGAAAGCCCGTGGCTGTAGCGGCCTCTCAGAAGACAGTGGTCTGGTTGTCTGGAGACCTGGACTGCTGAAACACTGGGAAGACAGGCAACTGCCTGGGAGGAAGGACCTCCTCCAAGGGTTTATTAATGCTGCCTTAACTGAGACTAACACTTCTCTCTCTCTCTCTCTCTGTGTCTGCTGTCTCTCTCTCTCTCATCCTCTCTCTCTCTCTCTCTCTCTCCTCTCGTCTTCTCATCTCTCGTCTCTCTCTGCTCATCTCTCTCTCTCTCTCTCTCTGTGTGTGTGTGTGTGTGTGTGTGTGTCTCTCTCTCTCTCTCAAAACACACCTCGTCACTCATCTCTCACACATACATATACACACATCTCACCTCTCTTGCACACACATACACACACACACCTCACCTCTCCCCACACACACACACACACACCTCCCACACACACACACACACGTCCTCTCCAGTCTCCAGCCAACGTGGAGAAGGCCCTGCGTCTGTTCAGCCAGCTGCTCCACAACAAGATGTTCCTGCTCACCTTCATCCACACCCTGGAGGACCAGCGCTCCTTCTCCATGCGTGACCGTGGCAACGTGGCCTCCCTCCTCATGGCGGCGCTGCAGGGCCGCATGGAGTACGCCACCGTGGTCCTCAAACAGCTGCTGGCCGACCTCATAGAGAAGAACCTGGAGAACAGGAACCATCCCAAACTGCTCCTCAGAAGGTGCGTTGACCCGCTGACCTCTGACCTCTCTGGAGTTCGTATCAGAGTAAGGGAGAGACGCCCACGGAGCAGCTTTCATACCTTCAACCGGAACCTTCCAGATAGTCCCACCACTGTTTATATGAGCTCCAGAAAGCCTGGAATGACTTTAGTCTGACCTTAGTCCTGACCCTAACCTTAGGAAGGATCTGTACTCCGGTGGGCCTGTCCTTGACCCCTGCTCCTGACCTGTGTCGCTGCTGTGTGTGTGTGAGGCTGATCGCTGTGTGTGTGTGAGGCTGATCGCTGTGTGTGTGTGTGTGAGGCTGATCGCTGTGTGTGTGAGGCTGATCGCTGTGTGTGTGTGTGTGTGTGTGTGTGTAGCTGATCGCTGTGTGTGTGTGTGAGGCTGATCGCTGTGTGTGTGTGAGGCTGATCGCTGTGTGTGTGTGTGAGGCTGATCGCTGTGTGTGTGTGTGTAGCTGATCGCTGTGTGTGTGTGAGGCTGATCGCTGTGTGGTGTGTGTGTGAGGCTGATCGCTGTGTGTGTGTGAGGCTGATCGCTGTGTGTGTGTGAGGCTGATCGCTGTGTGTGTGTGTGTGAGGCTGATCGCTGTGTGTGTGTGAGGCTGATCGCTGTGTGTGTGTGTGTGAGGCTGATCGCTGTGTGTGTGTGTGAGGCTGATCGCTGTGTGTGTGTGTGTGAGGCTGATCGCTGTGTGTGTGTGTAGCTGATCGCTGTGTGTGTGTGTGTGTAGCTGATCGCTGTGTGTGTGTGAGGCTGATCGCTGTGTGTGTGTGTGTAGCTGATCGCTGTGTGTGTGTGTGTGTGAGGCTGATCGCTGTGTGTGTGTGTGTGGCTGATCGCTGTGTGTGTGTAGCTGATCGCTGTGTGTGTGTGTGTAGCTGATCGCTGTGTGTGTGTGAGGCTGATCGCTGTGTGTGTGTGTGTAGCTGATCGCTGTGTGTGTGTGTGAGGCTGATCGCTGTGTGTGTGTGTGTAGCTGATCACTGTGTGTGTGTGTGAGGCTGATCGCTGTGTGTGTGTAGCTGATCGCTGTGTGTGTGTGAGGCTGATCGCTGTGTGTGTGTGTAGCTGATCGCTGTGTGTGTGTGTGAGGCTGATCGCTGTGTGTGTGTGTGTAGCTGATCGCTGTGTGTGTGTGAGGCTGATCGCTGTGTGTTCTCATCTCTCCTGCAGGACTGAGTCCGTGGCAGAGAAGATGCTGACCAATTGGTTCACTTTCCTACTTCACAGGTTCCTCAAGGTAAGGACGCCATCTGAACACGCACACACACATACACACACACCAAAACGGTTCCTCCATGTATACGGTTCCATGGAGATTAATATTGTACAAGGAGAGACTCAAGGTAAAAAGCTACATCTCCACAAACATTTAATTCCTTAAGTCCTTCCCGACAGGGAACTTGAAGACTAAATCTTCTAAATTGAATTTATTTTGCCTTACCAAGAGGATTTGTCAGAGGCAAACGCCTTGAACGAGGGATTCTAAATGTCCCTTGTGAGACACCATAGCCCTCCATGAGAACATTATCCCTCATCTGGCCTGGCAGAGACTCTCGCAGTTCATCCTCACATGAAGGAATGACCATGACATCTACCTGCAGTCACTCTGAAGTCAGATCAGGGTGCTGACTGTGGGAGGCCAGGGTGTGGAGGGAGGCCAGGGTGAGGAGGGAGGCCGGGGTGAGGAGGGAGGCCGGGGTGAGGAGGGAGGCCGGGGTGAGGAGGGAGGCCAGGGTGAGGAGGGAGGCCGGGGTGAGGAGGGAGGCCAGGGTGAGGAGGGAGGCCGGGGATGTGAGAGAGGCTGGGTGAGGAGAGAGGCAATAGTGAGGAGGGAGGCAGGCTTGAGGAAGGAGGCTGGTGGTATGAGAGAGTCCAGGGGGAGGAGGAGGCAGGGGGCAGGCAGGGAGAGGGCTGGTGGGGAGAGGGCTGGTGGGGAGAGGGCTGGTGGGGAGAGGGCTGGTGGGGGAGAGGGCTGGTGGGGAGAGGGCTGGTGGGGAGAGGGCTGGTGGGGAGAGGGCTGGTGGGGAGAGGGCTGGTGGGGAGAGGCTGGTGGGGAGAGGGCTGGTGGGGAGAGGGCTGGTGGGGAGAGGGCTGGTGGGGAAGGGCTGGTGGGGAGATGGCTGGATGGCTGGTGTGGTGGATGGCTGGTGGATTGCTCTAAGATCTCGAACATCTGCACTGATGTAACTTAAACACTTCTGGCCTCCCTCCAACAGCACATTCCAGCAGGCAGTTAGCCCTCCTTGCACAATGGACCTGATGTTCTGCTACTGACTTACACTCTCTCTGCCCTGCACTTACACACACACACACACACAAACACAAGCACGCACCCACACTGCAGAGTAACACAGCAGCATAATAGGCACAGTATGGAACAGGAAGCTGCCATATTGGCTCCTATAGACCACCTGAAAGAAGTGATCCCACACACACACACACACCACACACACACACACACAAACAGTTCACCCCTGCCTACTCCCTTCACACCGCAGTCATGTTGGGTACAGACCACACACCTTCTCTCTCTCACACACACACACACACACACACACACACACAAACAGTTCACCCTGCCTACTCCCTTCACACCGCAGTCATGTTGGGTACAGACCACACACCTTCTCTCTCTCACACACACACACACACACAGACACACACACACATACACACACAAACAAACACACACACACCTCTCCAGTCCCCCACTCTTCTTGGCCAGGACTCCCTGCCCCCAGAAGCACACCTCCAGCCTCAGTGCTGTATGACACTAATGATAGTGATTAGCCAAGTGGAGCGGGAGATGGTGTTGGCGTCTCCGCAACACGCGGTGTCACAGCGCCTCGGAGAGCCGCCGCCCACTGGAACACCGTCCCCCGTCATGTGTCATTACAGCGGGAGCGGCCAGTCGTGTCGCCGGGCACCTGTTTCCCGCTCGCTCCAGACGTCTGACGACCGCTCGATCCACGTCCGACGGACCGCGTTCCTGCTCGTTAATGTCCGTGCAACGTCAGTGTGTCCGTGCGGACGTCCGTCAGCGTGTCAGTGTGTCGAGCAGGGTGCTCGGAGGGGCTTGCCGGCGGAGGACTGTGCGGTCCCCGTGATTGCTGGCATGCTGGTGGCAGTGAATGCCCCTCAGTGTGCCTAGGCAGCCAGCCAGAGACCCAGGATACCACCCTGTAATTATGGACGTCACACTAATCAGGCCTAAGGACTAAATAACAGTGCTCTCTGTCTGCCTAGTTAGTCCTTGCAAGGGACTCTGAGAGAGAGTGTGTTTGTGTGTGTGTGTGTGTGTGTCTGTGTGTGTGTTCCAAGTAGGTAATTGGCGACTTCCACCTTCCCTCTTCACCACCATGTTGAGAAGTGATTACTCCACTCTTCATATTCTCTTATTCACTTATTCTCTCTTTATCTCTGTCTCCCTGTCTTCCCTGTCTCTCTCCTCTCTTCCCTCTCTCTCTCTCTCTCTCTCTCTCTCTCTCCCTGTCTTCCCTCTCTCTCTTCCTCTCTCTCTCTCTCTCTCTCTCTCTCTCTCTCTGTTCTGGTCTGCAGGAGTGTGCAGGAGAGCCCCTCTTCATGCTGTACTGTGCCATCAAGCAGCAGATGGAGAAGGGTCCTATAGACGCCATCACCGGAGAGGCCCGCTACTCCCTCAGCGAGGACAAGCTCATACGACAGCAGATCGACTACAAGACCCTGGTGAGACACACACACACACACACACAGACACAACACACACAGACACAACACACTCCCACACACACCGTCTGCTGCGCACATCAACAGGGAACCTCATCCCCTACGACGTAAACAAACCAGGGTTTGTGAAGAAGTACGGGAAGGGGCTCTCGCCTCGTCCCATTGGCTGGGAGGGTTTCCAGCTTAGCCAGTGGGAAGAGGGCGGGGGCGGCGCTGCTGGAACAGACCCACTCAGCAGTCAATCACAGTCTGACCTGCCGTGGGCGACTAATCAGTCAAACCAATCACACGATTGATGGTCCCCCCCCATAAACCACACCCCTCCCACTCGCAGCCTCTCTCCCGCCAGCCAGCCACCCAACCGCGGTTGCCAAGCCGACAGTCCTGCCAGGAAGGACTACACTTAAACTATTAATGATTTACCCGGCGTCACCGAAGCCCATTGACTTCCACATAAAACCCTGACGCCTCACACAGTAACGTATCAGGCACCAGAGCAACAGCGCAGGAATACTGCAAATATTACCTCATGTTCATTATTTATATGGCGAAACAGCTGACTGGGTAAGATGCATTGGTAGGCACACACACACGTAAAGACACACACACACCACACACACACACACACACACACACACACAACTTATTCTAGGAGTCAGCAGTATGCCATCTCGCTAGCTATTCCTCACTAGTAAATGTTGGAGAGCTGTAGAACACTGCAGTGGCCATGTCCACACACGATGGGCTTCCATGCAAGGGAGGGGACAGATCCAGTCTGACCAACCAGATAAGAGCCTAAGGGAGGGGACAGATCCAGTCTGACCAACCAGATAAGAGCCTAAGGGAGGGGACAGATCCAGTCTGACCAACCAGATAAGAGCCTAAGGGAGGGGACAGATCCAGTCTGACCAACCAGATAAGAGCCTAAGGGAGGGGACAGATCCAGTCTGACCAACCAGATAAGAGCCTTCCTCCATCTACCACACGGCAGCCCACCTCCTGCCACAGGGCCCAGAGTACAGGGACAGTTCACCATGCACCAAACAGTCCTGACTTCCCATTGGCTGACGGGAGTGCGAGGCTGTTCCTCAGCAGTGACTGGTTCCCTGGCAGCTGGAATGTGCACCTCTCAGAGGGGTCGATAGACAGAAAGGTAGATGTCACAGGAAGTAGATGTCACAGGAAGTAGATGTCACAGGAAGTAGATGTCACAGGAAGTAGATGTCACAGGACAGACTGGGCCGCTGACACGCGCACACACACACACATGCACACACACACACACACAGAGAGAGCCGCCTCAGTAAAGGACTATTAGAGACATCTATCTAGCCCAGTATCCGTTACATCCATTCTATAATCAATAGAAATAGTATGGATGACTGAGGCTGTCGTCGAGTCGCCATGACAATATGCTTGATCAGTATTCGTATTGATCATGCCCATCTAAGCATGTTAACACGCCTCATTTGTCACCCTCGTCACAAGGACCCCTCTGTGACCAGGGTGATGTGTCTCCCCACCCCGCCTCTCTCTGGTTGGTCAGTGTACAGTACAGATAACCAGTCTGGCGGAGCGCTGAGGCGTGTTTCTCACGGCTGCGTAGCGCCCCCTGTGGCGGCCACAGGGCGTGAGCGTTGTGAGCGCGTTGCCTGGCAGGGTGTGTATCTATGCCTACAGATGCTTGGCACGGGCCAGGTGTGTTACCATGACCACGGATGAATCAGGAGGATGGCAGGCGGAGGGGAGTGCGTGTGAGGTTAGGCGAGGTGCGTTGCCATGCCCACAGCCCCACAGATGGGCAGAGGCTGCCAGCTGCTCACCGTGGTAATCACCTGATTTACACGCCTGGCACATGCCAGCGTCTCCCCATGGAGTTATACAGCGCTGCACCACGGGCGCTACGGAGCATGCCCAGTACCATCGGCCATTAGAGACCACCTCTACAGCCATCAGCACCGACCTTCACTGATTACTGGTCACCGTGGTTACCCTGGGAAGAATCATTATATTTGATCAAACTGGTTATTAATATGATAAGTACTTCATTAAGTAGTACAGGCAGTGCAGGGAGGTACCTTCATCCACACAGTGACAGTACATTGATTCATGTTGGCAAGATCAAAGGTTATTCGTCTACGAGTCTCTCCAAACTTTAAACGATACAGAAATCTAATGTTTCTGAATGTTTCACCAGATATGAATATCTTCTGTTGCAACTGAACTCTTGTAACACTTCACTGTAACCCAATCAAAGGCTGGTAATACATAACTTTGACCCAATCAGAAGCTGGCATCTCTCCATTGTGAGCCAATCAAAGACTGTAATGTCACAACTGTGAGCCAATCAGAGACTGGATTCCCACCACTGTGAGCCAATCAGAGGCTGGGATATCTCCATGGTGACTGACAGAGCTGTAAGAGAGACAGAGATGAGAAGCACACCCAGACCCGTTAAGCAGACATCCCCCCCCACCTTCTTCGCTGGCTATGTCATATAAATCCCAGTTTGTGCTTTAATCAATGCTCTCTGTCAGTTCTCTATTGACCATCGTCTGGACTATAACTCACGCTGATCGCCCTCATTCTCTCTGATTGTCTCCAAACAGATGAAATCTTCATTATCGACGAGCCCGTTCATATCTCTGGGGAGGTTTATCAATAAAACACAGTTTAAAAGTGATTGATTCACAACTAACACCTGAGGACATCGCAGATTTACTGTAGACAGAAGCACTCCCAGTTCCCCTGGTGAATACAGGACCTGTAGCTACTGTTGTCCGACCTCCTGCAGCACTGGTCATGGTCTCAACAGCAGCAGACACAAATACATGACATGAATATCTAACTGAAAGTGTGTGTGTGTGTGTGTGTGTGGTGTGTGTGGTGTGTGTGTGTGCGTGTGTGTGTGTGTGTGTGTGGTGTGTGTGTGTGTGTGTGTGTGTGTGTGTGTGTGTGTGTGTGCTCCCCCCAGACCCTGATGTGCATCCCCCCAGAGGGCGAGGCTGGGACGGAGGTGCCTGTCAAGGTGCTGAACTGTGACACGGTGACGCAGGTGAAGGACAAGCTGCTGGACGCTGTGTACAAGGGCATCCCCTTCTCCCAGAGACAACAGGCCGACGACATGGACCTGGGTGAGAACGCTGTCTCTCTCTCTCTCTCTCTCTCTCTCTCTCTCACTCTCTCTCTCTCTCTCACTCTCACTCTCTCTCTTTCTCTCTCTCACACTCTCTCACTCTCTCTCTCTTTCTCTCTCTCTCTCTCACTCTCTCTCTCTCGCATGAATGAAGACACCACACCAGCAACACATACAGAAACACACACACATGCTGACACACAGAAACACTCGCTGTCACACGTAAACACTCACAGAAAACAGCTTAAACCAACACGCGCGCACACACTGACCTTGCAGCTGTTTCGACCTCCCTTGATTGTTGTAACCAATCACCTGCTCTGTTTATGTCCCGCCCCCCAGAGTGGCGTCAGGGTCGACTAACCAGGATCATCCTGCAGGATGAGGACGTGACCACTAAGATAGAGAGCGACTGGAAACGCCTCAACACACTGGCCCACTACCAGGTCAGTGCACACACACACACATACAAACTAGTGCACACATTTTGAAATGGCTCATTGATATTATAGATAATGACGTGTTTCGAATGGGTAATGATGTGGTTAATATGGGTATTGATGTGGTTCATATACAGGTGCTTGTCATATTATTAGAATATCATCAAAAAGTTGATTTATTTCACTAATTCAAAAAGTGAAAAGTGTATATTATATTCATTCATTACACACATACTGATATATTCAAATGTTTCTTTTTTTACATTTTGATGATTATAACTGACAATTAAGGACAATCCTATCCCCCCAATCTTCCTCTTCACAATACCCCATAGATTTTCGATGGTTTTAAGGTCAGGCGAGTTTGCTGGCCAATTAAGAACAGGGATACCATGGTCTTTAAACCAGGTTGGCACTGTGTGCAGGTGCCAAGTCCTGTTGGAAATTGAAATCTGCATTATAAATTGAGAATATTCTAATTATATGACAAGCACCTGTAGATACTGATAGGGTTCATCTAGATACCGATGTGGTTCATATAGATACTGATAGGGTTCATGTAGATACCGATGTGGTTCATATATTGATGTGGTTTGGAGATGACGATATGCTTGATGTGGTTTGGAGATGACCGTGTGCTTGATGTGTTGATGCTGCTGGTCCTCAGGTGACAGACGGCTCTCTGGTGGCCCTGGTCCAGAAGCAGGTGTCAGCCTACAACATCGCCAACTCCTTCACCTTCACACGCTCCCTCAGCAGATACGGTGCGTGTGTGTCTGTGTGGCATGTCTGGCTTTCAGCGTGTAGGTGTGCATGCTGACACGTGTGTGTGTGTGACTGAGTGTGTGTGTGTGTGTGACTGAGTGTGTGTGTGTGTGTGTGTGTGTGTGTGTGTGACTGAGTGTGTGTGTGTGTGTGTGTGTGTGTGTCTGACTGTGTGTGTGTGTGACTGAGTGTGTGTGACTGTGTGTGTGTGACTGAGGCTGTGTGTGTGACTGACTGTGTGTGTGTGACTGAGTCTGTGTGTGTAACTGACTGTGTGTGTGTGTGTAACTGACTGTGTGTGACTGAGTCTGTGTGTGTAACTGACTGTGTGTGTGTGTGTAACTGACTGTGTGTGACTGAGTCTGTGTGTGTAACTGACTGTGTGTGTGTGACTGAGTCTGTGTGTGTAACTGACTGTGTGTGTGTGACTGAGTCTGTGTGTGTGACTGACTGTGTGTGTGTGACTGAGTCTGTGTGTGTAACTGACTGTGTGTGTGTGTGTGTGTGTGTGTGTCTGACTGTGTGTGTGTGTGTGACTGAGTGTGTGTGACTGTGTGTGTGTAACTGACTGTGTGTGTGTGTGTGACTGAGTCTGTGTGTGTGACTGAGTCTGTGTGTGTGTAACTGACTGTGTGTGTGTGTGTGTGTGTGTCTGACTGTGTGTGTGTGTGACTGAGTGTGTGTGACTGTGTGTGTGTAACTGACTGTGTGTGTGTGACTGAGTCTGTGTGTGTAACTGACTGTGTGTGTAACTGACTGAGTCTGTGTGTGTAACTGACTGTGTGTGTGTGTGTGACTGAGTCTGTGTGTGTAACTGACTGTGTGTGTGTGTGTGACTGAGTCTGTGTGTGTAACTGACTGTGTGTGTGTGTGTGACTGAGTCTGTGTGTGTAACTGACTGTGTGTGTGTGTGTGACTGAGTCTGTGTGTGTAACTGACTGTGTGTGTGTGTGTGAGACTGAGTCTGTGTGTGTAACTGACTGTGTGTGTGTGTGTGTGTGTGTGACTGAGTCTGTGTGTGTAACTGACTGTGTGTGTGTGTGTGTGACTGAGTCTGTGTGTGTAACTGACTGTGTGTGTGTGTGTGTGTGTGTGTGTGTGTGTGTGTGTGTGTCGCCCTTCCAGAGTCTCTGCTGAGGACGTCCAGCAGTCCAGACAGCTTGCGTTCCCGCGCTCCGATGATCACGCCTGACCAGGAGACGGGGACCAAGCTGTGGCACCTGGTCAAGAACCACGAACACGCCGACCAGCGCGAGGGAGACCGCGGCAGCAAGATGGTCTCCGAAATTTACCTCACCCGCCTCCTAGCAACGAAGGTAGCATTCCCATGCAGATGTTCTATCTCCACCCTGTCTGAAGAGCATGAGACTTTCTCTGACAGAGATCATGTGATGAACCTCCTCCTTGTTCCTCCCATCCACCAGGGGACGCTGCAGAAGTTTGTGGACGACCTGTTTGAGACGGTCTTCAGCACGGCCCACCGCGGCAGCGCCCTGCCCCTCGCCATCAAGTACATGTTTGACTTCCTGGACGAGCAGGCTGACCGCCGGCAGATCACCGACCCGGACGTGCGACACACCTGGAAGAGCAACTGGTAAGACCGAGCGGAGAGGTGCAGGAGACATGGAGAGAGACCGTGGAGCTGCTGAAGGTCACAACACAAAACCAGCTTTTAGATACGCTCGGTCTCACTTTTGAACGTCTCTCTCTGTCTCTCTCCTATCTCCCTCCCTCCCTCCCGCTCATCATCCTCCTCACTCTATGTATCCTCTCTTTCTCCTCTCCCTCCCTCCCTCCCCTCCCCCCTCCAGCCTTCCTCTGAGGTTCTGGGTGAACGTGATCAAGAACCCCCAGTTTGTGTTCGACATCCACAAGAGCAGCATCACGGACGCCTGCCTGTCGGTGGTGGCCCAGACCTTCATGGACTCCTGCTCCACCTCGGAGCACCGCCTGGGGAAGGACTCGCCCTCCAACAAGCTGCTCTACGCCAAGGACATCCCCAACTACAAGAGCTGGGTGGAGAGGTGAGGGCAGACACATCTAACGCACTCTCAGATCCAAGTCCAAAGACATTCCTATTAGAGCTGGGTGGAGATGTGAGGGCGAACACCAACTCGCACGGCTCTTCATCCGCAGTGTGTTTGTTGCTGTTGTTGTTTACATGTTGTTGTCGTTTATCCCCAGGTACTACCGTGACATCAGTAAGATGCCCAGTATCAGTGACCAAGACATGGATGCATACCTGGTGGAGCAGTCTCGTCTCCATGGCACCGAGTTCAACACTCTGAGCGCGCTCAGTGAACTCTACTTCTACATCAACAAGTACAAGGAGGAGGTGAGAGCCCGGGGGTATGGGCGGGGGGGGGCGGGGTCAGGGGGCCACCTGAGGGACATCCTGACTGCCTCTAATTGGAGAGTCGGTTGAAAGTCAAGAACACAATAACTGCGTGACGATGAAATTGTTTTTACGCTGTGGAAGGATTACACTCTCCCTCCCTCCCTCCCTCTCTCTCTCTCCCTCTCTCTCCATCTCTCTCTCCCTCTCTCCCTCTCTTTCTCTCCATCTTTCTCTCTCCAGATCCTGACAGCTCTGGACAGGGATGGTTACTGCCGTAAACACAAGTTGAGACACAAACTGGAACAAGCCATCAACCTGATGTCTGGCAGCAGCTGAGGCTGGACGGCAGGGGGCGGGGCTGGGGGGGGCAGCAGAACGGGGCTGGGGGGGGCAGCAGAATGGGGGTGGGGGGGGGTGGGGGGGGGGCAGCAGAACGGGGGAGGGGGCGAGGGAGGGCTGGGGGGGGTCGGTTGGTGACCTGGTGAAGGTACCTGTGTTAGAGCATCCGCAGCTTGTGCTAGGATGGCCCCGTGGAGGGCCTGGAGACATGGAGACACTGGACAATCACAACACAGAACCACAGCACACTGAGCCCAATGCCTACAGACCACTACCTGTGTGTCCTGACCCCTGACCCCTGCCCTGCCAGAGGGGTCAGACTCTCTAACTGCCTGATGTACCGGACACCATCGACTGTGGAACAAAATATGAGATACATTCCAATACAGGCACATGACACGTTGCCTTGGAAAACTGTGCTGAATTGCCAAGATAGTGCCATGGACTGAGTAGCTTTGGGGGCTGGGATCAATGTAATTGTAAAAAGGAAAATAAGACAAGAAAAAATCATACGTTTAAAAAAATGAAAAAAATGAAAATATAACAAGTTTGTGGACATGTTATGAATTTTATCTGGTAAACGAATGTGTCTGGTTCCATTGTGAAGCCAGACACAGCAGGAGACAGGCCTGACTTCCTGTTTAGACTTTGTGTCTGGGGAGGTTGTGTGAGGTGGTCGAGTCTGGAGTGACAAGGAGACAAGGACAATAAGGATTAGGAGAAGGCAGCCAACTGACAAGTGACCAACCCTGGAAGGACAGACAGACCAGAACAGCTGACCTTTGCCCAGAGACACAGGGGACACAGGGGAGTGTTGCCCAGGGACACAGGGGAGTGTTGTGTTGCCCCGAGACACAGGGGAGCTTTGCCCAGAGACACAGGGGAGTGTCAGGACTGAGCTAGACAGAGTGCAGCTTCACCCCTCTCCCTGCACTCTCAAATGCCATAACTACAAAAGCGCCTTTTTTCTTTGTTTCGTTTTTTTTTCTTTGTTTTTCTATTGAATTTGGGGCCAAAAGAATGGTGGTCTAGAAAGAGAAAAGAGGAGAGGAGAGTGTACTTATATACATAAAACTGTCTATACCACTGTCTATACTTCTGTCCCTCTGTCCTTCCGTCTCTGTCCTTCTCTCTCTCTGTCCCTCTGCCTTTCTCCTCGTCAGTCTGTCTCTCTACTTGTCAGTCCGTCTGTCCGTCGACCTGTACAGGAAGGAATCAGAACCCAACCGTAATTCACTGTGGCTGCTGTCGTGGAAACAACAAGCATCGTTGTCAACCCTTATCAAACATCCTCCATGTGACCTAGCAGGGAGAGCAATAAGTCCAAATCTAACACTACAAGCCATGATGCATTTTACACATCCCACCAAAACCAGCTCAGCTGAAGCGAGTCAGGTCCCAGTTTTCTGTGAGCAGGGGCGTCAGGTGACGTCAGGTGACAGGAAGCACAGCACCTGCGTTTGTCGTGTCTCGTTCTAATCTGAAGTGAGACCTGAGCATGTGACCTGTCGGAGTGGGCGTGTCCGAGTGAGGCCTGCCGGCCCACTGTCACCTCATGGTCATTAGTGCACACTGTCTGGGTAGAGGAGGGGAGGTGATGGTGCTGAATACTGATTCAGCAGACAGGACAACCTTCATCCATCATCCTGGATCGCCTAAAGGTCCTTCTGAGGAAGAAGAGGGATGGAGCGGGGAGGAGAGGAGAGGGGGATGGATGGAGGGGAAGAGGGGAGGGGTGGAGACTGGGGAGAAGAAGAGAAAAGCTGTCAGGAAATACCAGTGTATATGTTTGGATTTGTCCGTCTTTCCACGACAGTAGCCTATGTTGTTGTGCAGTGCAGGCTTGTGTGATGATATACACACACGTGTATGTTACATTCACAAACACATGCTTTCCTATCTCCACACACACACACACACAAACACAAATACTTTGCTGGGAGGAGAAACAGACTATACTAAAGTGGACTAGGTCTAATACCTGGGTCAGTTGCATCCTTTCACTCTGCCCCGGTTCTTAGGGATGGGTTTAGCTCCTGGGTCAGTGTTTTCCATCTACTAACTAGTAGTCCTCTCCTGTGATTAAGATGGTTATGTCGGGCGCTAATTATATTTATTTATTTCATATTTATTTTCATTGCTCACACACAGAATGTACAGTCACGTCTCATACAGCATTATGTGACTGAATATCATCGCTCACACGCCTTATTTTAACGTCATTGTGCTCTGTACCATGAAACCATGACCAGAGTGGATGTGTTCTAGAACATCCTCTCTGCAGGCTGTCAGTGGTGGTCCAGCTTCTCTGACCGGGGGGGGGCTGTGTGACAGATGTATTGTCACCATCATGCCATCGTGATTGTGTGCTTTTAGACCATTCCATTGCCTTGTGATCGTCACAGTTTAAAGTAACATGAGAGCGGCAGGCAGAGCCAGGTTGAAGGGGAAACTTTCTCACTTTCTTCATATCACTTGTTGTTTTTTTTGTCGTTTTTTCTTTCTTCTAACTTCTGAAAGATCAGACCCAAACCCAGTTGACTGCTTGTGAGTGAACGCAGCGGTCGTTAACCCTGGAGGTGCTGGCTTGGCTGGCTGTGGCCAGCGGCCAATCAGATGGACAGGAAGTAGATGGAGCGGCGGCGTGGTCAGCTGGTTAGGAGCTATGGAGACGCTTTTCACATCTCAACTCTACCCAGCACATAACCAATCAACAGCAGGGGGAGGGGGCAGGGGGAGGGGCAGGGGGAGGGGGCAGGGGGAGTGGGCGGGATGAGAGAGACTAGTTCTGTTTGTGTGGAAGATCCGCGCTTTAGATTAAGTGGCCGATCCGTTTCATGTTTGGCCTTGGAACTCAAAACCCTGAGGAGTGGAGGTGTTCTAATGAAGCTGTGTGTGTGTGCAGGAGGAGGAGGGAGGTTGGTGTGAGCATCAGGGGGGAATCGGAGGTGTGTGCGTGTTAGAGTTGCGGGCGCGTGCGTGCGTGTAGCCGTAGGGTGTAAAGGCCTGACTCAGATGTAACTGCCAGCTAGGCTGGCCTGCGTTGCACGGTCAGCAGTCCTACAGGTGTTCTACTAACATCTCCGCCCTGACAACACCACTCTCCAAAATTAACACTTGTCATAAATCTGAACCAGGGAGCCGCTCACTTCATAAGGTTGAGATATGGCAGCAGTGTGTCCGTGGAGACTGGGATCCAGACACTGGAGACTCGGGATCCAGACACTGCTGCTCTGCCTTCAGCTCTGGGGGCTGAGAGGGGCTGCAGGGGGCCAGGTGTCGGGGTCAGACTCATACCCAAAGTCCAGTTGCTTATACTGCCGTGTGTGACTTGTAAACTAGTGAAGAGACAGGACAGGACAGGGGACATAAGAGAGGAGAGGAGGGTGGTGGGAGTGGAGGAAAGGAGGGGGGGGAGGGAGGAGAGGAAAAGCAGTGGTAGGATTCAGAGCCACTTCAGACCCTGTGTCTGGTTTTATATTGTTGTACAAACAGCAAAGAGCATTAAAAAAGAGGCAAGGAGAGAGAGAGTGCTTTACTCGTGGTGTTTCTAAAGTAGATACTGTAGAAGAACAAACCGTCCGTTTTAGAGATCCATATAATACATTTCAGTCAGTGTTCTAGTTATAAAACATTTGTCTCAGATAAATTGATTCTAATTTATTTGTTGGTCTTTTTTGTCTGTTTTATCCCAAATGTTTTAATCGATTTTAAACGTAACAAACTTGTTTACAGCTTCAAAGATATATGGATTTTATTGTTAACTTTGTTGTCGGGAGAGATAGTAGCTCTGTGACTGACTGACTGACTGATGGATGCTCTGCCAAGTCCTTAATTCAATATAAATATATAAATATATTTTGTATAATTATTTGTTTAAAATGTTTTCTTTTTAAATTATTGTTTTTTGGTTTTTACATTTTCTTTTCTGTTTGTTTGAAGGAGTGGTAGTGAAGAGTCCTATAAAAGCTGGCTGCGATGAAGTGTTTTGTATATATTTGCACTTTTTTTTACTCAGTCGGAGGGAGGGGGGTTTGGACAGAACGGATTCTAACTTAATGTGGAAACGACAAGCATGGTGTTTTGTTTTGCTAATTAAACTATGTGGATGATGCTGTAACTCCTACTGTCAGGCCTATTTGTTTCTCTGAAGCGTCATATTCTGTGTTTGAATTCCAATAAACACACACAGGTGTTAAATACAGTAGTTATGATGCCCCAAAATGGAGTAGGTATGAAAACACGGTCTCTTCCTTTAAGGGCTGACACTGACAGGAAGGAGAATGTAACCTGAATCCAGTTAGTCAGGAAGTTGCATCACGACTCTTACTGTATCCATGCCCGTGGCTCTGTTCAAAGGCTCCACAATAACAATCTTCTTTCCTCCTTCACAAGTCACATAACCATATCGGTGTCACCTATGTCGTGCTTCGAGCACATGTTTGGAGTACTCAAACGGGATCCATTTCAGCATAGCCTCCAAATGTATGCATCTATTTTGAGGATTAGTTAATCTCCACAATCTCTGAGCTGATCATCACGAAGAGCAGAGATTAGGCCTTTCTTCTTTTCCTCCCATCCAGGTTTAAATCCATCAACACCTCCAGCTATTGGTTTCAGATCAGAGAGATGTGATTTCCATATTTAGATGTATTAGATCTGTGTGTGTGTGTGTGTGTGTGTGTGTGTGTGTGTGTGTGTGTGGTGTGTGTGTGTGTGTGTGTGTGTGTGTGTGTGTGTGTGTGTGTGTGTGTGTGTGTGTGGTGTGTGTGTGTGTGTGTGTGTGTGTGTGTGTGTGTGTGTGTGTGTGTGTGTGTGGTGTGTGTGGTGTGTGTGTGTGTGTGTGTGTGTGCACCTGGGTTAGACATACTGTATGCAGAGGTGTGTTTCAGAAACGGTCATAGTCACTAATTAGGGCCGTGGATCAAAGTTGTTGAACATAACACGTTGGAATGTAAACAAACCTGGCAACCAGATCATTAGACCCACATGCGCTCACAGATGCTTCCTCCAAGAATTAATTAGGAGCATTGTTTGAATAGCTATTTATATATAAAGTATTAGTTCTCTGTCCTAGGTCTCGTTCTCTTGTTTTGTCATTAGAGAACACGTGTGTCTGCTCCGGTCCTGTGCGCTCTCACTATCGTCTAGTCGACGCCTGCCTCACAGTTACCCCCCCCCCTCCCCCTCATCTCTCCAAACTTCCCCCAGAACCCAGAGGTGGATGAGTCAGACCTAGTTCTGGATGATGTCACTGTCAGGAACCAAGCTGGGCCACTGACAGTCCCAGAAACCCCCCCAGCGCACGCACAGCACACACAGCACACACAGCACACACACAGCACACACAGCACACACAGCACACACAGCACACACAGCACACACAGCACACACAGCTCACACAGCACACACAGACAGAGACGTACAAGGACGAGGCTCAGACATCTTTTCAGAGGGGAATCTCCATAGACCGGCATGTTCGCCTTCAAACCAGGCTTAGTCTACGTCGGTGACCATCGGCCCTCCTCCTGTGACTCATGGGTTAGGTATGGGCAGACAGCTCCAGCCCAAACAGACCCCGAGCAGCCCGTCTCCGAGTCAGAGACATCCTCTCAGCTGCTCTCCGGCTCCCCAGATGGATGTTCGGATGAGAGGAAAGAGGAACACATTCATGAATATTGATGTGCGAGAAGGTGCAACTTCAGAGGAGGGATAAACAGAGAGAGAGAGAGAGTGGGGAGACAGAAAAAAGAGACCGCGGTAGAAAGAGAGGGAAGAAACGAGCGGAAGAGCATCTCCTGGAGCCTCCCCCAGACAAGAGCGAGGGATTAGAGAGAGAAAGAGGGGAACCAGGCAGCAGAAAGCAGATGCCTGGAGGGGGGGGAGAGGAGAGGAGGGGAGGTGTTGGGGGGGTGGGGGGGTATAAATAAGTAATGCCTACACTGGGGGGGTGAGGAGGCAGTAGTAGGCTCATTAAGAGAGTACTCTCAATCCTAGTGGGAGCTGAAATGTGTGGCTGCAAAAACACCAAATAACTGCACACACAAGCACACACTGCCCCTCTCATCTCACACACACACACACAAGCACGCACTCACTGCCCCTCTCATCTCACACACACACACACACACACATACCGTGACGCAGACACTCACCTACAGCAACGCTGGGGTTTTGTGCAAGAGAGAAGCCACACTCTGTAACTTCTCCAGTTGAAAGAGAAGCTCCAGACGAGAGTTTGGGGGATAGCGCTGCTGTCTGATGCAGTGAACACCAGGAGGGTCATATCCATCCCCATACAACAGCGCTCACAGTGAATCACAGTAAAGCCTGTCTGGTCTCTCCGGTCCAGCCTGCCGCAGCAGCAAGGTTTAGACCAATCCCAAGAGGAGCTTCTTCCATTCCATAAACAGCACCTCGGTGGTTGTGGTTGGTCTAATCCCAGGATATCAATGGTGTTATTTCAATCCATGTCACACTGGGTAAGAGGTCCCCTGTCCGTGCCCCAGAGCCCTGGAGAGAGAAGGCCTAATGGTAGAAAAACAACAACAAGCTGGAGACAGATCTCTGTAGATTGAGAGAAACACCCGGAAGAGCACGAGTGAGGGAACTAGGGCCTGCTAACGAGAGAGAGAACAAACAGGCCTACGCACTGAAAGAATCATCCACTTACCACAATTAGGTAGCATGCCAATCTGTGAGGGAAACATTATATGCAGAGGAAAGAGTGTTCAATCATCTTGACAGGCCAGCGTTGTAAATAAGAATGAGCTCTTATTAAAGAACCAAGTACAGGTTAAATCTGTTTTTAAAGATCCTTGAGTAGTAGGCTCAGGCAGGACAGATAGAGGAGTATGAAGTCCAGTCACCTGACTTGTGTTCTACTAGGGCACCTGAGTGAGTTTAACCTGGACCTGTCTGTCTCATTCATAATGCATCAGAGCGGCTCCGCACAATTACTGAGACCAAATCATCTATCTGCTGTATAATCTGTTAGACAGGACGAGAGAAATTGTCTGTAGCCCTCCATCTCTCCCTCCTTCTAACCTCCCTGCGTCTCAACACCCCTCCCTCACTCTTTCCTTCCTTCCTTCCTTCCTTCCTTCCTTCCTTCCTTCCTTCCTTCCTTCCTTCCTTCCTTCCTTCCTTCCTTCCTTCCCTCCTTCCCTCCTTCCTTCCTCCCTCCCTCCCTCCAGTCCTGGGCACTCTTGGCCAGGCTACGTGAGCAGGGCTCTGTGTCGGGGGGCAGGGGGAGGGGGGAGAGTGGTGAGGGAGGCTAGGTTCCTGGGGGTCACAGTAGAAGAATGGCCCCCCTGCTCTGGTGTCTGTTCCACTTAGCCAAGTGAGAGTGTGAGGCCCCAGCTAGCTGTCATGGAGGGGGGCAGGGGGCGGGGCGGCGGGGCGTCCTAGAATGCATCTTTCTGTCGCCGCCGCTGAAAGAATCTAATAACGTAATAATTTAATCCCAATCCTCGGCCGCGAGACAGCCCTCCTAAGGCACTCAGAGGAATTAAAAAGATGCCTCCTCCAATCAGACTCTTCGGGCGCTCAGACACGCACGTGCATGTACACGACGCAAAAACACACGTATAAACAAACAGTTCTAACCACACACACATACACACTCACACCCAACCTATATGGGCAGACCACTTGGAATATTTTGCATTGTATTGATCTGGTTCAGGTTTCAGTCGCTGTGTGGTGTGTGTGTGTGTGTGTGTCTCTGTCCTTTATTGACTAAGTGATTAATGAGGACCTGCCCAGCTGAGCAGGAAAACAGCAGAGGACTGGAGACACTGGGAGGCTGCCTCTTTCACTCTCTTCAGAATAAAGACATGTGTTCACAGCTCTGCACAGTCATGGTGCTCCTATGGACCAGGCTACGGCAGCCCATTAGGTAATAGCCTTTTAAAAAGGGATCTCCCATTAAGTATTCTCAATCAATTTAAATAAAGGAGGCGAATTTAATCAGCATTTCATCTTATTGACCGGATGAGGTTATTACTGGAGGAACGGGCAGTAGATGATGACGCTGCGGGCCTGGCTTGTGCATGCCTCTTATTAAGAGTTCTCTACAGCATGTGGTCCTGTCCTCCTCTCCTAGCCCAGGTGTGCTTACATTTACATGTAGTCATTTAGCAGACGCTCTTATCCAGAGCGACTTACGGTACATTACGGGACATTCTCTCCGAGGCAAGTAGGGTGAAGGCCTTGCCCAAGGACACAGCATAATTTTTCATGGTGGGAATCGAACCGGCAACCTTCTGAGTAATAGCCCGACTCCCTAAGCGCTCCATCTGACTCCCTTCACCACTAAACGTCCAGGTGACACTGTGCTTGAGGGCGACCCACATCTGATCTCAGCCAGGGATACCTCCTCCTCCACACTCAGTGTGTTCACTCAGTGTGTTCCCTGATCATCGCTTCTGCATGTGGAAGTAAGTATTATACAAGTATCATGGACGATGAAATAATTGCCGCTTGTGTTGGCTGCACACATGCATGTGTGTGACCTTCTTTCTTGTTAACTGAACCTACTGTAGATTTGTGTGTTGATATTCATGTTGGAGAGAAGCTCTCAGGCTTTGAATGCCAGTAAATAAACTGAGTAGTTCTATTATTGGCAGAACAGCCTTAACCTCCAAAACGTTGGCAGAGAGATTGTCTACAGGGAGGCCTTTCTAGCTACCTCTCTCTATTTCCCCCTCCCTTCCTGGATTCTTCTTTCTTTCTCTCCCCCGTTCTTATCCCCCTTTCCCTCTCTCTCTCTCCTTCTCTCTCTACGTTTCTCTCTCTCCTTCTCTCTCGTCTCTCTCTCCTCTCTCCTCTCTCCCTCTCTCCCTCTCTCCCTCTCTCCCTCCCTCCCTCCCTCCCTCCCTCTCCCTCCCCCCTGTTGGACACAGATGAAGGAACACTGTATCCAGGCTCTGGTGCTGTTAAAGGAATTCTGCAGCCTTCAGGAATCCTTATCGTTCTCCCAGTTCTGTCACGGTGGAAGCGCTGAGCCAGGGCCCGGAGGAGGGAGACCGTTCCAGCCTCCTCATCCTGGTCCATTTGAACAGAGTATCAATGGAAGTACAGGTGGCACAGCCCAACACTGGAGAACCCTGGAGAACCCAGAGGAACCCCTGCAGACTGACGGGCTGGCTGCCACCAAGCTAATGAGATATCTACCAACCACAGAGCTAAGAAGGAACAGAGTAATCAGTAACTGGGACCACATGCACATACGGTACACTCGCACGCACTCACTCACACACACACACTCGCACGCACACACACACTCACACACACACACAACACACACACCTCAGATTTAATTACCACCAGCACCCTACTGAGTGAGGGTAGGAGGCGTTCCTTTGACAAACTACAACTTTAAAGGCGTAACCAAGCCTTCATAAGTGAAGCTTAATGTTCATTCATGTAGCCTTCCCTTTGAAATGGCCAACAGAGTAGATTTGCTGCTGCGGTCTGTTTGGAGTGACGCTCCAGAAATGATGAAACAATGATAAGCAGCCGATCAGTAATTGATGAGCAAGGATGAACCTACGGACCTTTTTAAAAAGGTCAATCATCTATGATGTGGACTGACAGCCAGTGAGTCACCCTCCATACCTCCTCATGTAATATTCAGAGGTGGCTACAGTAGTGGAACGACGGCAGTGAGTACAGTAGCCAATCACATTGGGCCTTTCAGGGCCTAGCGGCCACGTGGAAACAAGGAGAGGCTCTGCATGATTCATAGCCGTAAGAGTGGGTCACATGGTCACTCCGTGATTAATTCATGACTAAGAGGTTCAGTCCTGTGTTGAAGTTAAAGTAGAGGTTGTTTTGTTGGAGCCGTCTGGAGAGGAAATGAATTCAGATACACAAAGGATATTTTAAGGTAAAATAAATAAAAAGATTATTTAGATGTCCTTGCCAAAGTTCTTTAGTGTGGACCACAAACCAAAAGGAGACTAACTGCTGCTCTGTAAGGCCTTGTGCACCGACGTGATGAATATCATCGAGCGTGTGTATGCTCTGATAACCATGTCTTCTGAGTCTGTGCATCAGATCCCTCTCATTCATCAGACGAAGGGCTTTTAACAGTACGGATAAATAAATCATTACAATTCTCCCTCAGTTTGAGATTGATAACAGCATGCAGACTTCTTGATCATATTGACTTAGATGACATCAAAAACACCGACAATGATTATCAGCGCACAATACAGCGTGTGGAGGAGAAGAGGCAGGAAGCAAGAGGAGAAACAGCGGAGGTAAACAGAGTGGAGAGAGAGGAGGAGACATGGAGGGGAGGAGGGAATGAGGAAGGGGAGGAGGCTAGTGGACAACAGCAGAGGGGAGGAGACAAATAAAGTTCATATTGAGTCATAAATAAAAAGTGTGAGATTGACTGCAGGGTTGATGGTGTGTTCCTCCGTTGAATAGCGTGGAGCCTTTATGAACCCTTTATTCTCTCAGAAGGGGAAGTGCCTCTCCTGGAGAGATGACTGTGAATGTCCTGGAGGATGGAGGGTTGGAGAGACTGGGAGGGTTGGGATATGAAGCTGTAGTTCCCCTGGAGGGAGGATGGAGTTTAGGTGTAGTCCTTTTTCCTGGTGAAGATGATGTGAAATGAAACTGGTAATGGAGATTGGATAGTGTGATCGTTATTGAGCCTCCTGAAGAAAAAGGAGAAAGGAAGATGTATGATCGGTGGGGTGGGAGGGAGGGAGGGACAGCTAGGACATCATTTTCAGTCATTTCATTTACTTGATTATTCCTGAATGGCAGTGGCTTATTCCTTCTTCCAAAAATACAAATCCGAAAGGTTCGAAGGCAAAGGCAGACAAGTTCATGAAACATTTTTAAGTCTTGCAAGTTCTGGTATTAACCCCACATCATTCTGCAAGGGGACAAAGCTGATGTCATATCCTGGTTTATTAAACCCCAGCCTCCAGCCTGACACGCCCGGTCAGGGATTGGACAGTGAACATGATGTTAGGGTGACACCTTCCTGATTATCCTGCTGCCTACCGCAGATTGAGCAGGGCCCTAATCGCCTGCTTGCTTTGATGCCCCCCCCCCTCCTGCCTCCCTCCTGTGCATCCCTCCATCCTTCCACCCCCCGCCCTTCTCTTCATAAACTCTCAGTAATAATTGAAAGCATCAAAGGCCTCTCGTCTCCTAATCCCCTGCTATGGTGGATCCCCTGTCTCCCTCTCTCTCTCTCTCTCTCTCTCTCCCGCTCTCTCTCCTCTCTCTCCCTCTCGTCTCTCTCTCTCTCTCTCTCTCTCTCTCTCTCCCTCTCTTCTCCGTCTCCCCTCTCTCTCTCTCCCTCTCTCTCTCTCTCTCTCCTTTCTCCTGTCTCGCTTCTCTCTTTTTAACCACACAGAAAAAACGAAAGGTCTTAAATAAATGTTCTTAGTGTTCCATCAAGACATGACAGATATGTGCAAATGATCCCTCTGAATAGGTCAGGCTTTTACATGTCTGCCAAGCACGCGTCTCTCTCCTGCATGCTCGCGTTGTGTCTCTCTCTTTCTGTCTCTCCAGCCCCCACCTCCACGGTGTCTCTCTTTATCTTTCTCTCTCTCCTTCTTACACGGACTCACACACACAAGCGCGCACACATGCACACACATACTTCCTATGCTTCATTTGTCATCTTTATGCTAATGTAAAACTGCTCTTCACCCTTAAAGGATTAATACTCTGAATTAGATGAATGGGCATATCTGTATTTGGTTCTCTAATATACTGTATGTGTGCTGGTAATTTACCTACAGAGATGAAATGTATTATTTCTACATAGACACAGTCGTCCTCAGTACAGACCCAGACACAAACAGACAGGTCCTCAGCACAGACCCAGGCACAGACAGACAGGTCCTCAGCACAGACCCAGGCACAGACAGACAGGTCCTCAGTACAGACCCAGGCACAGACAGACAGAGAGGTCCTCAGTACAGACCCAGGCACAGACAGACAGACAGGTTCTCAGTACAGACCCAGGCACAGACAGACAGGTCCTCAGCACAGACCCAGGCACAGACAGACAGACAGGTCCTCAGTACAGACCCAGGCACAGACAGACAGGTCCTCAGTACAGACCCAGACACAAACAGACAGGTCCTCAGTACAGACCCAGGCACAGACAGACAGACAGGTCCTCAGTACAGACCCAGGCACAGACAGACAGGTCCTCAGTACAGACCCAGACACAAACAGACAGACCCTGGCTGTGTTGTAGGGAGGCAGCAGCCACCTGACTCCCTGTCCTTATGAAGGTGATCCAGACCTGAACAGCTCTCTCCTCTCTGCACACCTCTGAGTAATGGCCTTATTATCAGACTAGTCTAAAGGCTGTACACCTTCCAGTGGAGGTCTACTCCACACACCACACACACACACACACACACACACACACACACACATGGCGGTTGCACTGTCCCACACACACACTTATCAACAGAAACACACACACACAAGCCCAGTCTCTCTCTCTGTCTCTCTCTCACACTCACACACACACACACAAACACACACACACACGCAGGCACTGGTGTCAAACGCAGACACACTGGCTTGCCCTCTGAAATTACATTCCCGCTAATCTCCTGTTCCCGACCCATGGGCCAGAACCACAGCTAATTGGGAATAAATGGGATTCATCATCTTCATCATCGCCATCGTCATCCTCGCCTGTCCAAGATCTGGGTGTGAATTATTGGATAATGACCCAGATTGCTCATGAATACAGACTAAGCTGAATCAACCTTCATTTGAATACATTCACCATCAATAATGGATTTAGCCCTGTATGATATTATCATATATAACACACAGATATTATTGTACCACTCATGGGACAATGACAAGAGACATCTTTCTTCATCAAGACAGTTTTATGGCTCTGAAACCTCAGCTTGAGGAAAGTTAGTTGCTCAGGTTTCTGCATTGTTTGAGCGGTCTGTGGTGCCAGCTGTAATACACCACTCAATATCTCTTGTCTTCTTATGAGTGTGTGTGGCAGTTTGTCATCTGTCCTCTTCAGTTCATGGAATCGATGGTGTGGTGTGTGTGTGTGTGTGTGTGTGTGTGTGGTGACAGAGTGTGTGTGACAGTGTGTGTGTGTGTGTGACAGTGTGTCATCTCTCCTCTATGCTACCCCAGGAGCTGTTTTCTACCCCACCACTGGATTTCCATAATCTCTTTATCCGTGCGATGTGATCGGCCCCCTCTCACAAAGAGAGAGACATTACCCCCAATTTGAACTGCCAGCGCTTAGCCAAGCAGAGGGCCTGCATGCCACTGATAAGGGCTGGGTTGGGGTGGGAGGGGGGAGAGAGGGGGGCGGGGGTAGACTGGCAGGGCCCTGTTCCGAGGTGTGTGACTGTGTGTGTGTTGTTGGGTGTGATGGAGAAATGCCAGGTGAGGCAACTTGGTTTTCACTCACTCTCTACTGGCAATCGATTTCTCCTCAGAGAGATGGGTCTCTCTCCGTGACGTTTTAGTGAGCTTGGCCTCTACTCACGGTGACCGAGTGTGCGTCACCGCTGCACATGTACCGTGTTGCACACAGGAAGAGAGCAAGGCAGCCAACACTACATACTGTATGTGAATGGCATGTTGCATGTGTGTGTAGCATACCAAAAGCACATGGCTACTGCCTGTGAATGTTAATTGTGTTTTCATGGGGTGGATTTGGAATGATTGAAAGATCCTGTTGCATGCAAAGGTGTGGATTGTCTGGGTAAAATCCATGTGGCAATTCCAGATTGCCTTATCCCCTCCCAAAATAATCCATATCTAGTATATTCCAGGATGGAGAGATTCTGAAGGGCTTGTTCAGATAACTCTGGAGCAAGCAAGGACTTCTCGTGCATTTTAATCCTTTAGAGGAGAGCTGACGCTGATAAGCACAGAGTAGAGAGGTGGAACATAGAACCAGCAGCCCCTCTGCCCTGTATCCAACCTCTCTCACAGATTAAGACCTGTGTCTGGATTCTAATCTGAGGCTCTCGTCTGACAGGTTTGAATATGAAACCCCACTGAGCCAGATTATGGATACACTTGTGGTTGTGGATGACCCAAGGGGTGTCCAAACCGTGACCCTAGCGGTGTTGGAGTCATGCTCTACCAGTTCAGCTTCACAGGCCCACCACTTGTACTGTCTCCTGACTGCCTCTCTCTCCTGCCTCTCTCTCCTGCCTCTCTCTCCTGCCTCTCTCTCTCCTGTCTCTCTCTCCTGTCTCTCTCTCCTGCCTCTCCTCCGTCTCTCTCTCCTGTCTCTCTCTCCTACCTCTCTCTCTCTGTCTCTCTGCCTCTCCAGGAGTGTTTCTGTCCTTCCTCAGTTGTCTCAGCTCACATCTGGCAGGGCGGGAGGCAGTGAGGCGTAGGAGACGGCAGGGGAGGGGCCGCGAGTCAGAGGATGCCGCAAGCTGCAGACTGAGGTGGAGGACTGTCATGAGATGTGTGTGTGTGTGTGTGTCCGTGAGATGTGTTGTGTGTGTGTGTGTCAGTGAGATGTGTGTGTGTGTGTCTGTGTCAGTGAGATGTGTGTGTGTGTGTGGTGTGCTGAGATGTGTGTGGTCTGTGTGTCATGTGAGATGTGTGTGTGTGTCTGTGTGTGTGTGTGAGTGTGTGTGTGTGTGTGTGTGTGTGTGTGTGTGTCTGTGTCAGTGAGACGTGTGCATGCTTCTGTGCAAGTTTTTGCTAAGTGTGTTTATGTGGGTGAACTGTTTGTGTGTATGTGGACTTGTTTGTGTGTAGTGTGGACTTGTTTGTGTGAGTGTGTGTGTATGGGGTGGAATTTGTTTGTGAGTGCTCACCTGAGTGGAGAAGCACTGGGCATTGTCATCTGACGTCAAGAACAAACTGAAATTACTAAATTTAAATGATTAGGCCTCTGAATTTTTTCTTGTAATTACTGGCTTAATTAAAATGAGTTGGTCCAGATGGGAGGCAGATTGGGTTATGGAGATGAGCCAAGCTAGCTGTAAACACACTTCTGTAACAGTGTGGAACTTGGAGCAGGCTTCGAACATCTAGTCAAGCATGTGTGTGTGTGTGTGTGTGTGTGTGTGTGTGTGTGTGTGTGTGTGTGTGTGCGTGCGTGCGTGTGTGTGTGTGTGTGCTTGTGTGTGTGTGTGTGTGTGTGTGTGTGGGGGTGGATGACTGTATCGTGTCAGTGACTCCATTTCAGTCATTTGCATTTGGCACCTCCAGCAGATCATAGGATCACACAGTAAGCTGTTCTCTGTGTACTACACATGAAGGATGGAGAGTCTGGTTCGACATGTACAAGGTCTGCACACACACACACACACACATACACACAAACACGCATGCACACGCACACACATACTATCTCTCTCATCTTTCTCCCTTCTTTTTTTTTCTTTCAAATGCATTAGCATGACCTTACAGGAAAGTGATCCAGTTTTGTGAAGGTGTACAGGTGCTGTGGCAGCCAGCTGTCTGGTGAAGCAGGTCAGGCCTGTACGTTCCATACAGGACCTGCCAGACCTCATCCCCCTCATCCCCATCATCCCCGTCATCCTCACCACCAGACTGACTGATTAAAACCTCCTGCATCAGTTATTTATTCCTGCATTAGCCACTGCGGCGCAGCTAGCTATCTCACTCTCATATTTTCTTTCTTTCTTTCTCTCTATCTCTCTCTCTCTCTCTCTCTCTCTTTCTCTCTCACACACAAACACACACCCTCTCACACACACATATACACACACACTTCGGCACATTTACAATAATCTGACTGGCTGACTTACTCTGTTATTGGTCACGGAGACTTTTGAGTCACCCAATCAGGCTTCTACCTTCATCCTTCTGCCTTAGAGCATCTTGACAACAGTAAAAGTGGCCTTTTCGCTGCTATAACCTTTTAAAGTGGTTTAATATGTAATTGCTTGGGTGCTTGGCTCGCTAAATAGCTTCCACATGAGTGCCTGCCTGCCTGCCTGCTTGCTTGCCTGCCTGCTTGCCTATCTGCCTGGGTGGGTGCCGGTCGGTCTGCCTGCCTGCCTTTTTGGTTTATAGATGTTGATGTTTTTACGGGCAACACCAGACATACTCTAGAAGTGAAAGAGACAGAAAGTGAGAGACAGAGACAATAACCGAGAGAGAGGGAGAGAGAGAGAGAGAGAGAGAGAGAGAGAGAGAGAGAGAGACCGAGGGAGAGAGAGACCGAGGGAGAGAGAGACAGAGACAGTAACCGAGAGAGAGAGAGAGAGAGAGAGAGAGAGAGAGAGACCGAGAGAGAGAGATAGAGATACAGTAACCGAGGGAGAGAGAGACTGAGACAGTAACCGAAGGAGACAAAGACAGAGACAGAAGGGAAGATAGTAGGAGAGAAATGGAGAAAGGATGGTAAGAGAGACAGATAATATAAGTACATTCACATTATCTATAATCTATTAATTGATTCTTTAGCATTTTAAAACGTGTTAATCCATGCCCTGGTCATCAAATGTGGTGCATAAATAAGTGGAAACCTGGTCCCTCCACTCTGCTGGAGAGCGATCTTGTAATGATCTGAGATGTTGCAGCTTCTCAGGTCTCTGGAGGCCCTCTGTGGTGATCTCCATCCTGAGTACATCTGAGAAAGCTCAAACATTTCCAATCCAATAATGTCTCATCAAAAATCAGTAATGGTTGATGATACAAATGTATGCTGAAAAATCAAAATTCAGACTGTATATATTGAATTCTTTATTGAATTGAACTGAAAACACAGCACTGTCTTCAACAAAGTTTTCCAACATCTTTCTCAACACAAAAGGCCAAACACAAGAGACACAAGAGAAAAGACTTAAATACAGCTCTGTATACTGTGTGGTGACAGTTGAGCCCATTAAGAGCCGTCTGTCTCGCCGTCTGAGATCCCCGTAGGCCAGTCATTCTGCTCCACTCAACATCGGATGAGAAAAACAGGGAACAAGTCTTACAATGACCAATATCGCCCTCTGCTGGGAGTTCTAGCATCTTGCACTGCAATTTGTTTAGGATAATCAATTACAAGATCTTTATCATCATAAAATACTGCATGATGATGTAAATCAGTTATGTGCCTTATCTTATGCTGACGCACACCCTCCCGAGTGCTATGGTAGCACCCACAACAGTTTACATTGACACATTCTGGTTATGTTGGGATCACATTGGTCATTATTACCTCCACAAAAACGTTACACTCATAAATATCCCAAAAGTAGAACAGCAAACTTGAATCTATCAGTGCAGCAATAGCGACTGCAACATGCCATGGACAACTACTTCTTGAAGCTGCAAGAAAAAACAAACATGTATCTTTATGACCTATTAAATTACATTGAATTATACTACAAATAAATGTACATACAACACTGAAATAAAGGCCACCGACAGCACACAGGACTCTGATGACTAAAGCAGAGAAAGGTTAAGAACAGGGTGGTGGGGAGGACCAGGGGGGCGGGCAGGGGGGCGGGCTGGTCCCTGAGCCCCCTGGGGAGCTCTGCGGTGGGGAGGTGGTGTGAGGAGGTGAGCCCTGTTCTGGTCCCTGTCTGGCTGCTGTTTAGGACTGGTCGGCTAGAGAGGGAGGAGAGACCACAGTCTGGAGGTCAATCTTCTGAGGCACACACTCTCTCTCACACACACACACACAATACACTCTCTCACACACACACACACACAAATACACTCTCTCACACACACACACACACAAATACACTCTCTCACACACACACACACACAAACACATTCTCACCACACACACACACAAATACACTCTCTCACACACACACACACACAAACATGCTCACAAGACAAATACCCGACCGTGACACACGCCTGTGCAAGGACGTGCACAGACATTTGGAGGGGCTATTGCTCTAACATGAGTGACCGTAGCCACTTTCTTTCTCATACAAGCTCAAAAAAACGATCAACATTATCTCCATGACTTCAAAAAGTCCTGTGTGGAAGAGGTTTTCCCTCTCCTTCACGCAGTGCACCGGCGTGAGAATACAAACAATGTCATGTGACTGGGGGCAGAGGGCAACACGACGTTATGGTGGCAAAATAAATTAACACAGAACTGGGTGATATAGCGATTTAATTTGATTTAACTTTACTAATTGGCTTATTGAATTGACGCAGCCACAAAAAGTTTATTTAGTCTCTTTCTCCAGAGGGGCAGATCAGCCAATCAGGGCAAATGGGCTGTTGCCCGGGCAACAATAGCTTATACCTGTGCACGTCCCTGAGCCATAACCATATCCCTGAGTCTAACCCTAACCCTCAATTCAAAAATTAGGGTTAGGAAAACAGCTGACCTTAACCCTAAGCCAACAACATGGTTATGTTAAGGTGAGGTAGCAGAACCAAGATCAGGATTAGTTATGCCATGACAAATCATTGTGTCTCTGTCTGCAGTAGACCTGAACATTTTAGTAAAGGTGGAGGAGCAGTTTTCGCTCTTTAGTTCTCACATGTTTCTTACCTTGCTGTGCATCCTTGGACTTTGTCCCTTCCTCCTCCGCCTGCCTCGTCTCCTCCGCCTGCCTCGTCTCATCCGCCTGCCTCGTCTCCCCCGCCTGCCTCGTCTCCTCCGCCTCTCCTGCTGCCTGGGTCTTCTTGCTGAGGTGACGCACCACCATTGTGGCATTAAAAGCTCTCTGGGAAGCATACACACACATACATTTACACACACACATTTACACACACACAGATATGTATGTGCAGACACACACACACACACACACAGCACGGATGCACAGACATGCAGAAATACAAACACAGATACAGATACACAAATATATACATACATAGACATATATAGACCCAGAGACAAGGAGAAACACACACAAACACACACACACAGAACTGCAGTGCTTTTATAAACGCTGAATGTTTAATGTTCAGCTAGTAGACATCGGCATTGATCAGACAACAGGAAGCAAACAGACCTTCCATTGGCTCTTGGCAAAGTTTTGTTGGATCTGCTCGCTGACAGACTCGTGAATGTTCTTCTCCAGGGCTGCTCCTCCTGAGATCCTGAGCACAGACAGACAGGAGGTAACCGTACTGTTCCCACCACAACTGCTAATACAACCAAGAGTACTACTGCAAATACGGTCAACTTTAAAATGCGCAATGGGGTAAACATGTGCTTGTATAGGACCTGTCTTTCGTAACATACATGTGACGTTCGATAAGCTTTAGAAAAGGTCTCAGAGTGGAGACTGGAAAGCAGTTATACAACAGGCCTTGGCTCTATTTGTGGACTCACCAAGGATGCCTCAAGGCCCTCTCACAGTTGTACCTCCTCTCAGGCTCCTTCTGCAGCAAGTGGGGGATGAAGTCTTTCGCTGTAGAAACAGGCGAGGATACAGGTGGGGGCATTTGAACACGCTCTGCGATGCATACAGAGGATGTATTGTTGCAAACTGAAGGTCTGTTTAATGAATGTCAACTGATTTTTCTTTGCCTTATTCTTCTCTACAATTTCAAGGTATCTCATCCTTGGAGTACCCAGACCATCAGAGAGATTGTCTATACATACACCCCTCCCTCCCTCCCCTCCCCTTCCTCCCTCCCCCCCTCCCTCCCTCCCCCCTCCCTCCCTCCCTCCCTCCATCCGGTACCTGAGATGGAGATCTGGTCCCAGTAAGGAGAGTCAAACTCGTACTCAGCCTTGATGATCTGTCGGTAGAGGTGGGAGTCGTTCTCATCATAGAAGGGAGGGTAGCCACACAACCTGACCAGCAGACATGAACACAACTCAACCCAACTGCAGATGAACTACGCCCCATGTTGTCAAATGACACCACAGCACACGAGTATGGACAGTATTAGCAACGCCATACACAACGTGTCTGGGCGTTCATGTACTTCAGGGTTAAACCTAAGCCATCCAGTGAGTGTGATAGAGTAGAACACACAGGGTGGGTGTTAGAGGGGGACGTACAGTATGTAGGTGATGACTCCCAAGGCCCACAGATCCACCTCTTTACCATAGGACTTCTGCTGCAGTAACTCCGGGGCTGAGAACAGCAGAGGAAGACAACGCCACGCATTGCATCATATTCAAACGAAAACCAAGCTTTATCCGTGGAGTACATTTCTTCATTCACGTCGTAATAAGTGAGACGATGAGACAGGGAACGGGGAGGCTTACCCACGTAAGCGGGGGTCCCACAAGCGGTAGACAGCACTCCCTGGTCCTCCATCTTGGACAGGCCGAAGTCACTGATGACGATCTTGGAGTCTGCTGCGGGAGTCTCAAACAGCAGATTCTCAGGCTGGGGGGGAAGACAGTTCATAATACGTCACATATCCTACAGTACACAACATAACACAGTGTATACTTAATGCAGGATATCAACATCTGCTGACAGCTACAGACATCATTCATCTGTAAGGGCTTTTAAAGGATTTCCCAAAGGGTCAGTTGAAGTGTAACTGCTATCTTCGTTAGCTCCTCACGCTCCTGTGCCTACCTTGAGATCTCGGTGAACGATGCCCAGCTGGTGCAGGTATTGAACAGCCTGTAGAACCTGCTGGATGACCCGACTGGCATCCTTCTCTGTGTAGCTGCCTCTCTCCAGGATGCGATCCAGGAGTTCCCCCCCTGTCACTCTGCACAGGAAAAGGGGGGTTTTGCATTTGTAAACTGGAACATGTCCAAACTACTCTCGTTTTGTGTTCATCAATGCAAAATTCCTATAAACGGTGACGTTTTCACCGGTTGTGTTGTAGATATTCAGAGGAATACTAGTATCATAATGTGTTTTGGAATGGGAGCTTACAGAGTCATGACTAGGTAGAGCTTTGTCGACGTCTCAAAGGTCTCTTCCAGGGACACTATGTTGGCGTGGTTGATCCTGATAGACATCAAATACACAAGGTCCGCTTAAAATCGCATGTATATTGCGAGAGATCCCACAACACCACACTACCAAAGAGGTCCAATTTACTCCAAAGTCTTAATTCAAGGATTAGGTTTTTTCAAGGCATCTGAGGGTTACCAATCACGGTATTATGTATAACTAGTCTGATGTCATGTTCGACTCCTCTAACCTGCGCAGCACGGTGATCTCGTTCTCCAGCATGGCCTCCTTGCCCTTGAGCGCCCTCTTGCGGATGCATTTGACTGCTACACGTCTGTGGGTGCGTCGATGCTGACCAACCCTCACCTCAGAGAAAGATCCCCTACAACACACACGGGCAGAAAGGGTAACTGCACACATTACATACATTATACATGTAGTCATTTAGCAGACGCTCTTATCCAGAGCGACTTACAGTAAGTACAGGGACATTCCCCCTGAGGCAAGTAGGGTGAAGTGCCTTGCCCAAGGACACAACATCATTTTTTTTCGCACAGCCAGGAATCGAACCGACAGCCTTCTGATTAATAGCCCGATTCCCTAACCGCTCAGCCATCTGACACCCCCCCCACACACACACACACACACACACACCAAGTATACTGTACACCGTACACAACACACCCTCCATTCACCGCACTATGATCCTTCTTGATGTCTTCCCACTGATCAACATCCTCATCATGAATTTTCAACTTTGATTTAAGAGAAATCCACAGATTATATTATTGATTAATTGCTCTCTTAATTAATCTTTGATCAGCGATGCCAGTACAGAAGCCTGGAAAGCCCCACTCACTCTCCCAGCTTCTCTCTGAGCTCGTACACAGCTGAGATGTCCTCTGCTCTTCTCCTGCCTTCCTTTAGGAGGGGCATCTTCTCACAGGGCAGCTGCAGCAAGACAAAACAAATACCCCATCAAATACTTCCTGCCTGAGCTCAAATCACAATATATTTACTGTAATGTTTCTCCACTCCTGTCTCTCTGATGGAACAATACTTGAGAAATGTTATATCTAATCTGATAAACCACAAAACCGACACTACATTTTAAGCCTCTTGCATAATATGCTGCCAATATGTGCTAATAACTGCCATCTTCAACATCTGATTCAAAGCATCACAAAGATCCCTTTTCCAACTGTTGAGTCTGTCGAAAATCAAGTTTATCTTCACCCAAGGTCCATATTTGTACAGTGAAATTAGTCCACAGGGACTGTAAACTAGGCTGATCATAATTGAGCAAATAAAAGCAAGAAACAGCAGAGGAAAACAGTATTAGTCAAATGAAACTATTCAAAACTCACAAAAAATACAATTTCCCACAATGGTAGCCAACATAAATCTCAATAATCAATGCAATGTATTGATCTGTATGAAGAGATGAAGAGCTGTGTCATCATACCTGTTGACTGTGTTGGCTGAGAATGATCCAGTAGGTCTGTCGTCAGTGTCCTTCCTCCTCTCTCCTTCTTTCTCTCCCTCCTCCTTTCCATCTTTCCACTGACTCAATGATCTTTTAATTGAAACCCACACTCTTTCTGTCTGGTACGACCTTGTACACCCACGCGCACACTGGAGCCACAAAAGATGATTTTTGAAAAGAACAGGGAAAGAGAGGGACAGAAAGGCAGAGAGAGAGAGAGAGACAGATACATAGAGTGATTGAGAGATAGATAGGGAGGGGGAGAGAGAGAGAGAGAGAGAGAGAGAGAGAGAGAGAGAGAGAGAGAGAGAGAGGGAGAGAGAGAGAGAGGACAAGTATGTTGACACACCAATTTTAAGACAGTGGGAAATACTACTGTTAGCTTTATGTCCAGGCTTTAACAATAGGAATATAAACTGTGTAATGATCATGGAATCATGTAGCTATGGCTGCTACATAACTGCCATTTAGTGTGCTCGGCTGATTTCATGAGTAAGATCATTGGTGTGCGTGTGCGTGTGTGCGTGTGCACTCTCCAACGTCTGACTTATTTCGCTCTTTGCACCAGCTTGTCCTTCTATGGGCATCAAATTCATCCTCAGCTATAAATCAACTATCCAGCAAACCCGTCTCTGGCACAGACAACTCAAACAACATATATTTCCAGAACAGTCCAAGCGTATTGGTCTGGCACTGTGTTTGGTCTGCTAATGGACCAGGAATCTCTCTCGCCCAGAGAGTGGCTGAGATCAGGGTCTGGTTGGCAGGCTTGTGCTTCATGGCGGACACTAATGTGTCTGGTGCATTGCAATAGCCAGGAAATAACGTGGAACACAATAAAGATAAAACTGCTATATATTCACTTGCAGCCTCGCTAAACTATAATTCCTGGCATCTGCTTTGTTTGCTTTAGTAATTCGAATGTTGCCTAGGTTGATGATGTATTGCACTAGTCGGTGCGTGATGAACTGACGACATCGTTTAGCAATGCCACCGCTGTCCAATCAGATTATTGAATGATTTGGCACGAAGCAGGAAACCGGAAGTCTATTGCAGGAAAAAGAAGCTAGCTATTAACTAAGCTTACAAGTTTTTGACAGTTTGTTTCAGCGCAGAGCTGTGGTTTGTGGCGAACTACTGTCTCGGTGCCTTGTGCAATAATACCGTATTATTCTAGGTGAGTATTACCAATAGCCTCTTCTTTTATTATGAGTGAAATGCGTAGCTAGCTAGAAACATACTAACGTGGTCACATCGTTATTATGGTGCGAGTTGGAAGCTGGCTAGTTTCTTCTCTAGACTAAACACGCGTCATCGGTGTGTGCTAGCTAGTTAGCTATCTAGTACTCAACTAAATGGTTGGATTTAAACAATATACATTAAATACGAATAATGTGAAGCTAGATAAGGTTTACTATGATCTTGTTATCTGTATGTCATGACGACATCTAGGCTAGCTTAGTACTTTTAAGCAGCTACGTGGTATAAAATGTAACTGGCTACATTATAGGTAGCTGGCTAGGTGCAAGTTAGCCTGATAACCAGCTAAAGTAGTTGGGGTTAGCTTGCTGCTTGACATAGTTATCTTTCCTACCATGTCATCGACTATCACTATTCAGTAATGTTAATAACTCAACCGGTAAGGAGGATGAGAACCAGGACCAGAGTGGTACATGGTCCCTGCTGACGTGAGATGGAGCTGTTGCTCTATTTACTTTAACCCCGTTAGAGGAATGCGGGAGCTCGGGGATGTCAAGCAGCAAGAGCTACTTCTCATGGTTACATCATAACCACAAGATGGCTCGGGGGCTGGGAGTGCTCGCTCAAACACTCAAAGCCCTAAGATCTGTTAAGATCTGTTTCCTTATCTGTTACTCGGTCAGAGGTTAGTGTGTACGGGTCCATGCCCTTCACTGATAAAGCTTTTTGCAAGAGCATAGAGCCTGTGATGCAAGTACACTGATGTCTCAATCACTACATAAAGAACCAGTGGGATTGGTGGTGACTGAAGTAGATCTGGATTTGTAATAAGGATGTCTTAAAGATTATTTCATATCCAGTATAGACTAGGTTTGTGTGTAGATGCTTTATATGCAACTTTGATCAGGCTATCTGGTCCAGTCAGGAAATATTTTGTTTGATTACCTAAAAGTTCTGTGAGTTACTGACACATCTTTGAGTAGATTAATACGGATTTGTCAATAACATCGTTGCCATGGTGTTTGTTCCTGCAGCCCCTCCCTGCCTTGAGGATGAGCCTCCAGTGGACAGCCGTAGCCACCTTCCTCTACGTTGAGGTCTTCATGGTCCTCCTGCTCTGTGTGCCCTTCATCTCCCCCAAGAGGTGAGCCCTGGCCTGGCCTACTGTCCCCCAGCCTGGCCTACTGTCCCCCAGCCTGGCCTATTGTCCCCCAGCCTGGCCTACTGTCCCCCAGCCTGGCCTACTGTCCCCCAGCCTGGCCTCCTCCTCCTGGTCGGCTGTCTGTTCTGGTCTGGGGTGGATGGGCTCCTCTGTCCATGCCCTGGTCTCGCTGCTCTGGTTTCTGGCCTTAACCCTGGTATTCGTGCGGTTCCGGTCTATGAAGACAGTCTCTTTGGATGACTCAATTGTCGTGCATTCCAAACACGCCGTATCCATGGACACAGCTGTTTGGTATTTCTCCAGTGTCAACAGCAGTCAGCCAACATGTAGAAAATGTAGTTTCTTGATTGGCGACGGAGTGTCGGTGTGGTCTTATGACTGCTGACGATGCTCCTACTCTGACTGTCCTTACACAACCAGGATCTAAACAAACACATTATAAGTAGGGTCAGATGGCTGAGCAGTTAAGGAGTCGGGCTATTAACCAGAAGGTTGTTGGTTCGATTCCCGGCTGGGCCAAATGACGATGTTGGGCAAGGCACTTCACCCTACTTGCCTCGGGGAGAATGTCCCTGTACTTACTGTAAGTCGCTCTGGATAAGAGCGTCTTCTAAATGACTAAATGTAAGTACACACTACAAGGCTCCTGCCATACCAGGGCACCAGTTATTTACAAAGATGGAAAGTCATCGAGTTAGTCATCGTCATGATGTTGTTTTCTCGTGTAATGACATCATTGCTAGCTCTAGGGTGGGTGCATGGGACAGCTTGTGTGTACATGTAAGATGGCCTGGCACTTCATGCCCCTGACCTCCACCTTCCTCCTCCCATGTGTTCCCAGATGGAGTAAGATCTTCAAGTCTCGGCTGCTGCAGACCATTGTGAACTATGGCAACAGCTGGTTCATGGTGGCCATGGTCATCCTGGTGTTCCTGCTCATTGGTAGGTGCTGCCTGGTGTCGATCCCTAATGAGCCAGCATTCCAGACATACATATAACCAAGAGGGCCTGTCAGTGAGCCATGGAAGACTGTCTTTAACAGATTATATGTTAAGGCTTCTGTAGACAAATGGTGCCCTTCTGTTTCCTGTAAGATACCGCTGAAACTTTCCTTCTCTTGATGCCTGCAGTACAGGCTGCCGTCAGGGTGTCTTGTCTGCTCCGTGTGAAGGCCTCTAAGACATGTTCTAGGGTTAACGATCTGTGTTCTCCGTGTGTGTAGATGCGTTCCGAGAGGTGAGGAAGTACAGCGTGACGGAGAAGGTGGACCTGACCACCAACCCCGTGGCCATCGAGCACATCCACATGAAGCTGTTCAGAGCCCAGAGGAACGAGTACATCGCTGGCTTCGCCCTGCTGCTCTGCCTGTAGGTGCCCCCTCCATCCACCTCTCTACCCTCCTCCTCTCTGTTCCTCCTCCTCCTCCTCTCACCAGCTCTGCCTGTAGGTGACCCCTGCCCCCTCCATCCACCTCTCTACCCTCCTCCTCTCTGTTCCTCCTCCTCCTCCTCTCACCAGCTCTGCCTGTAGGTGACCCCTGCCCCCTCCATCCACCTCTCTACCCTCCTCCTCCCTGTTCCTCCTCCTCCTCCTCTCACCAGCCCTGCTGCTCTGCCTGTAGGTGACCCCTGCCCCCTCCATCCACCTCTCTACCCTCCTCCTCCCTGTTCCTCCTCCTCCTCCTCTCACCAGCCCTGCTGCTCTGCCTGTAGGTGACCCCTGCCCCCTCCATCCACCTCTCTACCCTCCTCCTCCCTGTTCCTCCTCCTCCTCCTCCTCTCACCAGCTCTGCCTGTAGGTGACCCCTGCCCCCTCCATCCACCTCTCTACCCTCCTCCTCTCTGTTCCTCCTCCTCCTCCTCTCACCAGCCCTGCTATCTCTCAGTTCAGTTCTAGAATGTGGCCTCAGCTTGCTGCCCTGTCATGGAATGTCATGTGTTTCAGAATGTTGGAACACGTGACTTCAGGCACTACCACACCAAAGTGTTCTAAGACCTGAGCTTCCCTTCTATCCCCTAAGGGAACTAGACTACCGTTTCTTATAATCACATAGCCACTGACCTGTGGAATTTGCCATCAAAAGTAATGGATCGTTTATGCTACTGTTGCTATGGCGTTATTGTTGGAATTACTGGAATGCCTAACAGCTGATAAGAGGCTGAGGCCGCCATGGTCACATAAAACAGATCAAATGGTTTTGAATGAAACGCTTGTTTCTGTTTATAAAACGTTCCTTGTGAAGTGGCATTTTAACAACCAATGTAAAACTGGTAATGACAGGGTTGAACTGCCATGAACTGGTCTGTTAATGCATGCCTGGTTCTTATCCCTGTGTTGGGCCGTCTGTCATGTGCGTCGCGTAAGTGTTACAGTAGGGATGGAAAGAATGCCTGCTGGGGGAAGGGTGTGTGAGAGAGAGATCGACATTTTCCATTCAAGTCCCCTCAGAAGTGTAAAGCCTGAGCGAACCTGATTGGTTGAGCACAGTCTGAGGATGCCACTAATTGGTTCATAGTGGTCTGTTGTCATGGGTCTGTTGTAATGGTGTCCAGTCTGCATATCTTGGCCATACTGGGAGGCTGAGGTATTCCTCTGAATGGCAGGCTATATTTAGAGGCCGGACGAGCCTGGGCTGGTTACTACACTGTGTTGTTACTCCACTGTTGAGGCCAGGGCTGAGATTGGCCCAGGGGTTCTGTCTAGGCTCAGCTAGAGAAAATGTAGAGTGTCTCTGAACTAACTGCAGCTATGTAGGGGTCCTGGTTTCCAAGCCAGGTTTCCTGTTTAGGGTGTTTGTCCTGGTAACCATCAGGACAGCTGGGGACTGAACAGCCAGGCAGCATGTGATCAGCAACTGGCGATGAGTTAAATATAGCCCCGGGCTAGATAGATGTCACCCAGATCTGTAGGCCAGGGCCAGGTCAGGTTCCACTGCCAGTCCTGGTGTTAGGAACGCCTACTCCTACAAGATGGAATCTGTGAGCATCAGCATCAACACTACATGTTCTTTATAAAGAAGCTCGAAGACACTAAGACATGTGGGACATTTCAAATGCAAGCTACATGTCCCCGGGGTACAGATTTAGTCAATATATGTGGCCGCTGGCCAGTGGCAGCCCGTGATTGGTGGGCTGAAGCTGGTGTATTCATGTCTGCCCACTGACGTCTGCTAAGCCACCCGTCCATCACTCCGTGTGCCCCTTCCAGCAACTAGTGTTGCTGTTCTGTAGGAGACTGGTTCAATGCTACACATGCTAATGCTACTGAGCCAGGTCTGTGGTAGACCTTTTATTTGTACACGTCTGTACCCTGTAGTAACATTTAGTAGTCATTTAGCAGACGCTCTTATCCAGAGCGACTTACAGTAAGTGCAGGGACATTCTCCCGAGGCAAGTAGGGTGAGGTGCCTTGCCCAAGGACACAACGTAATTTTGCACGGCCGGGAATCAAACCAACAATCTTCTGATTAATAGCCCGACTCCCTCGCCGCTCAGCCATCTGACCCCTTAGTAGTACTAGTAGTTCATTAAGATCCTGGCTCCTCTGCTACTGTAGCAGCCCAGGGTTTTATTGCAAAGAAAGCAGACAGACGAGCTTGACTCATTAGCCTAGTTTGTCAGTCTGATAGGAGGGTAACTGTAGAACAGGAACTACTCCTGTTCCAGCTCCCAAGCCCTCACCCCCAGCTCTCAGCCCCTCACCCCCAGCTTCTGCCCCTCACCCCCAGCTTCTGCCCCTCACCCCCAGCTTCTGCCCCTCACCCCCAGCTTCTGCCCCTCACCCCCAGCTTCTGCCCCTCACCCCCAGCTTCTGCCCCTCACCCCCAGCTTCTGCCCCTCACCCCCAGCTTCTGCCCCTCACCCCCAGCTTCTGCCCCTCACCCCCAGCTTCTGCCCCTCACCCCCAGCTTCTGCCCCTCACCCCCAGCTTCTGCCCCTCACCCCCAGCTTCTGCCCCTCACCACCAGCTTCTGCCCCTCACCCCCAGCTTCTGCCCCTCACCCCCAGCTTCTGCCCCTCACCCCCAGCTTCTGCCCCTCACCCCCAGCTTCTGCCCCTCACCCCCAGCTTCTGCCCCTCACCCCCAGCTTCTGCCCCTCACACCCAGCTTCTGCCCCTCACCCCCAGCTTCTGCCCCTCACCCCCTAGCTTCTGCCCCTCACCCCCAGCTTCTGCCCCTCACCCCCAGCTTCTGCCCCTCACACCCAGCTTCTGCCCCCGATCCCCCCGCCTCTGCCCATGTATCCTACTTGTTTAATGTCACAGGGAGCCCTTCTGCTTCTATATTAGGTGCAGTATGATGAGTGAGGACTGATACGTCAGGGGACTGATTACATTACAGGAGAGTGCACATCCCTGCCAGGCAGGTCCTTTCTGTGTCCCAGATACTGTGAAACCTCGGGTCTGTGATAAGGCCGAGAGAAAATAGGTCTTTAGCTCTTGGCTTTTGTACCAGCCAAGTAAGGCTCTCAAACTAGTCTTGTTGTTTTTCGATGACATGGTTTAAATATATAAAGAACTGGCAAATATGTTTACAGTGTTATTAATACCATAGCCTTTCTGCAGGGGGCATCGTCCTGGGTAAGTTCAAGACATCCAGAGTTCCTAGAAGCATACTGATTGTAATTGAAGACGTGGTCCAGCCACAGGGATGAGCTGTAATGTCAGACGTGGCCCTGTTGGACCTGTTAACCTTTCAATCAGAACTGCTGGCCTTTAGTCACTGAGCTGTCCCCTATGCTGTGGCCGGTCCTTGCCAGAATGTTCTTTTCTGATCCAAGACAGAAAGCACAATACCTACTGTACGCAAACACCATGGCCTTACTCCGCAGAAGGGGTCAGTTAAGGCCCTTGCACACTTGAGTGCGAAATTCGTGTCTGAAATGTCCGCACGTAAAAATAAAACAAAAAACGACCTCACGTTATGTCAATCTCGCTTACACACTGCCTCCGAACCTTTCGTCCGTCAAAAAAAACTTCGGATCTTGTTCGATTTTCTGTGTATTTCGCATCCACAGCCAGCATTTTGATTATTTTATTTTTTGCCTATTCAGAGCCATCAAATGTTTCAGGCTGACGATTACGAAAAAACGCATAAGAAAATGTCGCACTCAGTGTGCCAGGGCCTTTAAATGACCTCCTTGTTGTGACACCCTCCCTCCCTCTGCTCCCCCAGGCTACTGAGACGTCTGGCCACCCTCCTGTCCCAGCAGGCCACCATGATGGCGTCCAACGAGGCGTTCAAGAAGCAGGCCGAGAGCGCCAGCGACGCCGCCAGGAAGTACATGGAGGAGAACGACAAGCTGCAGGAGGTACCTGCTGAGGGGGGGCTTGTGGGAGGAGAACGACAAGCTGCAGGAGGTACCTGCTGAGGGGGGGCTTGTGGGAGGAGAACGACAAGCTGCAGGAGGTACCTGCTGAGGGGGGGCTTGTGGGAGGAGAACGACAAGCTGCAGGAGGTACCTGCTGAGGGGGGGCTTGTGGGAGGAGAACGACAAGCTGCAGGAGGTACCTGCTGAGGGGGGGCTTGTGGGAGGAGAACGACAAGCTGCAGGAGGTACCTGCTGAGGGGGGGCTTGTGGGAGGAGAACGACAAGCTGCAGGAGGTACCTGCTGAGGGGGGGCTTGTGGGAGGAGAACGACAAGCTGCAGGAGGTACCTGCTGAGGGGGGGCGTGTGGGAGGAGAACGACAAGCTGCAGGAGGTACCTGCTGAGGGGGGGGCTTGTGGGAGTTGCGGTTGTCCTGCAAGTCTGTGTTTCAGGGCCATGTGGCCGAAAGACAAGTAAAGAGAATTGAGGGGGGAGGGGGGGGGGAGCCAGTATATGAGCACAGCTGCCACAGGGGGGCGTCAGAGTGTTCCTGCTGCAGGAGACGGGGTCCAGCCGGGCAGCAGACACTCCTCAGACAGGCCTGTCTGCTGGTCTGGAAGGCCTGACACTGACGGCCTGTCTGCTGAGGAAAGGGCTTAAGGATGTCAGGATGGTTGAAATCATCCGAACTTCCTCCATCCGACCATAATGCTCATGAAACGTTGGCCCTGAATTTTCAACCAGTTTGTTGCGATTTAAGACAAGGATATATATAGTATGGAATTCACCCTGTTCAAGTTCAAGTCTTTTATTGTCAGATGCACAGAACAACAAAGGATCAGACTGGGCACTGACATTCTTAGGACAAGACAACGCAAAGCAACCTGGCATACATAACATATAATACACAGAACATAGATTACATCTATGTTAAGCAAAATAGTATAGTACACCTCCTTAATATACAGCAATATACCATATTCAATACAGTATACTAAACCTCTAAATACACATAATAACCTATACTAACCTTATAAACGTACATTCTGTTTATCCTGTCTGTGTATGTTTGTGTTTGGGCGCGTGCCCACCCCCACCGCCCCCGAAGTGACAGGGCGATCATTCAAACATCGATCTGGGGCGTGAACCCATGCCTAGAAGGTCAGCGTGCACGTCAATGTGCATGTGACCTGCCGTTGTGCACGTGAGTGCGCTGGCCTGTCCAGGATGGCCACATGGCCTCATCCTTCTCCATAACGCCTGCCTGACATCCAGGACGCCCTGACGCAGGCTGCTGGCCTCTAGGTTTCCACTCTGCTCACCTTAACATGTTTATGGAAAGCTACCAGGAAGTGTTTCACCGGGATGGCATGCTAGAGCAGGAACACCCGCGGGCGACGAATCATTCGCCTCATGTGCTCCCTGACTCCATGCAAGGCCAGACGTGTGTTTAGAAAGGCACAGTTATCTCTGCCCAGCTTCTGGGGTCTGCAGCTAGCAACCACCAGGCTGACCCATCGAGCTAGCCTCGGCCCAGGCCCTTAATAATCCTGCCTTTTACCTCTGCGCTGTTCGTGTCACTGTGCTACTGGTTAATAGCTGTCCTTCTGGCTATTGATCCCGTGGTGAGTGTGTGTGCGTGTGTGTAGATTTGTGATGATGTCAGAGTGTGCGTGTAGGAGCATCATCAGCATGTTGTCATGGTTACTGTGAGTGTCCTCAGGGGCATCTCGGCCACCGCCTGCTGGGGTACACCTTTTAAGAACACACAACAAAACGGGGTCCTGTGGATGGAACACGCCTCAGAGCTGTGTGTTCCGTAGATGGAACACAACGCAGAACTGTGTGTTCCGTAGAGGTATGGTATGGTGGCACGGTGCCTCACGGCAAGAAGGTCCTGCTATTCTAGTTAGCATGTTCTGTGGTCCCCTCCACAAAAGATCCCCCAGTATTAAAACATGCAGAGCAGATGGGTCTCCTGCCCGGGTCCCTGACCCAGGACCAGGCTGAGCGCTTGGCCCCTCGTTCAGATGGCTGATGGACCGTCAGGTCGTCTTCTGAGGAAGGACAGCAGGATGGGAGGCAAAGCAGAGAGGGAGTCGGTGGATACTCGAGCATGTGTGTGCACGTTGGTGTCACCACTCCCTGTGTGTGTACGTTAGTGTCACCACTCCCTGTGTGTACGTAGTGTCACCACTCCCTGTGGGTGTGTGGGTGTCACACTGCAGGATCAATACATTGTTGTATTGAGTCTGTGTCGATGAGTCAGACAGAGAGACGAATGAACCAAGCTGCTATCTTCTTCCAAACAAACAAGATATAACATATCACCAAGATGCAAGATTTAACATAAGCTATAACACCGAGAACTGTTTCAACCCCTCCTTATGCTTTTTGTTTGTGTGTGTTTGCGTAAGTGCGGGTGCGTTTGCGCTATCAGCCTGTCATGCTGATCTGATGACTCACAGCTAGTCTGCTTCCTCTCTGGGTGATGTGGGGCTGCTCACTGGAGCGTCCGTGGTTTTCCACGGATGTGGAACTAATCATAGAAGACTTCTTCATAAGGCTGAACTGTTGGGTACTTTCCTGTGTGTGTGTGTGGATTGATAGGGTGGGTGGGTGGGTGGGTGGGGGCTCCAGTAGCAGCTTACCTACTGTGTGGACTCTAAGCCCACCCTAGATAAGGACAGATGGCTATCTGCTTACAGGAGCTATTAAGCTGCAGGGATCCTACCTAGCATGATCCCTCCACCTCTCTACCTACCTATGTTAGGCCACACACCACCTCCGGCAGCTTTGGTCGCAGTAAAGCATACTGTTTATTTAATAATAACATTGACGATTATCCTACATCTCTCTCTCTCACTCTCTTCTGTGTGTGTGTAGAAGCTCCGTGATGCCGGTGTTGACATTCCCGAGGTGGGGAAGAAGGCAGCAGGGGGAGGAGACGTGGAAGAGGAGAACAAGACTCTGAAGACCGAGGTCAAGTCACTGAAAGAGGAGCTGGATGCCACCAAGAAAGGTGACTGCCAACACCTGTGTGTGTGTGTGCGAGCGAGCGAGCGCGCAGGGCAAGGATGAAATGTTCATATTACTAATACTCGTGCGTGTGTATAGCCCTGCAGAAGTCTGACAATGACGTGAAAGCCATGAAGAAACAGGCCGGGAACCTGACTGTGGAGTACGACCGCCTGCTGGACGAACACTCCAAGCTGCAGGTTGGTGCTCAAGTCCACCTCACATTTACACACGCATTCCTTCTCTATCATATACACAAACACACACACACACACAGTCTCTCTCTCACAAACACACACACACACAGTCCCTCTCTCTCACAAACACACACACACAGTCCCTCTCTCTCACACACACACACACACACACACACACACACACACAGTCTCTCTCTCACAAACACACACACAGTCCCTCTCTCTCATAAACACACACACACTCTCTCACAAACACACACACAGTCCCTCTCTCTCACAAACACACACACACACACAGTCTCTCTCTCACAAACACACACACAGTCTCTCTCATAAACACACATAGGTTTGGGCAGCATGCCTTATACCTCATCGAGTAAGCTTTCCCCAGTGCCCTCCTCCCTTTGGCCTTTAGTGGGGGTGAGATCAGCCTCGCTGGAAGCACGACATGAATGAAGAGAGTTTGCTTACAGTATCAGTTTGACACAACACCATAAATCTCCTACGTAAAATAGGTGTTGCATTTCTATCACTCAGCACGCAAAAACAAACTCTTGAACCCACACATGCACACGTTGCACAATTCCTAGAATAGCGTGTGTATATTTGTTTTATTTACTGTTTTTGTATTTGGTAAGCAATGCAAATGTCAACAGGTGTTCTAGTGCATGTGCTGTGGACGTGTTCCTCCCCACATGTACTCCCCTGTTATGCTAGCACTTCTGCTAGGTAGCTTAACGTGCTAGTCACAACGTATGCTAGTTTGCAGCGTTACTTTGCGAGCCTGCTGTGTAGCCTGCTCTGAAAACTACTGCTACAGTAGCATGATTTGAAGGTTGACCTTTTTGGATGTGTTCCCTCCCTCAAGGTCAAACTCTCTTCTGTATCATATGGAAGCAAATCAGAAGAACATTCCTTTTATACTGTGTATCACATTCGAATTGCGATTCAGTCTTCTAGCGATTCACATCGATTCACAAATTTCAGTTCATTTTTTATTTAATTTTTAGAAAAATCGTGATTCGTTTTTTAATCGTGACCACAAGAATCGAATCGTGAGGTACCAAAACATTCCCACCCCTACTAAACTTGTCTCTCCTTTTCTCTTCCCCCTGTTTGTATCCCCCCCCTCCAAGGCCTGCATTGATGGACAAGAGGACAAGAAATCCAACTAATGAGGAAGATGAACCATTCCTGTATCACTCTTCATCGTCACCAATACTGTCAACAACATTCATACCACCTTCACTTCCTGGTCTGTGAGGACACTAGGTTCTAATTAGCCAAGCTTTGAAGGGGAAGCTGTCATTCTGACCACTTGGACTGCTTTAGAGTTTTATAATTCGACTTCTTTATCTGTGAAAGCTGTTATGTTGAGTTTGTTTTTTACCCATTTGTAACTGACAATGTCACCATTACTAGAGGGAATCCCGTTCAGGGCAGGTGGAATGTGATCCAGCCTCTGGTCTGGTGCTCAGAGGTTTATTGTAATATCAAATCTTGTCTGTCTGAAGAGAAGGGGACCACAAGTGAAAGTAAAGAGGGGGGTGCGAGTGTGATGACATTTAGGAAGCTTGGCTTCTCGTTTTTTTCCGTCACGGTTTATATCACCGTTTTCCTTTCTTGGAATATATCTTGTTTTCTGCAATTTAAAGGTTTACGTTGCCTTATGTTTTTTGCTTGTGGAGCCCAGGCGGACTGACTCGATGGTGCATGTGTGTGCTTTCTTCTACGTGCTAAGGGGCATAGTGGGATTGGATATGCTTTAGGGGAGGTCTCCGAAACACTGATTGTTTTATTTGAGTCATCTATGGAGTTCCTACTCAGTGTTTTTTGTGTCCATCTTTTTGGGCTTTGTGTGAAATGTAGATTTTCGATATTCATAATAGTAATCTTATTATGCTCTTGCTTCATTCCAATGGTGTGCTGCAGCCAATATCCTGTCGGCTCACTTCCTCTGCGTCCTGCTACAATGTCGTGAGGGACAGAAGTCCTATCTAGCTTTGTGCTGTTGTGTTTGACGGTTTACTGACATTGTCAATCCTCTCACTGACAACTTTGGCGGTCTTCGATTGGGTCAGTGTTAAGGTTAGGCCTGTCCTCGACAGAAGCATGGTGTCAAGCGGCTGTTTTTCCTGCCGCTCTCCTGGACCCGCAGGAAGTGACCCGTGTACACGGTTCTCACGCCACGCCTCACTGCAGCTCCAGTCTGGGCTGCTTTCAGAATCTGGCTTTTCAGAATCTGACTTGTTAGAATCGGTCTTGTCAGATTGTGACTTGTCACACGTAGTGGCCATCTTTGGCTTCATTCTAATTGGACGGCATCTCATGAGAAACTGTCAAGTGTCGTGTTAGACACTGAATTGTGAAATTTAAAGTCTGATCTGTCCAAACAATGTCAAAGACTGTTTATTAAATGGTTGGAAGATATCTGAGACTGTCTCTTTACTGATTTTTCTCTCTTCAGTGTGGCCTACTAAAATATTTTTTAGAAATTGTTAACTGTTGGAACCATCTGTATGCTTTTGTAGACTAGAATATCCTAACACAATATAGTACAGGCTCTGCCTAACTCCATGAGTGGATAACAAGTCCACCTGCTCTTAATATTAGAGTTCAGTGGAGTTCAGTTTGAGGTTAAAGTTAAGGCCGGCCCAATATTGCCGTGCTTGGATAGTTGATTGAATTTGTTTAATGGAGCCTGTAGCTCGGCTTGCATGCCTATTGTGTGTTTAGCTTCGTCAGTGTACACAGAAGTGTAACAAGCTTGTGTAGGCTGCCCCAGTCCAGCCAGGGTGAGTATGAACCAGGAATCACATCTGCTGAAGGTACTGCCATGTGGGTCATCTGAGGAATTGTAGCCCCCAGTATAAATGGTATTTTGGGCCAGTGTCAGGGTCTGTCATGCTCTGTGTGAATGGGAGGCCGGCTGTTGGACTGTCCAGAGTTACAAAAGGAGCTCAGTCAGTCCTGAAGGGTAGAGACAGGTGCTGGTACAACAGCCTCCTAACATCTAGAGTTACCTGGCTGCACCAAGAACCCACTCATTTAAAGAGTGATCACTGATGGATCTCATTCAGTAGCCTGGAAGGAAATGGTGATGTCATCATCACGTGTGACTTCCTTTGTTTAGCAAAACAAATATATTACACAAAACAAGTAGTGACAGGAAGGACAGTTTACAATTAAAATGTTTTTTTTGGCATGCAAGGACATTGTGTAATATATTTGTTTTGTAAGATAAAGTTGTAACTGCAGAATAGAAGTGTTCACTCAGTCAGAACTGGGCCACAGGCACATAAGGAAGTTGTACAATAAAACGTTATGGTTGTGCAACATTGGAGCGGTGCTAATTCATAGATTCCAAAATGGGAGGTAATGAAGTACCAATACTTTGTAACTGTACTAAGTATATTTTTCTGGTATCAGTGCCTCACAAAGAATTTTTCCGACAACTTTCTACTTTCACTCCTTAAAGATTTTACACCAATATCTGTACTTTCTACTTCTTACATTTTCAAACCAGGGTTGTTACTTAAGTTTTAATCTGTATTTGGTGACATGATCAATATTATTTATTGTCATTGCGTGTCTTTTTTTGGTCTCCTTGCTATCACGCACAACAAACATAAGCTAGTCTACGAAGCTTACATGGAGCAACGCAGAAGGTACAAGAAGAACGGCTAACGTTATGGATGAGACAGAGGGAGGACAATGTCGACATGACTGAGAATAGAGACATACCTGATCACCCATAACAGTGTAATAACATTGTAACAACAGTGTAATAACATTGTAATAACTGTGTAATAACAGTGTAATAACAGTGTAATAGTGTAATAACAGTGTATCAACATTGTAATCACAGTGTAATAATGACATCATAAGTTTGTTTATGTCAAACAATATCAGAGTACGTCTGAAATGCCAGGTTTAATTTTGGCCGGTAAAAAATATTATTGGCTGGTAATTTTTTAATCTACCAGCCATTTTGGCTGGTAAGCCAAAAAGTTTATTTCGAGCCGTGCCCATATATGAGGGATATGTTCAAAATTGTCAGTGTTAAAAAAGGATGTCTAGCAAATGCGATGCATGTATATAGTGTAATTTCCTATTAATGTCACACTGTTATTGCTGATCATTAATCACATGAAGATGAATGATGAGAAGTGCCGTCGGGCTCCAGAAGTTTCTTCATGAATCAGCAGGATGTTTCAACCACAGGATTGACAGGCTATTGAATCGGATTTGATTCATGTTATAAACGTTTATGTCTTCAGATCCTGAACAGTTTGTGTGTTTCACAATATAGTCTCCATAGCATGTTATATGTCTATTGAACCTGATTTGATTAATGTTATAAACTCCCTCCAACCCATGTTCCTGGAGAGCTTCCCATCAGTTTTCACTCCAACACTCATCTGATTCTAATAGAACATAACAGGTTAATGTGTTGAATCCAGTTGGTTACAACTGGGGTTGGAGCAAAAACTTCCAATAAGGTAGCTCTCCAGGATTATAATGATCAGAACTTGACCATGAGTGGTGGGTTTATGTCTTCAGATCCTGAACAGTTTGTGTGTTTCACAATATAGTCTCCTCTGCATAGTATCTGTTTCCTTTGTAGGAGGCCCCGCCCAGGTTACCTCAAAGGGGAACCATTGCGCAATATATTATGGTCAGATTGCACAAATTGCACAAAAATGTTTTGTAATAAGGTGTGTTTTGGAAAACCCTATCAACACTTATCAGTGTAATTCCTCCCTCTTTGTGGGAGTACAGTACTATGTTATTTAGGAGTGGCATGTCCCTTTGAACAGTCAACTCTCTTCCACTGTTTAAAGTGGTAAAGGTTTTATTCCTTTACTTGTTGTAATCATAGAGATTAGGCTAGAACCAGAGCCTTACAGTTAACCTATCAGCCGGCTGATGAACAATAGCCTAATGACACACTGAGACCTAGTCCACACCATCAGATACAGGGTTCAAACCAAAATGCTGTAAGAAAAAGACAGGAGATATGGCGGGGGAAGGTAGAGGATGGAAACGGCTGGATGGGTGTTGGGAGAAGGGGCAGGGTTAGGGAGAGGATGGTGTTGGGTTAACAGTGTAATAACATTGTAATAACAGTGTAATAACAGTGTAATAACAGTTGTAACTGTAAACATTGTAATAACAGTGTATACGTAACAGTGTACTAACAGTGTACTAACATTGTAATAACAGTGTAATAACAGTGTAATAACATTGTAATAACAGTGTAATAACAGTGTACTAACATTGTAATAACAGTGTAATAACACGGGGCAGGGAGAAGGGGCAGGGTTAGGGAGAGGATGGTGTTGTGCGGGATGGAGTAATAAAGAGAGGAGAGGGGCAGGAAAGGAGGGATGTTGAGTCTAGGACGAGTGATGAAGGTGTGAGGAGAGGGTGCAGAGCTTAGATGAGGGAGAGAGGGAGCGGAGGGCCGTTAGGTTGAGGTAGAGGAGGGGCCAGTGGGGGACCTGAACGCCAAGCGAGGCGGCTGCTACTGACTACAGAAATAGTCAGTGAGCCGCTGGCAGGCTGCTGTCTAAACATAGATCCTAACTTTGCAGCAGCGAAGCCCCAGCTTACAGTAATATGGCAGCTGCATGGTCCAGCCGCTACTAACCAGCATTTACCATCAAAAACTGGTTGGAACAGCTTCTCTTATTCCCCACCTGACCCTCCTCCCTGACCTGACACTCCTCCCTCCCTCCTCCTCCTCCCTGGCTCAGCTGGCTTGGAGACAAGACCAGCTGGGAGACGTCTTCCGAACAGACATGCAGACACATAGGAAACGAAAATAAAGACAAAAGCAAGGTTTCAACATGAAGTTAGTTTTATTGCCATTTGTTACTTGATGTGGAGTGAGTGGGTAGTTTGAGCACAGGTTCACCGTGGTCTTAGTTAGCATGAACGACTTCAGACAGCGTGAGGGTCAACACTGAATGAACACTGGCAATCAACATGGTTCTACAGTCAAAGTTGTTAAGAATCATAGAATCATATCTTTTTTTTAATGTCTATTCTAGAATCAAGAATGGAAGACTGCAGTTACATCTCACGTGATACAAAGCACAATGATAAAAGTTAGATAATGAAGTTAACAGTGGTATTATATCTTTTCTGGACAGTATCCTTTTCCAAAGCAATCAGTTTACCCGCAGTTGTCTCATATGTTGAATTAGTAACCAATGATCAAGATAATCTTTATAAAGAGTTTTCCTCACACACAGTGAGAATAGACAAGTCACTCGACTTGAATTGTTAGTTACTTGCAATCTACTTAGCTGGTTCACATTTGACTAAAACATTCAAGTTGTGTTTATTTGAACTGCATGGGTATCGTAAAATTGTATTGTGACCAGGTTAGTTGGTCAGTATTTGCACAGAATATATATGTTTCAAGATTTTAATCATGTTTTATTTGTAAAAACACCATAAATTGAAAGGTGATCAATACATTCAGATAAATATTTTGTTTACTAGGTTACGCTGGTTTCCCTCTGTCAAACAGTATATTCATCTCTTGGAGTAAAGATACTGTCAAGAATAATTTGGCAGAGCGCAAAAGATGACACCATACATATGATTTTGGTAATGTACATTTTCATTTCGTTTTTTTCCTACGTTTAATTACTACAGTTAACATTTTTCACCTTTAGACCAACCCAGGCTAGAATCAATGACATAAATAACTCAAAATATCTGACTATAATAACCATCCTATAAACAGTGTTTGGGGTCCTGGTGCTTAACTTCGGGTACAATGACAATCCTCGGAGTGGCACTTTTAAACTCATGTTTATCTTGCCACCAGACGTAGTATCTCACTGTAATCCGACTATCAACAGTTGTACAGGCAGACATATTTCTAGGACAAAGGGAATCAAATGTTATGTCTGTATCCAAGTTTCAGTGTCAAAACCATGAATAATGTTGACATCTGGTTTTAACATTTTTGACAAATTAGGAGAAGTGTTTAGCTGTGAGATATCAGGCATTTGGGAAGATGAGAAAGAGATTAAATCTTGTTTTGAGGGTCTGATGCTAGGTAAACTATTAAAAATTTCCAATAACTATAGAATCAAATATCCTGTAAATGTCAGTTTTACTGGCCTCTACAAACTCATAATGGATGTCCTGTGATTTAAAATCAACTTTTCAAACGTTTTTTAGATTTAACAAAAATATATTTTCTGAAAATAATTATTCCGGATTTTCTGAGCACTGGGTGGTCTGAGGGAAAAAAATATATGATGTAAACACACACAGGTATTTCTAAGACATTAATCTAACACTTAAGCACTTGATATTTGAAATCAAAAGAATTCCCTTTCTGTGTATTAACCCCGAATATACCTCCAGTTATCACTCACAATCTTGTCCTGCACTGCATCGCAGCGACACAGTGACACATGCCCTTCCCATATGAAATCTCCCTCATCAAAATTATATACTGCATGAAAAGTTTTTTTTATGTATATATAACACACAAGGATATTCAATATATATATGTTTTATACTGTATGTATAAGCAAAATAAAAGCCTTCACAAAATAAATCTCTGATTCATTTTACAATATGTAAAACAAAACAAAAATCGATCTTCTAACACGATTAAAAGTGCTAGCAAGATTATTTTACAACAATGTGCAAATGTCGTTTTATAGATTTTACATTCCCGAAATGATTTTCTTTGACGTTTAAAAAATAATAATTTTCACCCATTTCCAAATTGATTGGATGTTTTTCTCATATGTTAATGGGTAGCAGAATTCCCTGTAGCTGTCCCCCAGAACTGTCCCTCTGAGCATCTGAGCATTTGGCTGGTATAATGAGACCTAACGGGCTCTAGATTTAAGACAAACAACATAAGGCATGGTTTGGCATCGAAGAACCCTCTGTCTGAACAGCGGCAGCAGAAACACTGTTAGTTTGTCTGTTATAAATCATCATTTTAATACTTGCTGTCTTGGAGATTGGTTGCCACTGCAGTGCTGATAGCCATGGCCTCAGAGTGACTAATGTTCTCTCTCTGTCTGAGCGTTCACGGTTGAGATGACAGCTGCTTCAAGCAATGTCTACTAGCAAGGCCAGGGGCCTCCGGGAGAGAACTGACCTCTCCTGCACGCTGGAGCGTCTGGGAGCACGGAGGACTGATACATGAATAGGGAACCATTCGTGTGTGGCAAATGTTATGTAGAGACCAGACCAGACTACAGCGCACCCACTGCGCCTCGAGCCACGTCTGTGTCTCATTGAGAAGCAAGCAGACTATCCTGGGACCTCCGGGTTGGAAAGCCACCGGTCTCCCAGCTGCTCAGAGATGGAGGTGAGAGACTTCAACTATTAGGCTGTGGTTTCTACATACATTTGCACGATATAACTCCATAGAGACTGAGGATTTTAAACCCTGCTCCAGGCTACATCTCTCCTTTTCTCACCCTCTCTGGTCTATGATCCATTGCTTCCTTGCTTTCTACTTGAAAGTAAAGAACAATAGGTATGGACCGGTCATTCTTATTTCCGAAACATCCATGAGGTCATAGGTATCAGGAACAGACAGGACAGCAGTCTTTCTGCTGCTGCTGGTGATCTGTGAAGTCGTCTTTTCTGTCTGTCTGTGTCCCTATGAGGAAGACAGACTAACACCCAGGACAAGGACTAGGACAAGACCGCTGCCACGACACGGCTGCGTGGTCTAGCGTCACCCTGGAGAGTCCAGATATCCAGCGTTTCGACAGAGGACACAGAGCAAAGAGTCAGGCAAACAGACATACTGAAGGTAGAGTCAGAGACTGAACTATATGTGGATAATAATATGTGGATCCATATACAGTTTAGGTCTCTGTGAAGTGAATATGGCAACTGTAGCCACTCTGCCTGACATCAACCAGAGATAGATAAGAACATTCCATTTGGCACTTCAATCAACCTATGCACAGCCATATATATGTACATACACAACAGTGTATACAGCTATATACTGGGCATGGCATGAACCACACATTACAGTGACGGGGCCTGTGGTAGTTTGGCAACTAGTTGTATAAGGGGCCTGTAAGTAACAAGGTTACTTTATGTATCATACAGGACAGGTATGTTACTGACAATGTGTCAATTTAGTCAAATTACAGTAGTGATACACAATGTCATACATGGTGAGTGATACACGATGATGGTGATTAAAAAAAGTTTTTTCTTTTTTATTGGATTTTAATGAAAAACATGTCATGTAACTTCAAGGAAATAAAGTGCTTCATTCATGTTCTCGGATAAGAGGTGTTTGAAATGTAGGTTAAGTCCCAATAACAAGGCTCATTGGCTCCCTTCTAATCTAGTCTGTGTGTGTGTGTGTGTGTGTGCTTGGGCGTGTGTGTACCCATTTGTAATGTGTTAGTTCATGACATTCCATTCAGTTGGGAAGTAAGCGGAAGGGAATTCTGCGGATCATATTCAAAGGGTGTAAATTCACCCTGGCACATGGGCCTGTACACAGTCAGACCAACCCCCACCCCCCCGCCCAAATACAAACACCATCCCAGTATGGCCGGGCACCGTGTCTCTATCTAAAAACACTGCAGGACATTGATAACCAACACCCAAGATAGAGAAGCCGGACCTCTGACGTCAAGAAGTTCTCAAATTAGATTTGAATTTGTTTCGATAAGAACATTGAATTTTCAAAATAGATTTGTCAAAGGTTGTAACCCAAGGTGACAACAGGTGAAGGTCAGGTGGTGGCTGGTGCTACGTTGCTGTGGGAACAGGAGGAGGTGGTTGTTTGTCATCCGTGGTCTACATCATCAGCTCAGTGTGTTCTACATCACACTCTCGAAGATGATGACCTTATTCTCCTCGGTGCCGGGAGAGAGGGCCAAGCTCTTGATGTCTGTGTCAGGCGCCATGTACTCCAGATGGTGAGCACCCCACACCGGCTTGGTCAGGTGGTCCCAGCGCTGCAGCGGAGGCCAAAACAAACATGCAGTCAAAAAACAAATCACGATGAGGACCACATTCTCTCCGTCTGCCTCTGTGGTCCTATGTCCCGTACCTCTTGAAAGGAGCCCTTGGCCCTGAAGAGCTTGTAGAGCACGCTGACGGGGATGCAGAGCATGGAGGACAGGGCCATGCACCAGCCAATCACCTCGCCCCACCATGGATACACGTACACATTGTTGTAGGTTAGAGGCTTGTAGTTCACCAGGTGGAACAGGAAGATACCCTGGGAAAAGAGAGACGTAGAGAGAGAGAGAGTGGTACTGTGAGAATGGCACTGTTGATAATGATGATGAAACGTTTGAACACATTTGTTGGCGTGTAGCGGTGTGCCGACTGTGCAGGTCTTACCATGCAAACACATGGAGTGATAAATGACCAGCACCACTTCATATACGGGAAAGGCCGGTAGCCGATCATACGAGCGATGTCATCCATAAAGCGGTCAGCACCTGGAGAACACCATCATGTCACTCAGCAACAAACTCTACAGAGCTACCTTGATGTTGAATCACAGCAAAACGATGACACAAAAGAGTAACTTTTCAGATGTGAACTGTAGCTTCTTAAGAAGCTTAAGTGTTCAATCAGGTTCAAGGCGTGATGTCTTACCGTAGACCCAGGCGACAATTATGCATTCCCAGAATGCCTGCCACAGCAGGGTCATACCGCTGGCTGAGTAGTAGTCAAACAGCTGGAAGACATACATCCCTCCCTGCAGGACACACCGACGCACAAGAACACATCAGAAATGAGGCTTCGCAATAATGGACTCACAAACAGGCATTAGATCCTGGCTATTGATCTGGTATTTTCCGATGAAAGAACTCACCTGTGTAACCATGGAGAGATCTATAATGAAGCATAATAAACAGCAGATTGCCACAGCGATTTCACGTCGCCAGCGCATGTAATCCTTTCCCGGAAACAGATCCAGAATGCCTGTTACAAAACCCTCCACACCAACGAACTGGAGAGAGAGAGAGAAAAAGAGAGAGGGAAATCGAGAGAGAAGATGAGAGGGAGTGTGTGAGAGAGAGAGAGAGAGAGAGAGAGTGAGGGGAGTAGGACTAAGTGCTACATCCTCCTTCATTGTAAATCGAAACGTATCAAGATAAAAATGTAATTCCCCGAATTCTCTCTATAAATGAGGGCACATGGGGTTGTCTGCTGGTCAGTACTGGGAGCAGTATGTGCGGAGTGTGTGTTCCAGGCTGCGTACTACAGGTGGGTGCATAGTGCGTACCTGGCTGTGTACTACAGATGGGTGCTGTGCGTACCTGGCTGTGTACTACAGATGGGTGCTGTGCCTACCTGGCTGTCGAGTCCCAGCAGAAGCAGCATGAAGAAGAACAGAGCCGCCCAGACGGGCGCCACGGGCATCAGGGACACGGCCTTGGGGTAGGCTATGAAGGCCAGGCCTGGACCTGGGGGGGGAGGGGGCACAGACCAGTGTCAGACACTCAGCTCTGCAGCAAGGTCACACCAGGCCCTCCACCAGACACACACGCACACACACAGATGCACAAAACACACGCTCTCCAGCACAGTGGGGTGTGGGGGGTTGGTGGGGGGCGGGGTTGGTGTGATAGAGAGGGGGAAAGGACGAGAGTGAAATGAAAAGAAAGAACTAGAGAGAGAAAGAAAGTGATAGTACATGAGGAGAGGAGGACAGCGGGGTGAGTAAGGAGAGAGAGCGAATGGGGGGGGAGAGAAAAAGAGAGGTGCAAAGAGGAGAGAGAGAGAGAGAGAGAGAGATGAGAGAGAGAGATAGAGAGAGAGGAGAGAGAGAGAGAGAGAGAGAGAAAGAGGCACCTTAGTGAGGTGCCAGTGTGCTAAGTGGTGTGACTGTGTCTTGTCTGCAGTCTTCTGTCCTGTCTCAGTAAACTTTGTGTTTGGACGGTCACATCAAGGCAATGCTTGTTGTTAATTGTTAGTTGTTAATGTTTCAGTACAGTAATGTCGTGTAGGGTGCAGTCTGAACGTTTTGTGTCTAATGTAATTACTACCGTACATAAAGGCCATGCTGTCTAGGTTTCATTTTAGACTAGATAGTAATGTTAGTAAGGTACTTCCTCAAAAACCAACACAGCTCATGCTTTGAAATGCTCTGTTAAAGCTGTCTAGATGACTACTGTAGTTAGTGAGAGCTACAGTTACATTCATTTAGGTGGGGTGCGTGTATATGCGTCACACAACCAGCAACATGCAAACTATGGCATTTAGTGTCACCAACCAAGTTTAAATAAACCAAAATATTTAAACTTGTGTAGCTTGACAGCTCTATCACTCTCCTCGGATTTATTGAACGACTAATGCCGCCCAAAAATACATATATCGTTTCACTAGAAACTATGTCACTACTGTGTAGTCTAAGAAGCAGATCTTCCAAACAGCAGGTTATCTATCTGTGGCTTCGCTGGACTGGGTGGTGAGGACAGCATCACCACGCTTTCTGAAGCTACTCTTGAGCATGGTAGGTTGACAGGCGCTAACCCTTGACGATGAATGTGCTGTATATATATGCTGCGTATTACACATACATGTACTGTATGGATGTATACTCTGCTATGCTATGCTATGCTATGCTATGCTATGCTCTGCCCTGCTATCTTCTGCAATGCTATGCTATGCTATGCTATGCTATGCTATGCTATGCTATGCTATGCTATGCTCTGCTCTGCTCTGCTCTGCTCTGCTCTGCCCTGCTATCTTCTGCAATGCTATGCTCTGCATGTATGAGGGTGTCAATGGTCTGGGTTTGTGTTATGTTTGGTGTGTGTTTGTTCGTGTGCTTGTTTGACTGTGTGTGTGTGTGTGTGTGTATGCATGCGTGTCTTCATAAAAGACCATGTTCGACATTGGAAACCTGAGGGACTGAGGGAGGTGAATGACAGCCAGATTGTCTCAACTACAGATCGTCATGACAATGACTGCAAGGTTCATACACAGAAAACCCAAAAAAACTTGAAACAGAAATAAGGTTTTCAAAAGGCTACCGATGTGTTTGCAGCGTCTACCTACAAATAGTTTTGACTTGTGTGTATGAGTGTGTGTGTGAGTGTGTGTGTGTACACACCGTTACCCAACTGAGTTAGTTCTAACCATTAATTTTGTTTTACCATATCTGAGTTTAGTATGGTTAGGGGTTGGGAGCTGGTCTACGATTCGTCAACTGTCTGTCCCTGTCTTCGGCTGGGCGGTGCCGGAGATGCAGTCTCTGGATGCTGATTGGTGCTAGAGTGCAGTCCCTGGTTCTGATTGGTGCTGGCAGCAGGATTAAAGGTGTGATGCTGTCGTTAGGGAACAGGTGTTTACCTTCTGCAGGGGTCTGCTCCAGGAGGCCTCTTGAAAGCGAGATGAGCTCATCTCAAGAGGCAAAGATCCTGGTTAAATAATCCTTAAATTAATACTTAAATAAATCGAAAATATAGATATATAGAGATATGATGTCAATCACAAGTCAGATAGAGATGGGACTGAGTAAAATCAAGGTAAACCCTGTTAAAAGAGGATTCATGATAAGGGGACTCGTTTTCTCTTCCTCACGATTGTACAACTGGCAAAAATGTCTAACGAGACTAACGCTGAAGCAAACACATCTGACCATGAATCATTCATGTACCTGAACACACACACACCCACACACACTCACTCAATACACACACTCACTCAATACACACACACACTCACTCACTCAATACATACACACTCAGGCTTAACTCCCTCGCTTTCTCTCTCACAAACTGCATACTGCATACACACACATATCCAACACTTCTGCACTCAATCATTAGCACAAACACACGCACACACACGCACCAATCGCACACACACAATCACACACAGGGACTGCACACATGCAGAGTACCAGTGTAGTAGAAGTTGAGTTGTAATGAGGGTTCAACCATCCACGTCCTCGAGGCAAACCCAACCCACTGCCACCTCTTTCCCTCTAACCCCCCCTCCTCCTTTCCCCTCACCCCCCCGCCTCCTTTCCCCTCACTTCTTCCTTTCCTCTCATCCTCTCTAGTCCTTTTTTTTCCCTCCTCTCTTGTTCCTCTCTACCACAGGCTCTCTACCCCCCCCCTTCTCTTCTCTCTACATTTCTCTTCCTGTTTCTCCAGCCCCATCTCACCCTGTCGTTACCTTCTCTCAGCCTTATTTGACCCATCTCTCCCTCCCCTCCACCTCTCTCCCTCTCTCTCTCTCTCTCTCTCTCTCTCCCTCCCTTAGGCGCTAGCAGATGTACAGTACTTCACATCAGGACCGATGCCACCTCCCTCTGTGATGCAGGGACTAATGGTATGAAGGAAGTATTATTGGAATCTACTAGCAGGACATTGGAGACCCATTCTTCTCTTGCTGAAGGCAATGGGCTCGGCCCAGAGCTGTGACAAGGAGGGTTCCGTCTGGGTCTCTGTTCACTAATGTCACATTGCTTTATGGAGGGCAGCTCAACAGTTTTCATTATGGCCGCTCTTTTATACATAGGCCTCCCACCGAGCTGCTAAGTCCTCATAGCAACCCCCCTGCAGCAACCTGGCCCTGTGGTGCTGATGCGGTTACCATGCCAATGGATGTAGAGGATGTACAAATACGTACAACAGCGTTGCTATAGATAGAAGTGAACCAGGGATGACTGCAGGACCAATCAGGGCCAATGCATTGCACAGTTGAGCGACCTCTGTTTGCCTCTCTGGGTAAGCGGTATCACTGTACATTCTGTACGCTAATACCTCAAGGTCAAGGTCAAATGCTTGAGTGTTGGCTGGAGTCTGTCTGGGTCCACAGATGGGAGGGGTGGGTTCATATTTCTAACAGCATTGTGCCGCAGACAAGAATAATCAAGCAAAGTAAGTGAAATCTTTCTAAGCTAGTATTTCGACCCAGGTCTGCTGAACAGTACGTCTTCATCTGAGCCAAATTGAATAATTTATTGATGATGTATAGAATATTATGGTAGTAGATATAGAATAAATGTGACTCAAAACTCCGGTTTTCAGTCGGCCGTATCACACTCCTGTCTCCATGGTTCATTTAGAAGTTGTATTCTGTTCTAGTATCTGGTGTTGGAGTACCATATTTGTAGCAAGTCAAGTAGTTGATCATTACAGTCATGTTGACTTTTAACTCAATTCTTTTTATTTTGGGGGTGGTAATGTACTTATTCTATTTTGGGATATCTACCTGGTTCATTTAGAAGGGATCTGTAGTCTGTTGTCATAATATCAACATACCAGATCCTTTATAATCAATATTGAAATGTGTTGCCTTTTGTATTGATTGCATTATTGATTTAATAATTGAATATTCAAACCTTAATTGTATTTGATTTATTGGTTGTTCTTGAAAAATAAATCCTCAGACGAATTATGGAGTTTAAGTTTGAATGCAGAATAAAAAAATATCTGGATCATCCTAGCAACTGTAACTAACCAAACCACTGTTCTCCTCCGTGTCAGCGCTCTCAGAATGATGGAGGTGTGAGTGTGCGGGTTAGGCTGACATGCAGGAGCAGTGAGACATGCCATGTGGAAGAGGTGTGCCGCACACATGCCCCTGTTCTCCTGTCTCTGGGGCACAGCTACCATGGACAGAACTAGACTAACTGACCAGCTGTCAAGGGCTTGACCACCCACAAATAGCACCACCCATTAGTTAGTGTGGGTTACCGTGGGTAACCAGAGCTCCCATATTAGTTGACACACACGCAGACACACACTCTTCATACTAAAATGTTAGAGACAAATCACCACTATAGACTATAGTCATTCCGTACCACACACTCACAAACACACACACACACACACACAGTTTAGTTTTGAATAGTTGTCCAGACAGAGACATACACACACATGTACAGTACACATAGAATACATGGAACACACACCTACATACATTTTCTCTCTCTCACACACACACACACACACACACACACACACACACACACACACACACACTCTCTCTCACACACTCATACACTCACATAAACATAAACATACATTCTTGAACACACTCACACATGCATACACCCAGACATGCACGCACAAATACACGTACACACCCGCTGCCACACACTCATCCACTCACACACTCACACACTTTGCATCACCAACACACACTCCAACTCTATAGCACCTGTTTCCTAGTAGAAGCAATACATTAACAGTTGTGAAGCAGTACAAGTACATACACAGTTCATGTAAAACAGTATTCACATTGAATATAATAGATAAATAGATAGATAACATTTGATTAAAAAACATTTCACATCACATGTCCTTGGTAAACATGATTTCATCATTTCACATCATTTGAAAGTCCCTTTCATTAAGTTGGCAACAAAAGCATGTCATAAGTAAAACAACATGCACTTGTAAACTGTGAGTTTGTGTGTGTGTGTATGTGTGTGTGTGTACACACGTGCTAGTGTCTGTACCTGTTTCTGCCACTTGGGAGATATCCACTCCTTGCTCTTTGGCCATGAAGCCCAGGATGGAGAACACCACGAAGCCAGCGAAGAAGCTGGTGCCGCTGTTAATCAGAGCCAGCATGAAGGCATCCCTGCAACAGACCAGAGCAATCAACTACAGATCATTGTATGGGCACACACCAGAGCAATCAACTACAGATCATTGTATGGGCACACACTAGAGCATGGAGTTGTCTGTGTCCATGTCTTACTTGTAGCAGTCATTGTGGAATCTGTTGTAGCTGCCTAGGGCGGTAAGAGCGCCCAGACCGATAGCGTAAGAGAAGAAGATCTGTGTGCCAGCATCGATCCACACCTGTGGGGGGGAGAACAGGAAGGACAGACATTTTTTGTTGTTGTTCATTTGAACACACCCCACCTAGATAAGGGTGGACACAGTGAGCTCTGGCCACATATGAAAAGACAGAACCGATCTCACCTGCGCCTCGCCCAGTTTGGACCAATCAGGTTTGATGTAGTACATGATGCCATCATAGGCGCCGGGCAGGGTCACACCCCTCACCAGCAAGATGATGAGAACCACGTAAGGAAAAGTAGCTGTGAAGTAAACAATCTGGAGAGACATGAGGAATACAGAACTCTTGGAACCATTGGGACACTTGGAACATTTATACAACATCATAAATCATAATCATAAAACTACAGTCAAAAACTTGTAAAGAGGTGTATTACACAAGATAAGCGTTGTATTAAATGTGTGGTGCAAAGCTCAAGTGTGTGGCGTCAGAGTGTGGCGGTTAGTCTGAATGTGAGCCCTCGCCAGTACAGTGTATATATATATATACATAGACAGTATATTTATCATCCCTGGCACCAGTGACCTGCCTGCTTGCCAGCCCTCCTGCCTGCCCTCGCTCCTTTCCTGTCTTTATCTAATCAGTGAAACATTTTAATGTTCGACCTTTGGCCCCTACACAGTCACATGGTTATTAAACGTAATCACAGCAGGTTAACCCCAGTGGATTATGAACCTGCTAGCTGACCTGCTGTCACCCGTAACGGCAGGTGATTCTAAGGAAGAGGTCTGTCTGACTAATACACACATGTGGGAAACTTATCCTACTTAGACTCCCCCAAAACTTTCCTCCTATCCTCCTCTCCATCAACCTCATTCTTAACTGAACTACACTCCTCCTTTCCTCTCTTACAGAGAAAAGAGACATGTTCAAACAGCCTTCTATGTCATTCTGCAGCCCTCTTTGACCCTTCAAACATTATTGTGTAACTTTACTGGAATGATAACATGGTGATATCAAATAAGATTATCTAATAAACCTACACTACAAGGCTATCACTTTATGTCCTTAGTGCCACCTATCAATGAGAGCTGATAATGACCTGCCCTGATCACGTAGCTCTGAACTATGCACGGGGAACTAGTCACGTCCCACTGCAGACAACCTACCCTCCTCCACCAATCGCAGCTACCCATGTGACAGGCCACAATCCCACCCCCCACTCTTTTGATGTTGCTATAGCAACACTCTCCCTCATCATTTTCAGGCTGCACGTGACAGTGGTAGACGAGACGCTGTGTCTGTGTGTGTGTGTCTGTGTGTGTGTGTGTGTGTGTGTGTGTGTGTGTGTGTGTGTGTGTGTGTGTGTGAGAATCACTACACAAGGTTAAAGAGAAGTCATCACCCTCTCATTCACTCATGACTGTGAGCCCACAGACCATGTGACTTTGACCACAAATACACTCCCTAATATATCCCCATAGATACTGAAGCGATACTGTACAAAACCTTCAGCTCTAATCTGCAGTATTTGAGCTATGAATGCAGACTGACTAGCACGTGAACCCTGCATATCTGGTCTAGTTCTGTCAGCAATACAGATGTTATATAGCTAGCTATATCAGCCTTAATTCCATACTAGAGCTAGCTATTTAAGCCATACTGCCATTCTATAGCTAGCTATATCAGGCATATTGCCCTACTATAGCTAGCCTGTTCAGTCAATCTTCCTAGCAAACTGCTGTAACATCCCTATCTGGCTCCCTACATCCCTGCCCTCTAAATAAGGTCTATATTTATCCTTATTGATGCCACCATCCCCTCCTCTGTGCATGTGCATTAGGAGATGAATAAGTGTGGTGCAGGGGGTCAGTTAGGAGCTAGCAGTGACTTACTGATCCCTGGAGATAGTGACAGACTGATCAATCGGCTGATCTGTGACTGGTAGCACAATGGATCAATGAGCTAATGCTACGTATGAAGCATAGAAGACACGAGTGAAACGGAGGAGAGACGATGTGGTTACCTTGCCAGTGGACTTGACTCCCTTCCAAACACAGAAGTAGACCATCACCCACACAGCCATCAGACACAGCAGCATCTCCCAGTTCATCGATCCAGGGTGGTCCAGTCCTTCTGAGATGTTCAACACCTTATTTCTGGAGGACAGAAGGAGGCATGGGAGGTTTAGAAGACAGGAGGCGTGAGGAACCTATCCCAGCCCTCCCCTGCTCGCCCTGCTCATCTCTTCCTCCACCTCCCCGGTCCTAACCTGTCCTCCTGGTCCTAACATGTCCTCCCCGGTCCTAACATGTCCTACCCGGTCCTAACCTGTCCTACCCGGTCCTTCCTTGCCCTGCTCCCCTCCACCTCCCCCGTGTCACTGTTACCATGACAGTGTACCCTGGACCTCATAAATGTCATCTTGGAACACAGACCTGCCCAGTCATGCAGAGGGGAGTCACATGACTGGGCACTTGACACATGGACGGCTTAGCCATGATGACTTGGCCTGCCATCTCCTCACACATGATTACAGAGAGCACTGCTGCCTAAATAGAGCCGTTAAGGAGCATCGTCACCCTGCTCCTTATAGCACAGCTCAAACACACACAGGGTACATGCACACACACCAACACCCACACCCACACGCACACACAAGCGGCACACACAGGGCTCACATAGGGACACGCATGCTAGAGAACAATTAGTGCAATTCGTTCTCAAGTCACGACTGGATTTCTGATGACTTGAAGTTGAACTGACAAATGTGCTTTGTTCAAGCAATTAGCTTTTAATCCTAGTGGTCTTAAATCCCTGCTTTAGACTGAATAATGTTGTTTCACAGCATCCATAGCCCTGATTTAATTTTCAAAAACAGGAAATATCACATTGAGTTTTCTGTTGTTGACGTAACGTAACCAGGACTCCTATGACGCCAATCCGGATCAGGCCATCAAACAAGTGAGAGTAGTTAAACAGTGTTTACACCTGTTGAGAAGTCCTCTAGTTTACAGAAGGGCTAATTGGGGACTTATGGCTGGGCTTATGTCCTCATAACTAGGTCCTCCAACCAGAATGCTTCTTAATTCTTCATGACACTTCATCACATTGGTAGTTATTCCCCTAAAATGATATCAATAATTGAACACTTGCCGGCAATTACATTAAGTGACAGCATGGGCACGCTTCAACAAAGCTACCTATAAAGCTGCTGGTCACAGCTAAAAAAGAACAAGCTAAATAAGGCAACTAACTTTGAAAGGGCTAAAATACTTCATAAAAATGCATTAAAACCTTTCAAAGTGCTACATAGAATATAAAGCCCAGGTCAGATGTCATAGCCCATGTAACTGAGAGCGGGCCGAGCTACCAACCTAGAACCAGACATCTATTGTTAAAAGTGCCTAATGTGTCTTGATGAACCCTTTAAAACACTGACACACAGAACCAAAGTAGCGACTCACTCCCAGAACTCGATGATGGACGAGCGACCGTTGGCCAGCTCCTCGCAGGTCATGTTGCCGTACGTGGCGTTGCCGTGCGTGACGTTGCCAAACGTGCCGTTGTTGTCGCAGCGGTAGAACTCGACGCAGCTGTCGGAGTTCCAGGGGTTGTCGCAGGTGGACCAGGGCAGCGTGGAGTTGAAGGACTTGATGAAGTAGTAGAACCCCCAGGCCAGCACCATGATGTAGTACGTGTTACAAAAGAACACAATCACCATGGAGGCATAGCCCAGGCCTGACGGGACATAAACAAACGGTCAACAACTAGACACACCTACGTGTGTTATGCTGGTACAGGAAGGAGTACAGTAAAGCCTGTTGTGGTGTGATTTGACACATGTATTAGGGAGTGGTGTATCACAAAGGAATTGTACCTTTAAATAACGGTGCAATGTTCCACACATTGATGCTGCCTGCCTTCATGAACTGTCCCAGAGCGATCTCCAAGAAGAAGATAGGTATACCTCCCACGATCACGATCAGCATGTAGGGGATCAAGAATACTCCTGGAGAAGGGAGGGAGAGGTTCAGAGGGAAAGGGTTAGAGGCAGGGGCGGCAGTAGACCCTTTTTACTGGGGTACGTGCCCCATTATAAATCTGCTGTGCCCCAGTATAAATCTGCTGTGCCCCAGAATAAATCTGCTGTGCCCCAGAATAAATCTGCTGTGCCCCAGTATAAATCTGCTGTTCCCCAGTAAAATCTAAAGTTAGAGTTTTAACAATTTACTTCATAAGTCAGTGCATTAATTTTGATTGATAATCCCGGAAAGAAATAACACAGTATCCCAATCAACGCTTGTAAAAGTGTCTAACTGAAACCATAAACCTATATGCAAGCGGAATTACATGGCAGCGCACTCTTCTGAGCTTGCCAAATAGCCACTGCAGCACGTACACAGAAGTTTTAGAAAGCAGGTTATACAATATAACCGGGTGAATTAACCCACCAGGAATGTTGCTATACCAGTATATAGATCTACCGCTATAAGCCCCCCAGGTGTCGGACTGGGCACACAAGTCAGAATTGAGGTAGGCTAAGAAAACATTACACAGAAAACAATATTACATGAAGCAAAAAAAAATACAGTATTTGCGCTCAAATGATAGCGTAAGAAATATGCGCTGGCATTAACTATTGATGTCCCTGCCAAAGCTGATATCAAACTTGCGTCCCTGAACTGTTGAGTCGTGGTTTAAGCAAGTGGAGTTTCTATAGCCTAGTAGTGCATTGTGCACAGCAAGCTTGAAAGAATAAAAGGGATATGAATTAGGGCGCCTGTGCCCCAGTAGAGTTTTATGTCTAACAACGCCTCTGGTTAGAGGGAACAAGAGAGAGGAAGATGAAGAGAAAAATCGTGAGAGAGAAAGAGAGAGAGAGAGAGAGAGAGAGAGAGAGAGAGAGAGAGAGAGAGAGAGAGAGAGAGAGAGAAAAAGACCCCACAGTACCACATCGATAATGCCTTACACTGTTTAGTCCATATCAAAGTGCACGTCAAGTCGAGAACACGATGAACACTGTCTGTCTCTAGAACAGCACATCCTGTTGGAAGTGGTGCTGACTGATGCACATACAATACATACTGGAACATTTCCGCTCCAGCGGCGGCGTTAACAGACACCTATCAGATTCGATGATCCTATCTATCCATCAACGTTAGACCTAACGAATTATGAACATTCTTCCCATGGTTTCTCACTGCCCATAGAGATGGCCTGCCCGTGTGCGGTCTGGTTAGCGCAGAGATACATGGGCCTTATGTAACGGGGCTGCTGTGTGTGATCATGGATGAGCTGGCAGGAGCACAGAGCGAGCGTACACACACGCAACCATACCCACACACAGCCCTGCCTGGAATGCAAATTGGAAACAGGAATCCATTTTGTGTCAGAGAACGTGGGCGTGCGTGCCCACAGTATGCCTTCTCTTTCTTCTCCTCCTTCCTTCCCTCCCTTCCTGCATGGTAGGGTGCCACGGTGCCACTGCTGCCTGTGCTGGCAGACAGGGGTCTGAGATAGAGATAGAGGATGGGAGGTGGAGGGAAGCAGAGATGAATGACTGGGAACGTGGGAGGGAGGGAGGGAACGTGGGAGGGAGAGAGGGAACGTGGGAGGGAGACCATCAGCACTGATATGGCTGGATGACTTCACAAGAGCCGAGGCAGCAGCTTAGCTGGACCAGGGTGGGGAGAGGATGAGGGAGGAACAGAGAGAGCAGAGAGAGGAGGAGGGAGGTACAGAGAGAGGACGAGGGAGGTACAAAGAGAGAAGGGAGAGAGGACAGAAAGAGGAGGGGTCCAATTCAGGGGGTGGGAAGAAAGACAGGGACCGGGTTGCTCAGGGTTCTACTCTCCCAGCGTAGATTATCTCCATTGAACAATGACCCGCACTGAATGAAGCTATGATGTCACCGCCTACCTAGAGGCTCTCTGATTGGCTGATGAGGAGTGAAGGGAGGGCGGGCTGTGAGCCGAGCTATAAAAAGCGTCACCCGTTGCGTAACGCAGGCTCTGCAGGCAAGAGGGACCAGCCAATTTCTTTCTGCCCGACTGGAAAAAAACCAGAAGGAGAGAAGAAGAGGAGACTTGACATAGCCCTCAGAATCAGCTCGGGTGAATCACCGCAGCAGAGAAGTAACAGTAACAGACCACAGAGACAGAGAATGCAGACATGCACTGCAGAGTTGATCCTATTTACACATAATAAAGCCTTTTGGTTCGTACGTGAGCAGCTGCAAGGCTAGAGGCTGTGTGACGGCACCAGTGTGAATGGGGACGCTACACCAGCGGCGTCACGACACACCGTGTGATGTGAATGGAGGAATTCACCATAAAAAAGATGAATAGACGGCACATGCTCTGACTCCTACTTCCCTCGTCATTCTCTCCCTTGCGCATGCTCCCTCCCTCTCTCTCTCTCCCTCTCTCCCATCCCCTCTCCCTCTCTCCCTCTCTCCCTCTCTCTCTCTACCATCCCCTCTCCCTCTCTCCCTCTCTCTACCCCCCATCCCCCCTCTCTCCTCTCTCCCATCCCCTCTCTCTCTCTCCCATCCCCCCTCTCCCTCTCTCTCTGTCCCATCCCCTCTCTCTCTCTCCCTCCTCCTCTCTCTCTCTCTCCTCTCTCGCTCTCTCTCTCTCTCTCCCATCCCCCCCTCTCCCTCTCTCCCTCTCTCCCATCCCCTCTCTCTCTCTCCCATCCCCTCTCTCTCTCTCTCTCTCTCTCCCATCCCCCCTCTCCCTCTCTCTCATCCCCTCTCTCTCTCTCCCCCTCTCTGTATGGAGAAAGTCTGTTCATTCACAGCTCAGGCATCTCTACTATGTGCCGTGGTGCTGGCTCAGAGGGGGCTGCCGGGAACTCATTTGCAAACAAAGCGTGCGCTATAGCCGCTCCTGCACCAGCAGTCAACGGGGATAATACACACACACACACACACACACGAACACAAAGGCAGACACAGTACACACACACCCACACACTCAAACGCACATGTCGATGTAGACACGCATGCGCAGCAGTAGAGGCGGACACGGCGGTTGTCACGGTGACGTAGTGTGAGTGAGTCATAGGCGCTGTGTCGCAGATGGAAGAGCAACATAATGTAGCATTGCGTGTCGTGACTCCCACCAGGAGCACTGAGCCCCCCCCCACTTCCCCCCCCTCTTCCTGCCTCAGAAACACCTGACTAGGGAGGGAGAAGAGAGAGATGGCAGAAGACAGAGAGTTGGTTTACTTCTATTAATCTCCATTAGCCTCCAGCAGCAGCTTGTACCTCCCCTGCATTAGCTAATGTCATGTGGCTGTGTGCTGTAATGCAGTTAACACATGTCCACCATGGGCCTGACCACATTACAGCCAGTGCAGGCATCTGCCTGGCAGCTGACTCGGCAATTTCGACTTCCTCTTCATGCACTGAAAATGCATCCTTATTTGGTCTGATTAATCAGCGTATAGGAGGGCTAAATTGACCTATAGCTGTGCAGAACTTGGCCTAGCTGAGCAATCCATAGCTTTACCAGCAGGCCCATGCTAAGCCTACTAATTTGGATTTAAGACATGTTTGGAGGCCTGGTGACCGGGTGAGGTCAGACGTGAGAGTCCAGAAGTGCTACAGCAGCCACAGCAGCTCATTACAGGACAGGTGAACACATCTTCATCATCATCCTTGTCATCCTCGCTAGGCCAGGTCGACCCTTCTATAAGCAGCCCGCTTCTCTGTCAAAGCTGGTTCGGAAGTTGATTGGCTTACTGAGCTTGTTTTGACATGGTATAAGTAAGCCTCCCCTCCCCCCTAATATCCGCACAAAAATGGTCTCTAGTGTGAAGCTAGCTCGCCGTGTGTTCCAGTAGGGTTTATCTACCGACTGTGGGAAAAGTGAGTTTCACAAAATGACATTCCTTCCGCTAACGTCTCTCCCTCACCCATTCATGCAATCATAGGTACTCTATATGGGCCCATGATTGAATCAAGATCAGTTTTATCTGGGTAATTGAAAGTTCTGAATTGCAACAATGGAGGGAAGAACTCCAGGGGAACAGACACACACATCACACACACACAGATGAAACAACTAGCAAACATTTCGAAATAGCCCTGGGGTAATACAAACCAGTAATAAATCAATCAGAAATATGTAGGCGTCCTGGTGCCATGATGTAATCCTTCTTCCCTAACCCTGATGTACAGTGAGTACCAGGTCAGATCAGAGAGCACATGGCTCAGTGGGAGGCTGTAACATGAGGTGTTGTGTTGGTGTGGTTTACTGGTAGTCCTGTACGGACATGACCACACACACACACATGTTATTTTCCTATGTTGGTAAACCTAGGGCCAATGTACAGTACAGCCGACCACAGAAGCCTAAAGGTGATATGTGTTGTAACTGGAGCCTCGACTGTAATGGCTTGAGATCATGTCTGTAGCCATGCTGTTTCTGGTGTTAACAAGCCGGCAAAGAACAGCTCAGCTAATTTAGATTAAACATTGAAATGCCTCAGAAACAAATCTACAGATTAACAACCCCACTTTGATGAACCACCTGATTTGAGACTCAAAAACTTAGACCTGATTGGTTGGCAAACATGCATATCAATCTATACTCTGATTTCATTAGTACAGCACTGTCATGCAAAGCTCTCCACAGAGATAGCAGGTCACACAAAAGCTACCTAGTTAGCATTGGCGCTAGGCTGTAGCCTTTTTCAGACATATTGTAAACTAGCTAAGGGAAGCTAGTTAGCTAAGGGAAGCTAGTTAGCTAAGGGATGCTAGTTAGCTAAGGGAAGCTTGTTAGCTAAGGGAAGCTAGTTAGCCGAGGCCTGAACGTTGCTGTAGCTCCCTGGTCCCAGGGCAGTCAGGATGGGGATTAAGAGATTAACAGACGCTCTTCTTAATCGCTGGTCCACGTGGGATGGGGTGATGTCAGCAGGGGCACACAGCCAGCTCGCGATATGCACGTCGCCACAACTGATCGTTCACACGTCCACCGTGCACCACTCTGACCACACAACATGGCTGCAGGCCAGAGGCCCACCTGCCTCTATGGACACTGTTCATGTTTGAGGCGCAAACTAGGAAGGATTTGAATAACGGTCTACTAAAGCAAACAGCATCACAGCACAATCTCATTGACATGGTCTTTAGAAACTCCTTGTGGAATTGATGATGACATTTATGATATCATGTTAATTTACACATTTACAATGTGTAACAACACATTTACAATATTTGTTCTCCTAATATTTGTGCTCCAAGTGATGAAGTTGGTGTGTATTGGTGGCAAATAAATACCAGTGTTTACACTGCAAGAATGCAACAATGTTTTTATAACATTCAAAACCTTAACCTGTAACCTTATCTGATTCCTAAACAACTGGCTGCACATGATTAGAGCAAAGTGATAATGCGCTCATACGTCATCTACATGTGTGTTTAGGATTGTGTGTCTGATGGCTGGATGTTAACAAATACTTTGCAAAGGATCTCTTGACCTCACTGTAGTTCCTCATTACTAAGATGATGATGGTAAACTGCCCAAGGACACTTCGTCCTGAATCCTAAGTCTGCTCCGAGATGACAGACACACACAACTCGGCTCATCTCAGAAAGATGAAAAAATAAGCTTGTGGCTGTGATGATAATCACTGTGGGATGGTGTGCTGCTTGGCCAAACAGGGTATTACTGCTGACTAGGGGGCTGAGCAGGGGAACGTGGCTTAAAAGCTGGACTACCAACCGGTCCCAGCAAGGACACATAGTCTCACTGGAGACAGTCTGCCAAGGACAGATAGTCACACACAGTGCGGCAGTAGCCGGCTGGCAGGCACACTGCAGAACTCATAAATCTAGTTAGACAGGAGGTCTGAAGATGGGGGCGGAGGGAGGGCTCGAGGCTGGAGAATGGGGCTGGAAGGATGGGGCATACATGACCATAGCTGGAGAACTAAAAGGACAGCAGTGAGAGGCCACAGAGAAGGGAAGGGGATTCAAATTGGCTGTGAGTTTAGAGGCTGGGGCGTACAAGGTAGGCTGGAAATAGAGAAGAGGTCAGAAAAACAGGGGAGGTGTCTTGGGAGCTGAGATAGGGGGGTTGGGAGATAAGATAGAGGGGTTGTACGTCTTGAACTAGATACACACAGTAACCGTCTTTGTAAAGACTCAGAGTCTACAGAGAAACCTTTTCATACTTGACCTGAGTAGACACAGCACTATGATTGCGGGCAAAACACAGATAGGATTGACTCCACAGATGACCTTGTCATAAATGTCATAAAAACACTCAGATAGTTGCACTGAGGAAAACATTAACCTTGCTTCGAGAGGAAACTGAATGTCAATACTCTGCATGGGTAATTAGTTTGAACAAAGGTCAAGCGACCATACCAGCAATGTTTAAGTGTTAAGATTCAACCAAAACAATGAGATTCAGGAATGTGAGGCACTGTCTGTTAGTTGGTTTGGGTGTTTCGGTCAGTCTAGGTGTCTGTGTGGAGCCCTGCTCTGCTCTGCATGTATGAGGGTGTCAATGGTCTGGGTTTGTGTTTATGTTTGGTGTGTGTTTGTTCGTGTGCTTGTTTGACTGTGTGTGTGTATGTGTGTGTGTGTGTGTGTGCGTGTGTATATGTGTGTGTGTGTGAACGCATCTCAATCAGTCTCTGTTCAAGTGTGCCATGGCCATGATTCTTCCTGTTCCCGGGCGACCCAGACATTTGAAACCGGGACAGACTGGATCTCTCTGGCAGTACCCTGGACAGGTCTCCCAGGAGCTAGCCACTCATCCAGAAAAGCACCGGCTTCAACAGCGAGAAGAACCCAGTCACAGGCTTCAGACAGACCTGGCACCACCCCCCGGGGCTAAAACAAGTATTACAGAAGAAAGGTTTAAGAGATCAACCACAGTCCTCTCCTCTGTCTCTCCTTTCTTCTCCTGTCAGTGTGGAGACGGGGCTCCCTTTGTGTTCCCAGGAGCGATGTTTCTCTCTCCTTCTTCCCACCGGCTGGTTGCCTTGCCCTCCTGGCCCACACCATGCTGGGTCACTGGCTAGCGCCGACCCTCCATCTCCACTGTCTATTATCTAAACACTCCTGGACTGGTTTCCCTGTTAGATACTAGGCTAACAGAAACCCTAGCGCAATGACAACACACAGACGCCCAGCAGGAGGCTAGGCCAGCAGTAAGACAGCAGGAATGTAATCATGTTATCATCTACTGGGGGTTTTAAACTGAACTCTAAACATTGTAGGGGTTAGGATTTCTCCAGGTTCTCTGGTATGTTGTCTTAACTTATCTTGTCCATGTGCTGAAATGTTTTATATTACAGTGAGGGTTTGGGCTACGCAGTAGAGACTATCATCTTGGTCAAGTTTAAATGTATATTACCCTCCAACTAATCTTTCAGTTAAGACCTCATCTAAGGAACAGTTACACTCCAAGATGTCTAGCCCCAGTTGTCACATTCTTCATCAGTGTAAGTCTATGTATGAATAATAATTAATAATCCATTCATTCTAGGGGATGAGGAAGTAATTAATTCATTCACTTTGACTGAAGAAGACAAGGCTGCTGCCCAGGAGATGGTTGGCAGGTGGGTGGTACCTGTGTGTAGCTACGAGACTGTTGAGGCAGTCTACAGGACCAATGAAAGTATTGATCCCTTTACCTGGTGTTTAAGGCACTTTTAGTGTGTTAGACTCTAACGGTTAAAGGACAAATCCATGTCATCCATTTTGTAGATTAAAACTGGGTCATTGTCCCAACCTGGAATAGTGTGCATTGATGTTTACGTTGGACAAAATGTATACTCTTGGATAAATTAAGATCATATACGGATAATATATTAGGTTGGTTTACCATAGGCTACAGTAAACAAAAGCAACGGCGATGAACAGGGGCCCCCCTCATTGCTCTAATCAGCGTCATCACAGATTCATAAGCGCGCGCTGACCTGACAGCGTAGCCAAGGACACACACTGCAGCGCTGTTACGCAGGATGAATGACCAGGTTTGATTCGTTACAATAACCTGCGGGGACTATAAAGACTAGGCTATATTTTGGTATAAATAGACTACCACTACAAAGAAACTAAGGGAAGGCTATGCGCTTATGCCAGCAAACCGATCATATTTCGTTGGGGATGATATGACGTAGCCTGTTTGATGTGCACGGTGCACTCCCGTCACATGGAACGGCTACGCAAGCAAGGCGTGATATTTGACTCATCCATATTTACAAATGGGAACTGCTTGTGTTACATTTGAATTTCGTTCCGTTGTTGAGGGTAACTTTTGAAACATTGAATATGTAGACATAACTGAAACTCACCTCCACCGTTCTTATAGCAGAGATAGGGGAAACGCCAGACGTTCCCCAGACCCACTGCGAAGCCCACGCAGGACATGATAAAGTCCATCTGTCTGGTCCAAGTCTCTCGTTCGGGATACCCTGGCTTCGCTGCTGACACCATCGCGGCAGGTGCAGCGCCGGCCGCGCCGCCGCTTCCAATGAGGTTGCCATTTACGCCAGTTTGGTGTCCGTTCCCGTTCGGGATGAGATGACCCTTTTTCTCTTCTCCCAGGACCACGCTCACTTCGCTGCTGTCGGTGCTGTATGCAGATTTCTCCATCCCAATTACGCACTTGTAAACAAAACACCCTCAATGTCCAGGTAACACTGAGGTAAAAACGAGTAAAAAGATCAGTCAATAGGATTCAGAATAATCCCTTCCACTCTCTCTCTTTATCTTATACTCGTTTGGGTCGTTTTCCTTTTATGGACCCTATATCGTCCCTTTGATTCACTTCGGACAGCCCTTTAGATAGGGTCTGGTCCGTGCCCTTCTTTATATCACGGTTGTTTCAAGTCACAAGATATTTAAGTTATCGCTTTGCAATATCGAACACGCAACGATGAGACGGTGGTCAGAATCGTTTTTGGGGGGGGGTTGGGGGATTATAAAATTAAATTATATAATTTCGGGAGACAATCTCACAAAAGAAAAACACCGAATTGGACAGCACCTTCAAAAACAATCCACGAAACACTTAAAACTGAGTCTGAAGAATCGCATGGGAACGTAGCTCTCAAAGAGGAGACGGGTGTCGAGACGAAAAAAAACCTAAGCGGGGCGTTGCGCGCGCTCGATGTTGAATGTACTAAAATTACATTCGTGGTTTTAGTCTTGAAAATCGGTTATCAGACCATTTTCTTCATTGGGTGCCTTCAAACGGAAAAATACTGTCGACGAGATAGATCTACCGCGAGTGTTCTCCGCTGCTGTCTAGATGCACTGCTCTGTCAATTAACAGGCTCTGCAGTCGCGCGCCGCTTTAAAAGGGTATCTGTCGAAGCGAACGTCACTTGAATTTTACCCCTCCCCCTTGCTTAAGCACGCAGTTGCCCTATTTCAGCCTTTCGGTCGTCATTCCGTAGCTACCGTTCTTCAAAGCTCAGTAACTTTAACGACGCAGCACAGGCTACGTGACCATAGTGACAATAGGGAATAGGCAATGGGCATCAATAGTTTATCACCTATAGAACCTGTAAAATTATTATGGATATGGTTTTTTTGACATGATAGAGTTGTCATTGTGATATCCACACGCAGGCGTGCGCGCGCACAAACCGTTTTATTGTGGGTAGGTGACGGAATACATTAGTTTACCCGTCATGTTGATTTATCATGTTGACAAATCCATATTTATATATATATATATCCTCACCCACTACAATAATTAAAATAAAGTTCTAGGAAAAATATGAACCCTAATTTAAATTGAGTTTTTATATATTGAAATAGTAGCATAGGATAATAAAAATAGGCCTACGTGAGATGTTAGGGGTTCAGTAGCCTATGTAAAGTGGGAACATTACTAAAGAAAGGAAATAAATTAAGCAAGGAGGGCTTTTTAGCAAGTGGGGAACACAATTGGACCTTACGCATCTGGACTGGAGTCTAAACGAAGGATAATGTATGTGCAGTCTACAATCACCATCAACAAATGTAAATTCAACTTGCCAATGTTAGAAGAGAAAAATAAAGCGCTCGTCGAATAGCCTATACCAGTTTGCCAGTGTGACGATCTGTGGGTCAAAAGGCTCGCTATGGAGTCCAGGTATTGTAGGCCGTCGTTAGATGTCCGTTGAACTCTTTAAAGTTCAATTAAAGAACGATTTGGTCAAAGATTACTCCAATACGATGAGACAGATTTCGGATAATTTAAGTCGGTGAGTCGCAATTAAAATAGCGTTTGGGTGCTTCATCCGAGATCCGTCCAGGCAGCTTTGCAGTCACTAACCTCTAATCCTCTGAAGAGCAAATTGTGATGTCTTCAACTTAGATAAATCAAGGTAAAGGGAGTGTCTTTGGTTAAGAGTCAGCCCCCTTTATTCTTGGTGAATAAAGGTGAGTCCGGGGATCTGGTTTTCGTGACTGATACACCTCTGGGAAATCTTTTCCTCCTTTCAGTCACACATCATAAACCACAGACACACAACTAAGGTTGCACATATCTCAATTGTTTTTGTTATGTGGATTTTTGACACGCAATGGACATCATATGACTAATTTTAATGAGTTGACTACTAATTGCAGTCTGTCACATAATCAAAAAAGGATTTGGACATGATTGCATCTTCCAGTTAGTTTACATGGTCTAACATTCAGTATGTCTCTTTCCTACTAGTTGGAATCAATGGTATATCATGAGGACATATATAAAGCACAATGGTTTTGCTTCAATAGGAAGGTACTTTTTTCAAACCCCTATGAATTTGGGATCATAAATCAAAGTCACAAAGCATAAAAAAATCCCAACTGTTGCTTAAATCCTGGAATTGTCATTTTAGTTGCTCATTTGCTATCAATGGCCTGAATCCTGTAGTACAGAGTGCTACATAATCGTTATTCATGAACATAACCTCTGCCAACAATACTGTACTACACCAGCGCCTGACAAGCAACGGCACCTGCAACTGTAACACCATCTTCAGGGGTTTTGCTCAGAGTATTATTGGCAGAGGAATTGTATATCAGGTATCCTATGAAAATAGCTAAGGAACATCACAGACGTGCTCTTCCATACTAGGGTAAGTCAAAGGGAATTGTTTGTACTATGTTTACATGTGTGTGTGTGTGTGGGCAGGCATGCTTCATCCACATGTACACACAGCCCCACACACACAGTTGTTCACATAACCTAATGATACATATGGAAAAAGATAACCCCTTGCTAAGATAATGCAGCAGGTTCTTTTCCCAATAGATCCAGTACCATTTTTTATGATGTGAAGGAAAAATAAACTGCACTATTGATAGTTGCATTTTAATGTTGGATTATAATGTCTGGAATTGTCTGCGAGAAAGCAAAGCGAATGGTCACAGGCTTGAGTGGGGGTTAATTACATTACAAGGGCAGTTGACCATTTGAGATGATCATCTTGGAGTTCTATGATGTGATCTTAGCTGCAAAGAGGTGATCCTATGGAATGTAAGGGTAACAAAGACTGTTTTGGGATAGTTGGTTCAGAGTTAATTATTGTTATACTCTGATTGCACTGAATGATTGTATTCTTTTAAAGAGTGAGATAATTACAGAAGGGTCATGGGACATCTGCATGTCTGTAATGTGATGGATAGACCAATGACTTTTGAGAACTGTTTACTATAAAATGGTAGCCTGGGTGCCAGCCCCGGCCACAAAGAAATGTGCTCAGGAAGTTGGTAACTGTGGTTCCACTCTAGAATGCTAGATGGAGCTGTATGGTGATCAGAACTCGTGAGACGCTGTTTGGGCGCGCTCTACTTCTGAATCATTCATGGCCAGATGGTTTTGTGTTATTGTCTTATGTTTGTGTGTCAAAGATGGTTATGTTGGTGTAATGGTTGTTCTGTTTTATTAATATTGAAGGACATTTAATTCAGTTTAACGATTGATTCTCTGAAAAACCTCCATCACAATTACCTTACCAGAGTCGTAGAGCTCCTTGACCACTTATATGTGGCTCCCACACAATTGTAGGATTCCTAATAGCCTAAAGCGTATTCCCAAATGGGGTTTTGTAATGCACCCATAGCTTGTCCGACGAGAATCCTGGTCCTTTACACGCGCAACTTTCAGTAGGTTAAGTGTGCAAACAGAATTGATTTTAAAACCAAAAATACAGTGCAAATGTATTTAAAACCCCCAAAATGTCAGACAAATTTGACAGTGAATGCAAAACAGGAACATCAGCTTAATGTTATCCTCAGATGACCTGTTCTCCAGTTCGTCTCTTAGTTCACACAGCCACAATCACCCCTCCACCCCTGGCCCTCCAAACCTAACGCTCCAGCCCAGGCCCTCCAACCCTGTCCCTGACTCTCTCCTGTACTGTATGTCATCACCTCACAGCGGAGGAAAAGACAAATTTAGCAGATTATAACTAAAGGATATGATTTCTTCCTGCCATTGTTAAGTGCGTGAGTGTGTGTGCCATGCCAGGGGCACAGATATGTGGAGGGGGGACACCGCAGTGTGTTTGTCAGGATCTGGCTGTGTGAGGCTAGGTGGCAGCAGCTCCCCCAAGGCTAACCAAGGCCCTGCTAGCTGCTACTGTTACTTCAACACGTTATAGCTCTATGTTTAGTTCTGCCCAAACCCCGTGACTTAGGCAGCAGCTGGCTGGGAAAGGTTAGTGCACAGCTTTTATGGCCCCCGGTCTGTGGAAATAGAACTATAGTCTGTGAGTCACTCACATGTTCTGCAGTTTTTTCTATCATCTTGGTAAAATGATGGAGGGTTGGGAATCTTCTGACGAGTTCAGATAATTTGTTGCTGGACCAGTTGACCTGTAGTCTGTAGGTGGCCATGTCATAAACACATGTGTGTGTTCTATTACTGTTTTTACCAGTTTAGGGAGTTCATGCTTGGCAATGACACGGCATTGCAGTATAATCTCTAGATCATTGTGATACACTGTCTTCCCTATCAGAAATATTAGTTTTGAAATACATTTAAGTTTTCTCCCACACAAGTCACAAACAAACCGACAGTGCGTGATCTCTCCAGGGTTGTGAAGTTTGTGTGAGTTCAAATGAGGAATGCAGTGGTTTTCTGGACCAAGAAAGGCTACCTGAAGCACAGTACTTCTGGTCAATCAACAGCCATGTTAATATGTGCCAGGAATGAGTCCAGGGAACAAAGATGATACACCAGTGTCAACAACAGTCAGGCCTCTGGCATCATACATACAATGGTTGCTAGCTACGTCCCACTCCCTGTTCCATGCCATGCCCAGTAGTTCAGTGCTGTCCCTGTGCAGGCCCCCCTGGCCTAATGAGCGTGCTGACAGGTGAAGCTGCTGACAAGTGAACTAGGTTTCACACACATACAGTGCACACACCGACAAACTCACACACACCGCTGCATACCACCCACACACACACACTCATATATGCACAGAGAGAGAAACATGATTGAACACACACGCTTGGGATGACAAGTGAGGTGGTAGTCACTGTGGGGGGTAAATGTGTGCAGTGGACTATTTTAGAAGTTCTGTAAGGTAAGACAGGAAGTCTAGTCCAGCATAGAAGGACATCCATGAAGATGCTACAAACCATCCAACCAGTCCCGTCACCATCTAACCAGTCCACGTCACATCAGTGATTTCTCCCAGAAAGGACAGTTGTATTGCCGTGAAGTTGAACAGGGCCCCATGTGTCACGGGATTTGAACAGGGGATATCCATTACCTAACGTAGATCCCCTCCTTCCACGCCTTACTGGGAACCCACAGAGGCTCCCTAGCATGTGACGTGGGTGTGGGGGAGTCGACACCTTGCATAAACAAGGCGCCCATGCTTTCAGCAGTCAGAAAGCTAGACTGGTATTGACAAGTGTTAGACATATGTCCTCTGCTTCCATAACAGACATAGTCCTGCAAGACTGATGGCTGAAGGGCACAAGCAGCATGCTGCCTGTCTTCAGGTCACACAGCAGATATAGAGAATCACAAGCGGCATGAATAGTAACACCGGATGAATGTGGTGTTTTTAAGTCTATGCTGTATGTTTAGATGTTTAGGGCTACTCAAACTTTTGGTGTTTTTTGTACACAGATGTCAAATAACTCTAAATCATGGGAGGTTTTATGTAAATGTCACGCTGTCAATTAATAACACACTCGAGGTTATTAAAATGTCAGTTTGATATTCCTAAAACAGGTGTTTCAGTCATGCAATCATTCTTTTTCATACATGGTACATGTAGATCAAAGTGCTGTCAACAGATAACAAATTGGAATGTTGGTGCACATCGATGGAGCCTTCAACGCTTAACAGCAGAATACTTTGACAATGTTTCCCTCTGGTGGTCAATATCTGAATCGCTCACCTCGTGACTTTAATCTTCACTTCCTGCTTGGCATTTTCGATTTTTCGCATTTTCCATTTGTTTTTTGAAAAATATTACACGAAATATTGTTAATTAGCTTTATTATCAATCTATATTCCTATTGATAAATATATCCTTATTGTAAAAAGTTATAATATGGATGGACATATATTCCACATTCACATTTCAATCTGACCATGATAACTCTGCTCCTGATAGTGTCATACAACCTTCAGACAATGACAATGAAATACTTGACATCTAAAAACATGACATTATGAAAAATGATCCTAGTTACTGACTTCTGCCAGCCTGTCGTAGTCCTGGATGCAGTGCACTGCTTTCCCGCACAGCGCTCCCTGTGGGGCAACAAGCTAGGCTTACAGTTAGGACTTCAGCCAGGAGAGGGCACCAGAGAGTCACACAACATTCTAATAGAAAAAAGGATCAAAACGGATAAAATAGGATTAATAAAACTGTTGGGATTAAACCCGACAGCAAATAATGCCAAGGTTACACATAGAAAAAGGCAGTTAATTTCAGATCAAGATATATCAAATTAAAGGCAACAATGTGAAAACAATGCGTGTTTCAGTTTAGGACCAGTTACATGTAAACTAAGCACCATGTAAGTGCCACTTCAAATCCTGTGTACTAGCTGTCAGCTGAGCTGCTCTTCTAGATCACTGTGCTTTGGAATCCTCAAGCTTCTAAAGGCACTTGTCATTCCGGAAGTTCCGTTCTCTTTTGGCAGGTGTGGAGTGAAGGACAGTCATAGCGGAGGAGTCGGCGCTCTCAGCATCCTTTCTCCTTTCCTGAGGTTCTGGAGGGAGAGAAAGAAGGAGACAGAGGCGTCAGGAAGAGTGAAACAGGACAAAAAAATTATAATAATACAATTAAAACATCAGAAAGGTTGCTCATTACTTTAAGACAGAAGATTAGTTCATTAAAGGCCATTGATTAGTTGATTTAAAGCGTCATTCTATACTATTACTGCGTTCCATTAAAGATTTTGGTCGCAATTAAAGCGGTCAGCAGATCTTGTTGCACGTCTTTCATCCAACTCACTTCTGCCTCTCTCTTTTTATCTCTCCCAGTGTGGCATGCAGAGCGGCAGGACCTCAGGTTCTACAGGTTCAACAGGTCATTCTGGGACATTACAAAGAATCTGAGAATTACAAAGAATCTCCCGAGAGCCAGCCAACCCTTCCTACAGGGTGTGTTTACAATCTCAAATAATATGACAGGCTAGACAACTACAACGTGGACGTTGTTTTCACCCAATTTTGATTGAAGAGTAGAAAAATCTATACTCTATCTAGAGTATTTAACCATATTTACAGACAAGATCTTTTGCAATATAACCATGTAAAGTAAGACAACATTGGAAGCGGGGTTTAAACCATGTCCCGTTTTATAAAAGTTTTACTTGAAGTACAAATACAGACTGGCATTCGTACAAATGAAGTGCAAAACCAAATAGGTAATAAAGTATAAAGTACAAATGACAACTATTGCCTTCCTTTTCCTTCATGAAATGTTTCCATCGTTTCATTTCTCAACCCCCCCCACAGAGACGTTAAAGAGATGAACAACATGGAGGTGGATGTAAGACACAAGATGAAGGCCAGTTGAGCTTTGTATTTGCAATAGACCTGGCTCCAAATACTACTATTCACATTTCCAGGAACTGGCTATGGGTTCCACTGTGCCAGATCAGTCACTGAACTGACTCTAAATGGTATTTGGACTCAGGTCTGACCAGCATCAAAGACAGTTGTGCACAGGCCCATTGACAGAACCAAGCCCATGAAGGACTCCTCTTGTACAGCAGAGGTTGGGCTATGCTACACAGACAGACACAAGTGTTCTGGACATGCTTACATGTGGTCTCTGAGGAAGTCTCATGTATGGAAGGCAATACTTTTCAGTAGGCCACTATCGATGATCCACAGATGTTCCAACTGTAAAACTAGCCTAGCAACTGTAACTCTGTTGATATGGCGGTGTTGAGAGTTGGTGGACGGTTAACGATGTCTCTTGATAGTTAGTTGTTGAGAGTCTATAGATGATCCATAGGTGGATTAATGGCGAGCTCGTATGCAGCCATGGGATTCCTGTCAGGAGTACAAGCACCCCCCACCTCCTCACCCCCCACCTCCTCATCCCCCCACCTCCTCACACCATCATCGGAACGGAAACACATTAACATTAACATGAAAACTTCCCCCTGCCTACAGATGTCCCAGCATGAACAATTTAAAAAAAAATGTATTTTTTGGCAAATACAAAATAACTCAACCTTCCATTTCACCTTAAATATATAGAAACAGCCTTCAATAGAAATGGCAATAAAGCCAAACCGTAGCAACAAGACAAATCATCATGACCAAATTAAGACTTCCCCACCCCACACAACTGGGCCAAGTTTCAAAACTCCTTCTTCTCTCTTTCCACTGGTGTGACATGACTGGCTAGGGGCTCGTCCTGCGGAAGACCCCTGGTCACCACTCATGGTCACCGCTCAGATTAGACATGATCATCTTCAGGAAGGGAGGGCAGAGTTTTCAAACCAGGCCCAGGACACTGAGTGACGACCTTCACCGAGACAAAGAAACATGTTGGACTAAAAAAAAGGACATATCAACATTCAACCTCGGTAGTTACATTGAAGAAAGAAAAAATATTGTCCAACATAGGACAGTTTTGGTGTATAAATATCTGCCTGTGTCCAAAACACCCATTGTCACAACAATGATCTCCAACAAAAAAAAAGAACATGAAAGTGAATCATAATTCAATATTATATATGTACATTTTAACTATTAAGTTCAACCTATGATATGTACAGATGACATAAAAAGGCACAGCATGACCATTGGTTGTCTCAGGTGGACCCCAGGTAGCCACACCCACTCTGACCTTAACTGGCCTGAATCTCCGATGCCTTTCTTCACTCACTTTCTCTGACCTTTACCCTCCAATGCATTTGGAGAAGGATGGCAAGGAAAGAGGATCCACACGAGACAGACACCAGCAGGCCAGAAAGGAGGTCACAGACTAAGGAGGCATGTGAGATTCAGCAGTGCGTCATTAGGGGCGAGGCCTGCTTCACTGGGTCCAGACCGGTCAGGTGACCTGAGGTCAGGTGACCTGAGGAGGCCACATTAGAGCACACAACCACATGCCCAACAAATGCATGTTCAAACACACACAAACACACACACAATCGGTAACAGAGTAGCCCATCCTTTACAGACATTGATAAAGTGTCCATGCCAGCTGGAAAGTTTGATATCCTACGTTGACTAGATGAGAGTTGTACAATGTATTTCCAGGACTCTTTACATAAAGAGAGATGGATGACTTCACCCATGTAGCTGGGTTTTTGTCTGAAGACCTGATAACTTCAAGAGACAACATTCAAGTTGCATTGCAACTGTATCTTATAGTCCTATATCGGTATCCCACACACAAGTCATCAGGATGTGTGGCAAGGCTTTTTCTGATAAGATCATAAAAAAAAGAAGAATCAACCATTTTAAGGCAAGGAGGGGTGGGTAGTGCTGAAGACATATGACTGAAATAAGGTAGACAGACAAACTGATGGAGAGAGAGAGAGAGAGAGAGAGAGAGAGAGAGAGAGAGAGAGAGAGAGAGAGAGGGAGAGAGAGGATGATATGAATAGAGTACCCTCCTCCTCGTGGCCTGGTTAAATGATACTTCACCCTCTTGTGCTTTTAGAGCAGAGAACCAGGTCAGGCCACTGAGAGGACCAGAGATAAGAGGGGGACGGGACCACGTGACACCGACACCAACCCCTCCCCCCACACACACACACACACACACACACACAAAGACGAGCAACGGACAAATGGAAGAGGGTGAGTTCCCAAATCACAGATGAAGCAGCAGAGACAGAAGAGGAAGAGGGGGAGTCAATTAGTTTGAAGTCCAGCGGACGAGTAGAGAAAGAGAGAGAGAAAGGGAAAGCTGCAGATAGTTCATTTCACCAGCACTGACTTTGGGAGGAAAGCGTCCAGCTCCGAGTCCCCAACACCGTCGCCCAGCACGCTCCGCGGTGGGCTGGAGGAAGAAAGGGAGGGGCCAGCGGTGGAAGGGGTGGGGCCTGCAGCCTTGGGCAGACTGTACATATAGACGGCTCCTATCACTAGCCCCGCCCCCACGGTGAACAGGAGGTCCACGTGGAATCCGAAGAGGTAGACGGAGGTCACGGTGGACACGATGATGGAGAAGGACGTGGCGAAGCCTTTCAGGATGTTGTCGGCGTACTTCACCACCACGGCCACCAGGAGGCCTCCGAACGCCTGGTTGAAGATCACGCCCCACACCATGGGGGTGTACCCGTGCAGGAAGCCGCGCTCGGTGGTGGCCATGGCCTCCCCATCGTTCCACCAGAGCCCCAGCAGCCCCATCAGGGTGCCGAAGATGCCCAGCTGGACGTTGCGGATCCAGACGGACGCCGAGCTGCCCTTCAGGATCTTCTCGAAGTAGACCCCTGCGAAGCCCGAGGACAGGCAGGACACCACCACTGCCACCAGGCCTTTGGCGTAGTTCTGGCTGGCTCCTCCCTCCACGCTGGTCTCCTTAACCTTGCCCTCCTGCTCCACCTGAGAGAGAACCCATGACATTAGAAACAGTCAACCTGAGACCTGACACCAGCTCCCATCAACAAACAGCTACAGCTAGCCACATCCCAATCACACCCCTTTATCTTTCTGAATATAGATGATTGATTTCTTTGACTCCTCCATCCCCCACAGAGCCAGCTGTACCTGTACGATGGCTACACCAGCGAACAGCAGCAGCAGGGAGATCCACTGGACCCTGGACAGACTCTTTCTCAGCATGAGCACCGAGAACAGAGCTGTGGTCAGGATCTTCAGCTGGTACGTCACCTAAACACAAACGCAAAACATTGGGTTTAAGTTTGTACGCATGGGTAACACATGGGTAAACACATGGGTAAACAAATGAACACAGACACACACGCCAAACACACCTGGAAGGTGGCTGCCGGCAGGTTGGAGATGGCCACGTACTGCAGGTTGTTCTGGAGGGTGTAGATCAGCGAGGGCACCGCGAGCTTCAGGGTGTCTTTGTATTGCACCACGATGGAATCATACAGCAACCGGACAAAGTCCCTGATGTTCACTAGCAGAAGAAGGAGAGGAACACAGCTCATTCCAGAGGACATGCCGAGCATGGCAAATAAATTACATACATACAATGAAATACAACCAGGGGGGTGTTCCAGAAAGCAGGTTATGTGACATACTCGGGTAAGGCACAGCCTAACTCCCCAGCTGACACCCAGCATTGTAGCAACATTGCCAATAGGTTGCTGCAACATTGTGAATCAGCTGGTGGGTTAACTTACCCGCTTATGTCGCATAACCTGCTTTCTGGAATGCCCCCCAGGTGTAGTATGTCTTTGTGGATTATTTTTGCATATTGTGTATTTAAGGTGACAAAGTATTTAAGGAGTGCCACTGGTTGGGCATATTTACAGTTGGATGGTATGCGATATCATGTTTTTCTACTAAATACACTAGGGGTGTAACGCTACACTCAGCTCACGATACAATACGCATCACGATACTGGGTATACGAAACAATACGTATGGCCTAAGGGGTAAGGTGGTTTATCAGACTGACCTCTCTTCTGGACCAGGATGATAAGCAGGCAGGTGAGCACCTTAAGAACCTCTGCCATTACCACGGCAGAGGTGGTGAAGAAGCGGTCACCAGGCAGCGTGCGTACATAGCGGATGCTGAGGATGAGCGAGGCATTCTGGACCACCAGGATCGCCAGACTGGTGTACTTTAACTTCCTGTTTACTGCAAGAATTACAGGAAGCATGAAGGCAAAAGAAAATATGAGACACTCACTTTCTGGCATATCTCAATACACCTTTAGGAGGGACAAATGTGTCACATTTGGCCCCTAAGAAACAGATTACGTTTAAATCGAATATTTTGCATGCTACATTTGAAATAGGTAGTGGATATATGTAACTGACGTTGCACAATCTTGCACAAAAAGGTGTTTGAGGAAGTGCTTGTGTCCGGTAGCTACAACAAAGCGGTTCAATCATTAACATATTAAATATATTGACACAAGACCGTTCTTGGCCCCACCTTCACCTGGGTGTGACTGAGTACTGTACACGAACACCTCCACGTCACCAAGTGGGTTAGCTTTTCAACTGGTTATCCTACAGTAATATCTGTGTACTGAAGATCTAAAGCTCGGAAAAATAACAGTTAAAATATTTAGAAACTTTGCTACCTTAAGTTTTCGAAACAGCTGTCGTTAACCAATAGTAAACACATAAGTTTGCATACGCCAAATTAGGTAGCGAGATTGTTCTTAGTGCTAGCCAGCTAACTATTATTTTACTCTCTTGCGTATTCTTGTTCAGATTTAAACAACAATTTTCAACATCGTGCTTTTACTACGTTAGCTAGCAAGCTATAAAACTTTACCTTCATTTTGTCGACTGAGAGTCTTGTCAGCTGTTTCTTGGCTGCCGTTGCCCCGTGTCATGTTAGCGATTGTGCAGGCGTTGTTGTGAACTGAACGAAGTTGTCACTTTCTCTACCTGCCTTTTAGGAAGCTAGTCTGTCTAGCTGCCTACCTGGCTAGCTAGCTTTTTCTCAAACGTCAGCTAGCTTCCCAGCTGTCATCTATCTATACTCCCTTCCACACTTAAATTAGTTATATGCTAGATCACCCCACTAACTGAGCCATTCTACGCTTCGAGAACACAGTGGTCTTCTGTTTTTGTGCGCCTAGGTGGTTTCGCCCAGGCTTGACTGGCAAGCTAGCTGACTAGCTAACCTTACAATCGTTTCCCTGTTTCTTCTTCTTCTTTTATTAATTAGATCCCAGCCTACTTAAAAGTGCATTACCGCCACCTACTGTGCCGGAGTGTGTGAACAGTCACGCCTACCCATTGAAAAAGAGCTAGACCACATCAGTGATGTTACTGTTCTGGGGGAACACAGAATAGTCTTTAAACATAAACCCTCACTTCACCAGAACTAGCCAAAGGTTAATCAGACCGTAGCTTTTTATTAAGCACCAGGGAAATTCCCATTGATCTCACAGAATGACTTACCAAAGATCTTCAACCTTAACCAATCAGATCCCATCATGGGATTGTTGTTGGCTTGTAAATTCAGCTCAACACAAATACAGTATTGAAAAGAGACTATGGGTGCCTTGACAGGCTTAAACATGTCCATTAAAAGACAAATAATGTAATTAATGTAAAAAGTTTGGGGACAAGCGTTACTAGTCATAAGACTAAATTAATGTAACATATTGAATACATGACACCAAACAAACTGTGTGACAAACATATCCTCATTTAATATAAATAATTGTAATCTGTGACACTGAACAACAATAATACAAATGTATTTACATAACAATTACAACTGTACAACCACAGTGTTCTCCAGGATGACCAAGTGGCATCATACTGTATTTCTACGTCATCACAAGATTTGACGGTTGGGTGTGAAGTATGAGCAAGTTAAATAGAGTGTTGAGTCCTGAGTGTTTGGACATGGTGTGGCTCCCGAGTTTAGTTTAGGTTTTGAAATGGAGGCCCTAGGTAACATCATCCATTCTCCTCAGAGAAAAGCCCAAGAGCAAAACATGTACAGCAAGCAGAAAGCCATCCTAAACCATGGTGTACAACGGACCATCACAACTGACATGAAACAAGCTGTCAACAGCATGAACACTTTAAGTTAAGAACAAATGAAAATATGAACAAAACATTCCAGACAGCAGGGTTGGACAGGTGGGCAGGCCAGAGGCCCAGAGGCCCAGAGGCGAGGCCTCAGGCTTCAGGCTGTGATGGAAGGAATGCTGCTCAGGGCTCAGAGGATCAGTCCATAGGTAGCAGGATAGTGCTGTGGGTGTTTCCTTTAAGAATTGTAACAATGTGATACATATGTTACCCTGGTCCAGTGAGGTGTACCAGTAAACATAGGGTAGTCCTTTGTTCCTCTAAAACAAGGAAGGTAGGTATACGTATTTAACCTGTAAAACCAGGTCACTCTTTTGAGAAAGAGGGTGATCTTTATTAGACCACGATGAGAGTTTCTGTCTCAAACAAACCCAGGGGATGCCAGAAACTTTCTCCCTTGAAATCAAATAAAATTATAGCTATACTGTACTAAATACCCATAAGTTAACAAAAAGTATACATTTGTTCTTGTGGTCATTGTTCCTACAAAGTATAAAGATAATTCTGAATTTGTAACTTAAATTATTTAGGTTTTTTATACAGACTTGTTCTTAAAAAAATAATCTAGCCCAGGAATATAGACAGTGCAACATTTTCACACTTGTATGCAATACCTGTCAAATAAATTAAAAATATAATAAAAAAATAAAAAAGCTAAACTGAACAATAAATAACAAGGTTTTGGGGAGAGTTGGATACACAGAACACAGTGCATTGGTTGGTCCCTCAGACCACACCAGGCCAGCAGGAACTACAGACAATGGCATGTGAAGTCTCTCCCAGACCATCCTTCGCTCAAGTGTCATTGTCTCAGATGCTGGATTGGCTGGGTAACGAGCTGCTCTCCCCAGTCAGGTCTCCAGCCTCACCCCCCTCCTCTACATCCTCGCCCTGCTCCATCCAGGGGTGTTGAAGGATCTGCTCCAGACTGGGGCGGTCCTCAGGTTGGAAGGATAGGCACCAGCGAATCAGAGACTGGCATTCTGAAGGACACAAAGGGTGAGAGGGAGACTGTCAATCATGGAAAACCAATCTGAGAATGAGCAGAATAAAGTTGTGTTTGATGAACTGATGGATACTGAGGCTTCGGAATCCGGCCAACAGAACTTGTGTTCTTAGACGCACCTTTGGAGATGCGTTTAGTGAAGCTTGGCATGGCCTGCTTGATGTCACAGTCCCTCTCGAAGGGGATGTCGCCACACACCATGTCGAAGAGCAGCACACCCAGAGACCAGACAGTCAGTGGCCGTGCGTGGTAGTGCTGCTCCAGGATCCATTCAGGAGGGCTGTACACTCGCGTGCCTGAAGAGACGAGAATGAATAGGGATGACAGGTTATGACATGATGCAAAAGCTATAGTAGATTATTACATGTCAGGTAAAGGGTTCAACTACATTGTGTCCATATCGTAGTTTAGACATATGCCACCAAGTGCAGAGATTACAACGTTTTACAACCTGAGGTTGTCCTCTCACCTTCAAACTCGGAGTAAGCCGTATCCTTGAGCAAGGCCCCGGAACCAAAGTCGATTATCTTGACATCTCCTGTCCGCGTGTCCACTAGTATGTTCTCATCTTTGATGTCTCTGTGGACAATCCCCTGAGCCTGGCAGAACTGTAAGGCCTCCACGATTTGACGCAGGAATCTGGCAGGAACAACAAGAACAACATGTTAGACTTCAGATACAACAATACTAACACATTTAAAATGAGTTTACAAAAATCAAAAATCAATAATAAGTCAAAGCTAGTGATCGAAAGACAGATGGTTATTTAACATAAAGGATCTCTAAACTGCTAGCACAGACAGTATCCTGGTCTAACACCAGTTCAACCAGGTCTGTACACACCTCTGAGCAAGCTGCTCGTCCAAGGACCCCCTCTCTGTGATGAAGTCAAACAGGTCCTGGCAGGGCTGGGGCCTCTCAAACACCATGAGGAAGCCCTGACCTGGCACCTCAAACCAGTCCAGCATCCGAATAATTCCCCGGTGCCCCGCACTCCCAGCTACCCCGGGACCCCCACCCAGATGCATCAATAGTGCAATCTCCATGGGAACCACAGTCGAGGCTTCACCAGGCTAAAGAGAGAAGGGAAGGAGAGAAGAAAGGGACTGTTAGTATATCTGACATTTAATAAGAAAATTATATATATGATAAACATGTACAAAATATAAATATATAACTATAAATAATATAACCACATAAAGCTGTGGAAAGACGGGGAAAATACCGCTGCAAGAATGCTGTCAATTCTTGTTTTGTTACAAAGGAAAAACCCTACGCGTCAGTTCCCACTACTACGTCAAGCGATATGAATAACCGCGCCAGTGGAAATAACCTGATGTACCTCAATCTATCACCAACAGAGGGCGTAAGGGACTATAGTTCACATTTTATTTTGCATTCGGAAGATTTGAAATGCATTAAACTGGATTGGAATCACAACATGGTATAAAAACGTCAAAGCGCTTTTACACTTACCAATCTCGCCCACTGTTGAACTCGTTCACTTGACACTTGTTTTATGGCCACCTGAAAATAAATAAAAATACATTTATTAGCCTCATGAAATATTTTGTAGGCTACTCGTCCTCGGAGAAAAAAAATAATATTAGCTCTATAGTTGTCTTTCTTGTTTAAATCGTTTTGTGAATTAGCATACCTGCAGGCCATCTGAAAGTCGTTGTCCAGCAAAGACGGACCCAAATCCACCGCTTCCAAGAAGTGCCCCAAACTGGTATTGCTTCTCAAAATCCTCTTTCCCTACATTTTGGGATGTAAAAATATTTATAAATACACATTGTTTTAAAATAATGCCTGGTAAAAAGATAAAAGACAAGCATGCGATTCCACGGTAGGTAGACTAGAGCCATCTGTTTTGTTGTGGTAACAGAAACAAATTGCCCTGGTGAATTCCAATGCTGTGACCCAACCATGTAGTCTACTACAGTAACTACCACCTCAATTCGAAGCTCATTAACCAAAATCATATTTAGGCTAATTTAACTAAGCTAAGGCTGAGGCTAGTAAATATGCTAGCCTTGTCTGCTAAATCTGTCTCTTACCGCTTTTTCCTCTGGCATCTTGATCCACATGCAGATCTACAACAATGCGTTTGTCCAACATATTTCAAACTGGAGGAATTAAATAGGATAATATTGTAGGCTAATTCCAGTGCGGTTGGATTAATGTTATATCCATTCGTTCACGAATAGAACTTCCGTAGAAAATTCTTCTCAAGTTTCAAAATATCCGACAGGCAAGGTTCCAACGTTCAACCTGGACGACTCGTGAGCTATATAAACTGTCAAGTCTCACCGAAGTTTGTTGCCGATTTGTAGTATCAGCATTACATACGCCCACAAGTATCCCTTATCCAATAGGCGTGGTTAACATGACGATATTTTGAATAGATGTCCAATCAAATGTTTAGCACGGTTTGATAATTTTACTATTAATGAGCTGCTGTTTACTTTTCTCCGAATTTCACCACTTCGCCTGGGTTCCAGTAAAGGAAGGCGCTTCTGATGAGAAAAGGGTCCGTGGTCATAATATAGTTCTGCTTTCAGTAAACTACAATAGCGCACATATTTATATACAGCAAGAAAAAAGCAATGCATTCAATTTTCTCATAACACGCATACTACTTTGAATAAAATAGCTCTATTTCTCTCCCTGAAATTCTGGTACATTTAAAAAGTGCGGGCTAATTTTTAACCGCGGAACAGTAAGATTATGTATAAAGTGGGACTAACCGTTTTGAGAGAACCTAATCCGTATGGATTATAGCCTACATTTGAACCAAACCATGACAAAAGGAAGACAGCATCGTTTATTTTGGGCGGGTTCACCATTGAACTGCCTCGACAGATCGGTATTTTAAAATGTTAAAACAAAAGCAAGGCTAAAACAAAATAATGTCCACAAATTCCCAGGTTGATTTCAACAAGTTACATTTGCCTAATGGCTCTAACTGGTTAGGTTGGTCACCAGTTTCATCAATCAATCTAAAATCTAATGAAACAAGGTAGTAAGTCATGGACAAGTCATATATTTCAGAAAGATTTCCTCTTTTATTCCAAGAAAAAAGGTATTTTCATCCCAAACAAGAAAATAAAATAAAACAAACTTATATTAATGAATCATTAAGAGGATAAGTATGACAATTTTTTTATCTATTTTCTCCATGTTTTTCTATGATGATATTTGTTGTGTTCCATTAAACATGCACCTAAATAAGTCCAGATAATGGAGTCAATGGTATTAGAAAGGAGGGGGGGTGGAGCCTGGTTATGATGGGTCTTTATTGGAGGGTGTGGAGAGTCAAGGAAGGGGTGTGTAGGAGAGGGAGAAGGAGAGAGAAGACCAGATGGTTTGCATGATGACGTTTGGAAAACGAGTGTAGGGATCTCCCTGGTCAGTCTTCTCCGAGGGTCAGGGAAGACAGGGTTAAGGGGGGGAGGGGGGAGAGTGTGTTGGGTCCCCGTTATCAACTGCTGTCCGGGGAGGGCTCTCTATGCATGGAGTTCTTCTTGATGCTGTCGAGGTACTCTTGTTGTGACACGGCCAGGACCGAGGCCAGGATCTCATCATCCTCCCAGTCTGTGAGGCCTGCAGTGAACACACAGACAAACACAGAAAGGTTACGGTTAAAACCATAAGACTTTTCTTTTCCCCCCTCTCTTCATCCCTCCCTCCATCCATCCACCCCTAATCCCTCCACACTTCTCCAGCTTCTACCCATCCATCCCACCACCTATACAGTAGTACCCTTCTCACTGTCAGGGCCGTTCTAACTCTACACATTGTCATCGCTCCATCCTTCTCCGTCTCACCCCCCCCCCTCCCTCATCCTCCCTGTTGTTTGGGCTCTCTGACACTGTGTATTGTAGCTACACTGTAGACTGCTATCTGATAACAGACAACAGAACTGTCCTGTCCTCACCAGACCTAATCTGGTACGTTTCGCAGACACACTTCTTCCCATCCTCACCACGCCAGCAGTAAACCTTCTCTTGTTATCTTTTGTTATCCCCTATTTGACTGTTATAGGACACTAAAGTTTTTTTTTATTACACTGGTAGCCCTTTGAATAATTTGAATACTGTCAAAACGTTTCTTGGCATTAAAGGACTAGCAAGTTTGAGCGTGTGATTGTACCTCATGGTACAATGGAAATGAAAATCAAATGTACATAATGAATTTACATTCCATCTGGAAAAAACACTACACACCATATGAGCTTTCCCTTCTTGTTCAGTTCCTTAACTGTGTACACTTTTATGTCGCAGTGCACACATCACATAGTGTTGATTTAAATGTCCTTTCCCTTCCCCCTAGTGACAACTAGGCCACCTCTATAGTATTCTACCTGCAGTGTAACATCACCCTACACACACCTGATATTGGATAGGCCACTTATGTAAGACAATCCCGCTAGTGTTGACAACTAGCCATGTAAGGCAATCACAGTTATATAAACACCAGCAAGAGGAAATTCAAGGCATCTTCCTCTGAATGAATGGGACTAGAAACCTTAAGGGCTGTGAAGGAATATATCATATGAGGGGCTTGTGTCGGTCTAGCATCACAAGAAAATGACAGTTTTACTATACATGAAGGTCATATAAAAGTACCTATGACAGGTCTTTAAAAGGCCATTAAAAGGTAAATAAAAATCAAAGGATAAAAAAGCGGTTAGGGAATCGGGCTATTAATCAGAAGGTTTCTGGTTCGACGTTGCCAAATGACGTTGTGTCCTTGGGCAAGGCACTTCACCCTACTTGCCTCGGGGGGGAATGTCCCTGTACTCACTGTAAGTCTCTCTGGATAAGAGCGTCTGCTAAATGACTAAATGTAATAATTATAAGGCCAAGGAAGGTTTTTACCGAAGGCGGTGGGTGACATCTCCTGCATGAGAGCACGGTACTCCAGGTGGTGACGCCCCACTCCAGCCTGGTTACTAGGACCTGGAGAGAGGAGGGGTGAGGAGGGAGGTTTAGAATTCGTCCATACAACTATTATCAGCCTATCCAATGTTTACAACCTCTGGGATGGAGCGTGTGTGATGGGGGAGGGAGTCTTACCTGGTGCACAAGGCGACGGGGGCTTGGGCAGGATGAGCGCAGCGCCGGCAGGGGATGGGGGCTTGGTGCTGACGTCAGGATGGGAGTGAGAGGGGTCAGGGTTTTCTGGGGAAGGGGCGGAGCTTCGCTGGCGAGGAGAGCGAGCGCTCCACTCCTCCACACCGCTGGAGGCCGCAGCAGTGGCCGAGCTACAGGTGGCACTGGCCTTACGAGGCTGGGAAGAGAGAAATGGTGACAGGCAGTGAGTGTGTGTGTGTTACGTGTGTGTTATATCATATGTGTTTGAGTGAGTGTGTGATATGTGTGTGTGTGTTATATGTGTTTGAGTGTATGTGTGTGTGTTATACTGTGTGTACCTGTCGGGCCTGCTTCTCCTGGTCCTGTAGCCACTGCAGGTAGGACTCCCTGGCCACCTGCTCCTCGATGGCCTCATTGGTGGCCTCCCAGTCGGTCGCTCTCTTCTTGTCCTCCAGCATCTGCTGCTCGATCCACGACTCCTCCGACGTCTTGATGGCGTTCTTCATCAACGACTGGTCTGCATACTGCTGGGGGGAAGGAAGAACAGAGATACAGAGCGGGGAAAGAAGGGCAGAAGAAGAGGGGTTTAGAGGAAGATAGCAGAGTCAAGGAGAAGAGACCGAGGTCAGCCGTTTGTCCCCGTCAGAGTAGTGGAACGTGCAGTTCAGTGGTTCAGGCGTGGCCATGGCCCCCTAAACCACCTCCAAGTCGGAACATCCTGTGCGCAACTAGCAGTCATCACAATTTCCCTTATTGCATTTATCTAAAGGAACGGTTGAGGAGGACATGACACAATAAATGTGTTCTCCAAAAGGACATTTTGTTTTTTATATCTGACCAAAAGCTTCTGTACACACATGCACACACTGAACCTGACGCTGGCTATAGCCTTGCCTGGAAACCTACAGCTGATAAGAACCAATAACATCAAATAGGGTGGGTGTTTGTTGTACTTGGACCATGGCAGTGTTCACGCGTGTGTGTGTGTGTGTGTGTGTGTGCTTCCCTAAACGGTACGTTCTCTCTGGATGAATGAGGTGACCTTACAGTCTGTCCGTTACGGTGTCCCTACTGCTAAACACTACTGAGTAACCTTAACAGCCCGCATCAACACCCCACCACAACACAACACACACAGCTCACATGCTCCAGGGCGGCCCGACCCGTGGCACGACCTACACAACTCCACATTAGCATGGCGGCCTGGTTTAGCTTTCAGTTTACTAGGCTAGTAAGTTGAAAGTTCTGTAGAATCCTGATAACAACCCCTTCATTTGAATCAAGTGTGTTGGAGCAGGGAAACATCCAAAACATACAGGACAGCAGGGCCCTAAGGACTAGGGTTGAAGACCACTGAACTAGGCTAAAGTAGCCTTGTCTGATCTGGTCTAGCCTAGGCAAGGCTAGCCCTATCAAGCTAAGCATACTTCACTGTAAATTTGCCTCACAGTGATGAGTTGTACAGTATTGACTAGTCCCAGAGATAGTTTCGCTTTATCTCACGACTTAGGGGAAAAGGCCTGGGTTATTGTGTTGACCAACCTGATGGTGGAATATGTATGGGTATGATGGGAGTAGTGATCATAACAAACAAGTCTCCCTGTTCCCCATCAAGAACGTCAACATAAAAGAGCTGTTCAGATCTGTGACAAAACGTCCGCTGTCTGTTCCTTCTCCCTCCTGCTTCAGACTGGACACATCATTTGCTGAGGACCACTAGAAGTCTCCCCGTGGGGAATCTCTGGTAACCTGGCTAAGAATAGGATCAAACGAGGCCGCGGTGAGCTTGTGTTTGTGTATATTTCAGCAGACATGTCAGAGTTTACAGAGCAGTGACCTGCTAACAGAGAGAACAGAAGACAACAGTGCCATGAGGAATGTGTCTCCTGGCCGAGGCCTGCCTTCATGCCTGCCTGCTCCCATCTCTGTCTGGGAGTGCTGCAGCAGACACACACTCGGCCTTCTCTACTCCCTAAACACCACACCCTGACTTACACTCGATGACCCCCAACTTTCACACCCAGCGACTTCTTAACCCTTACACCCTCTGGAGCCGTACTCCCTACGCCCCTTCATGGATTGGGTAGAGGCACAGGACGACTCCACATCCTTTCCTTACCACTCTGATTCAAACAGGTAAAAGGGTGGGAGGGTTTGTGTGTGATATTGGTGTGTGTTTGGGGGTGGGTGGGGGAAGGGAGGGGGGTGCACGAGGACCGGTACCCACCCCTGGTTTGAAGGCAGGGAGGCCCAGGCCCACTCCGATGGTGGCTTTGTTTGGGTTCACTACAGAGTTATAGTGTATGTTACGGTGGTAGCTGACTCTGATTGGCTCGTCATTGTTCTGATGGATACCATGGAACGTGTTGATTGGTTCTAAAACAGAAGGAAGGACAGAATTTCAAAGGTTACAGGCACAGTCTGGTTAGTTACCCACACACAGCTGAAGGTCTGGGAAAGCTCTCTCTCACACACACACACACTCTCTCATACAATCAATCTTTCACACACACCTGTGCCATACTGGTAGACCTCCACAGGTCGATTGTACATCTCTGCCATTGCCTGCATCTCAATGTGGTTGCCATGGCAGTTGTTTTTCCTCTTCCTGTTGATGTATGTGGTGAAGTCTTCTGTCACATAGTTGGAGAAGTAGTCTGCATTCTTCATCTGACAGGCAGACAGACAGACAGGCAGGGAGTTAGCACCGATTACACATTATTGACACCCAACCTTCATATTAAAAGATTAAAAGCAAAAGCTTACAGTTCCCATTACTGGGCAGTCATGAGGCCTTGCAGCGAGAGGACTTACCAAGTAGTCCATGCAGTGTTTACGAACAACTTCATGCATATCTTGGTCTCCATACACTTGGTCAGCTGCAAAGATGGAAGGAGAGAAAGAGAAATAAGAATGATAGGACGGATATCAGGAGATATCAACTGTTTCTGATGAATTGCAGGTCTGACCACCAATCATCATCATCATCATTATCATCATCGCATTAGAAAATGTGTGTTTTAACAGCGAAGGTGCATGGCTGTATGACTGATAGTGTGATCTGCATGACCTGCAGACTAATTTGGCGGGCTTCCCCTCAATGCTATTATGAATATGATTTCTGCCACTGAGTCAGAAGTGAGAGTCTCAGATGTAAACAAAACCTAAAACCGGTTTCTCCCCCCCCCCTCCCCCCCCCCACTACGAGAGCGGTATGCAAATGAGCTTCGCTCTATATTCCGGCATGTCACATGACACAAGCCGCAAAGATTCTCAGAAACCCTTGGTCAACTTCCTCTTGGTTCTGAGTATGAAAGCAGCAGTGTTGAACTGTAGCTGCAGTGTTGCAGCCGCAGCTAGCATCCCCTCTGCTGCAGCACTGCAAGCAGGCAGCTTGGCCTGAACACCTCACATAGCATGTCAGTATTGCTGGTAACACTATATTTGGAGACGACCCCCACCCTTATAGATAGCTCTTATATACTCGACTTACTGTCAGCAACCCTTTAAGTTCCCCATCCAGGAACACTAACCATAGCCTATATTTTGAGCTGCAAGGGACTGTTTTGATAGCTGTCTGAGCAAATAACCCACTGGGCTTTCTAGAATGAGATGTTATCCTAGGCCCATGATAATGTAGTGAAACTTTAAAGTTGTAACCATTGTATTGTCTACAGCAGATACATGTGGGCCAGAATCTGATGCACTATACGGACACGTCTCAAAAGGCTGAATGGACAAAGGGAGACACGTTGGCAATAAAGAGACAATAACGCTGAAGACAAAAAGCTGATCCTCTGATTGTGCTATTGAAGAGTGAGCGTAAACCAGTAACCCAGATAAGAAGCAGAGGAAGAAGACTCAGGTCACATGGTCTGCTATTGTCTGACTGACTGAATTTGGGTGAGCGGTTTCAGTTCCCAGTTCCCGGTTCCATTGCAGAGGTAAAGATGTTAATAACACACGTACACACACACACACGCCCCACAGTATAGGTGGCATACGCCAGGTGCTGGGGGCGGGAAGGGGGGTTCCCCACTAATACTCATTATTCTGTGTGACTCATCCTTAGAAAAACACATTTTCTCATCTTTCCCCTGCTCCGCTCCAAACAGCTAACCAACCACGCAGACAGCTATGCGGAACTAGGCCCCGACAAGCAAAACAGATCATCTACAACTACAAGTCCAGTGTTTAGAAAAGTTTAGTGCTTTAGAAAACGACCGTCCACAATAACATGACCACCTGCAACCAGTCACACTATAGAGACATGTAAACATCAATGCCATCCTGACAACTAGCTTCAGTACCAACTAGTACTATTATCTCTCAGCCAGGTCCATTGGTCTGGGCTGTAACCTCCGGACAGGAGCTTAATTAGTCAACAGTCAACCAGGGAGGAAGCAGGTCGGGAGGGGGGAAGTAGGAGGGCCTTTATTGCATACGGCTACTGGGAAGTGACCACAGAGATGATAGGCTTCACAAGAAAGGAGAAGAGAACCAACACCCACAGAGGAAACGAATAACCGCAAGCGCTTCTCCTGCCGCTGGCCTCTGATAGGTCAGCCGCGGTGAGTTTCTCGGAAGGGGTGTGGCCACAGGCAGCGAGAGAAAAGGCGGGATGGTTGGATTCCCGCCCTGTCAGTCTGGAAGCCCCCGATAAAGTTTTATCAAATATGACAGAAGACTGCGCGCGTAAGTAGTCAATGGAGAGTTGGTAGTAACCACGCAGAAAGGCAGAGGCTGCACATGTAAGCACGTCATTATTGTTCTCTAGAATTCCAAGACCTGGCCAGGCCCACAATCCCCTTCACTACAGCACACACACACACACAAACACACACACACACACTACTCTGTCTCTCTACAGTACCATCGTGTAGTCGGCAAATCCCCATTGACAGAACTTATTTGAGGAACCAGACTGTTGAAAAAGTGAAAAAGAGAGACAGAAAGAGCAGCTGAAGCACATGACCTGTACCAGGTCCCACTGACCTGTGCTATTTGACCATGTTCACTGACCACCAACTTCAAAGCTAAACTTTGATCCTCAAACATAACAGGTCAATACTGACTCAAGGATCAGTCTGAACTGTCATTCTAATCTCAGTCAAACTGATCAGGAAAACAACACGAGCGCTAGCAGTTGTAAAACATGAAGAGTTTACATAAGGTTCAACTTCTTTAACTTCTGGGTGTGAACCTTTGGAAGCACTCCAAGGTTCAGTGGTCGACACGGCAACACGGCACACTCATAGTGGTATGTAATAACAATAATAATATGTATGGATATGCATATATATATATATATATATATATATTTCATCCAGTCTCGTATAAAGAGTATCGGGGGAAAACCAGCCAGTCCTCTGACCCTCCCTGGTCCCTTCAGTCATTAGAACCTGAGACAACAGGCCCCAGGATTCAACAGATGAGCATCCAGCAGCCTTGTGGAAAGCATATTGCACTACTCACTCATTGTATTGAGTGAGTCTTGTATTTTATCCATCTGCCTATTACCACCACACAGTTGAATTGTATTTAATGTTGTTATTAATAATACATATCCGAGCATTGTAGACAATATTTGCCCACATTCAGTAAAAAATAAAATAAAAACCATGGTCAGGATGGAAGAGGAGCCACAATCTACAAGCTCCTCAGTCTTATTTCCTTCATAAAAGTGAAACAAATGTACTAATAGGAGAAGCAGAGTATGTGCGGTGCAGATCCTTCACAGTGGAGCCGTGTCTCTAACCCCCTGGCCAGAGTCTCACACGGCCACACACGCAGACAGCCGGTTTCACAACTCAGGAACATCTAGCTGGGAGACATCTGTATGTCAAAGTTCACCAGCCTCCTCCAGCAGGGCGCTCCGCTGAGAATGACTGGCCCGGGGTGACACATCACCGTTCACGTGCTCAAGGTTTGTGGTTGTACATGTGTACTGTGACCCCTCTGAGTGAGCGACGCAACGCTAGAATGACCCTAGTCCACCGTGTCCTCGTGGACTGTGCATGACATAGGTCAGGCTTACAGTAAAGCCTGAATCATGGCATTGCAACAGCTTCACTTCCTCTTTACTGGAAGAGGAGTTTGGAACTGAGGCTGATTGTAATACTAAATGTGTGTTAGTGAGAGAAATAACTGCTGATTTTAAACTGAACCTGTGTGTTATTTCATACCAATACACCCCAATGAGTGGAATGGAAAGAGTGCGAGGCAGACAGAGAGAGACGGAGACGGTATCAGAAAGTTCCTCTCCTAAGGTCAGTCAGGGGAGATATTGCAGAAGAATGGGTTTCTCCAGCATAATCATGCAACAGTGACTGTCTGCCGTATGAGTCCAGTCTAGCCTAGTCTAGTCTGAGGCCCGTTACAGTAACCAAGCCAAAGGACACCATCACCAAAGTTCAACAATAAAGCAACACAGCCGGCATTCACATGCACAGCTCTGACATCAGCTGTGACCTCATCACAGGGTTTCAAAAGAACACAAAGGGGATATCAGCCCAGACTGGCTGGCCCTCAATGGGACACCAGCAGCCCCAGCCAGACCAGGCCAGGCCAGGCCAGACCAGGCCAGGCTCTGGCAATCACATCAATGCCACTCAGCTCATGATTCGATACGTATCACGATACTGGGTGTACAATACGATACGAATCACAATATTTTGAACATTTAGTTACCTCAGTTCAAGCGATTTCTGTGAAATGAACGCACGCATGACGCAGGTGTAGAGTAGGTTGCGTGCCGGTAGCTCAACCAATAGGGATCAAACGGGCGTTATATTGTGAAAAATATTGCCATAACTCTACGATACATATTATTAAAAAATGTTTTACGATATATTGTTCCACAATATATTGTTCCACCCCTAATAGCAAGGTACCAAATATGGTGGCAATAGTGCTTTGGGATTTTACGCTACAATGGAAAGGGTGGCAGACCATTGAGTTGATGTAGGTCATAGTGCAGTGAGCACACATCTAAGGTGGTAGGTCCACAAGAGAGCAAAGTTCAACAAAGGCAGGTTTGTTGGTGTTTGTGTATCATTACCATCTTTCGCAATGGAACTGGGAAATGAAACCACTCACCCAAACAGCACAAGTAAACACAATGACAGGTGTTTGTGTTTCAACCTGCCAGTAAGTCCACAGGTAAACTCAACAACAGGTACCTGCCTGTCTCCTGTCCTGTCTGTATGTAGGCAAACGCACTGACAGGTATCTGTTTACAGGTAGAACTCATGTCAGGTGTGGTTAGGCATCTATGGAATGTGACAGGCCCCGAAACGCAACAAACCAAACAGGCCCACATCTCATTACTCACAGAGCTTTCAGCTTGATAGACAAAACTGGTGGGCCCAAAGCACAGTCCTGTTCAGTTACACATCAGAGGTTAGGAGACGGGAGCAGACAGAACTGTGACACCAGTGAGAAGCTGTGTGTGTGTGTGTGTGTGTGTGTGTGTGTGTGTGAGAGAGAGAGAGAAGGGTATGTGTGAGTGTGATGTGTGTGAGAGAGAGAGAGAGAGAGAGAGAGAGGGGTATGTGTGAGTGTGATGTGTGTGTGTGTGAGAGAGAGGAGGGAGGAGGGGTGTGTGTGTGTGTGTGTGTGTGTGTGTGTGTGTGTGTGTGTGTGTGTGTGTGAGAGAGAGAGGGGTATGTGTGAGTGTGATGTGTGGGTGTGAATGTGTGTGTGTGAGCCCTGAGAAGTGACAGGTAAAAACCCAGATGGGGGCTGGTGGTTTAGTGAATGTGCTGCTCTGACTCACCCGGTTGCCACAGAGAGTGTGAGAAAGACAGAGAAACAAAACATAGGTGAGAAAGAAGAAAGAGAAATTATCGTCAGGTAACCAACCGACAACGAGGTCCAACTGACCCTCAGCTGGTCACAGGGGACTGTGTTTTCTGACCACAAGTCTAAATGAAATGTTAACCAGAAATCAGACAAGAATAGGATGAAATGCACATTGCGCTTCTCCCGAATATACAGACTGCTCCAAACTGCGCCAGGACTCTGCATACCTGCTGAGTCACTGATTACCATCAGCACAACCCTGCTCACCTGACACACACACACACAGGGTTTAACTAGTAGAACCACACTTTTCCAGTTCTCAGTATAAACCCATAATGAGCTGGCTCCTAGCCTGGTTCATGTACGGTAGCCTACCCAGAAATGGATACAAGAAAGAGTTCAACATCAAACACCCGCCTTACACCTTCCCTGCTGGTTTCAGGTGCGCAGAAAATAACCAAGTAATAAAGAATAGAAACCATGGGGGGGGGGTTATTTCCCTGTTCTTTCATAACATTTGAGACTTTCCTAACCTAACCACAACAGAAACTTCAGCAGTCCAGCTGAGCAGACTGTGAGATAAGACACAGAGATTTGTCACTAAAACACAGCACACTGAGACACTCTACCCTCACACACTCTTGCCGGCCAGGTGGTGAGTAACACACCTGGCCAGAGCAGCAAGTCGAGGGGGAGGTCAAACGAGTGTTTTTCAGTAAAGCACCACCACATGGTGTAGTAGGCGATGGTGGTGATGACACCGATTACACTAATGAAACCAAACCATCTGTTGCGTGTGGGCTCATGTTAGACACAGATTCTACGGTGTTGTTAACCCACAAGTCTCGTAAAAAAACGATGCCAGTCAAAGGTCATTAGATTTATGCTACTGCGACATGACTACTATAGTCAAATATCTGAATGCACCGTAGGCTAGTTTCTATAGAGCGCCACAGGAATGCAGTGTGTGAAAGGGTTCGGGGCGACAAATGCTGCTCCACCTGTGCCTGAGGAGGTAAATGCATGGTTACATCACCTCAATTCAAACCAGGGATACCATCAATGAACTGGCATGGTAATATGCAAATGTATAAGAAGCCCTATAGGGCAATGACGACACCTAGGGCAATGACCTTACCTTACACAAACTGTGGAAATTTAAACACACAGGTTTCCAACCTGAAATCCACTATGAATGTAAGTATCAATATTATTGTTAATAATTGGAAGTCATGTAAAGAGGTTGGACTTTACAGTAACTGTAAAAGTCCTTGCACAAACAAGAACCAGGAGGGTGGATGAGAGGAAGGGAATTTTGACGAGAGAACTAGCATTCTGTTTCCTTAGCACTTTACCAGTACAACTGATATGGAAACAAAAACATTCTTTAGGCATTCCTTCCTTATTGTCATGAAATCAAACTGAACAGGAAGCCTTGGTTTTGTTTCAGTGTCACTCTTATGTAAGTGGATTCTTCCTGGTGCCGTCTAGTTGTTTGGCCAGGTATGGGTTTCCCCTCCTCCCTCCCCCCCCCTCAAGCTGCTGGAGACTGGCTCAGGTTCCTGCTGGGAACTCTCACATCTAGGTCACTGGGAGTGGAAGGATGGAGGGATGGAGAGAAGGGGGCATGGATGGATGAATGGAGTTTCGCTCTGTGCCTTAGGGTTAGTTAGTGCAGCTGAGAGAGCCTGATACTAGCAGCCATTCCCAGGACTCTCTCTTGTCTTTCTTTTCTGTTTCCCTTCCTCCCTCCAACTTTCCCTTTTCACGGTTGTTTCCTTTTTAGGGTTAACTCAGGTGAGGGAAAACTACTGCAGAACCTGAGGCTAACTCAGTAATACTAGGCCCCACAGAACACATTGGAAATTGTACTAACCACTAGGATTTACTTACCACAAATGAGTAAAGAACCAGGTTGACTTTCTAACATTCTTTGAACTTAGATACGCTCCACTGAGAGAATAACCACTTAGAACTGTGTATATCTGTACAAAAAGCGCCATCTAGTGTAATCTACTGGAATGGGACCAAAGGAAACAACGTTTTGGGGAAAAAGCAATAGTGAGTGTGTGTGTGTGTGTGTGTGTGTGGTGTGTGTGTGTGTGTGTGTGTGTGTGTGTGTGGTGTGTGTGTGTGTGTTTGAGCATACGAACCGACAGCTCTGAAGAGACAGGCTCCATCCTCCTTCATCTTCTTGATGACAAAGCCCTTCTTTTCCCCCAGCGCCTTCTCAAACCAGTGCTCCTGCTGGGGGGGAAAAGCCCGTCAGTCAGGCATGGGGGAAACACAGATCTTCAGGTGCACAGACTCTCTCACACACGCTTTGGACATGTTCGTAATAAACTCAGAGATTCATATTCCTTAATGAATGAGGGAAAGAGAACAGGAAGGATGGAAAAAAGGAAAGATAGGACATCAGGAGGCGAATATCCAATCAGGGGCCTAACCAACTGATGCTAGTCAAACAAAGCTGAAACATATGCATTTAGTGCCACCATGTGGCAAGGCAGGAACATCATTGACAAGGTAACAGGCCTGAAGACACACCGGTAAATACACTTGGTTCTGTCTTGACGATATTGTTTGATTCCTTAAGCCTAATAATCAAAAATAATGCCAAGACAACTCACAATTCCAGTACAGTACTATTTCTGAATGCAGTGTTTCTAATTTTTCACAATGAATTGGATAAGCTCGATTTTTATGGGCTGTAGCATAGAATTATACATGTAAAAATATTTGAATCAAATGTTGGCGCTGGTTTGATTTCCTGTGTGCAAAAGAATAAATACAGCCTACAGCTTCAGGTGTGAAACATTATAACTGCTCTATATTACACAGCTAATGGATACAATAAACTAGACATCATTGGTCATTTTATAAACATTTCTTGAATGGATTGACTTCCAAAAATCTGTGGCCCACCAAGCTGATAGTACATTTATGTGTCTATGAGAAGTCGGAGCACCAGACTGCTTATCAAGACACCAGGAGAGTTTGGAATTAGCAGGTTGTACGGATAACTTCAACAGTCTCATTTTTCTATTGAATCTAAAACTTTCCACCCAGAGAAACAGCTGCAACAGTGATCTATATCTACAACACAGCTCAATAGCAGTTGTGTTATTATTTGATAGAAGTTTGCTACCACGGTCAACTAAAATGTAGCTACAAATAGATGAAAACAAATCTGAAACTGATAGCCCATAATACTGTTATTAAGACAATATAAAGATGCATTTACATTTTCCATTAGATTGCTCTATGGTGTTTACGTCTTCCACAGAAATGAAAAGCCGTTTTGATACTATATGGAATAATGACGATAAGTCAATATGTCCCAAGCTAATCTTGTATTATTAAACTGCTGTTCCTGTATAATATGACTGATACTTGGCAGAAAGTAATGTATTCAAACTTTGTTCAACATTTTAGCACATGCAGATTATCTATCTGGGCACCTAAAACTTAAAATACAGTGCTGTTGTAGGTCAAGCATTTGTGACACTGTCAACACGTCATTGGACCCATGTGTACTAACACAGAACCACCCAGAGACAAACTGAACTTCTACCTGCACATACTGCTATACACACCTCCCTATATCAGGCAAATTCTGGATCAGCCATATAAAACAATAGGCTATGTTACACCATTTATGCTACTGTTTGTGAGACCTATTTTATGTCCATCTATTGGCACAGGCTACGGTATAAACAGACCTAGCCTAATCCTATGATCTTGCTCAAGGGCTGAGATGAGACACATTGAAATAAATACCTACTTCAATTATTACAATAGCGACATTTCTAAATATGAGCCATCTAGACCACATATCTTTTTTTTAGCAATTAGGTAAACACGCGACTGACAAGAATCAAATTAGAGTGATATCCGCTGTCCCTTCATGGTGTCATTCACTCTTGTCTCTAGCCTTTCTATTGGCCGTCTACTATCAAGTAGCTGGATGGCTAGGTAGCTAGCTAGCTAGCTAGCAGCTAGCTAGCTAACTGGTCATCAATTTTACCTGTTCGACTGTGGCTGGGTCTTCGGACTGCAGTCTAGCGGCATTCTCGTACTCATCTTCACTATTGTAACCAGCACCTTCTTCCGAGTCGACACTGGGACCCCCTCCACCACCTCCAGCAACACCGGGTGTGCCACCCCCGGCCACCCCACCACTGCAAGTGGCTTGTCGTCGCCGTTTACTCAGACCGGGCCCCGAACAGCAACTACCAATTCCTCCACCGCAGCCGACGCTTCCTGACAGTTCTCCTCGTGTTCCAGCCACGCAGGCTATCCCTCCGGCCACGCTACCGTCTCCAGGTCCGACAGGAGAGCCTGAACCCCCGGGTGGAGGGGAGGCCTGCTGCGGCCGAGAGATGGCCTCGTTCCGTCTGTCCTCCCTTGTCGAAGGCGGAGCGGCTTGGTAAGACCATGGCGGCGGCGAGGCCCTTGGTCTCGCACCTGTGCGACCTCCATGCGGATGCTGATGTGTGTCTGAACCGCTTCTTCTGTCAGTCTCGTCAGGGTGGTCCGAAACACCGACACTAGAGTTCGGTTTCTTCTTCGGAAGAATCGTCATGGTTGTCTGTAAGGGAGGGGGTCAAAGGGGTGACGATTCTTCCTTTCCAGATTGTGGTCAATTACTTCTAGCTTAAGGCCGTCCGGTGTATTCGATATTCGACCTAAAACTCTTAACTAACAAAAAATATCAGTATGGTATGTTATTGGGTTGGTTTTCGAGCTTTGGGGGAACAAAAACAAACCGTCTCCCTCTTCCCGTCCTCCAAGCTCTCCAGTCTCCACAAAACATCAACACAGATCTGACGACACACCAGGACGTCACTTCCCTATTGCAACTGCTTTTTACTTTAGACGTTCTCGCCTAGCGGTTGTTCTGCCTGGTAGGCTAACTATTAGGCTACATGGGAAAACCAAGATGTGCTTTGAAGATAATACGGGAGAACAAAGGAATATGTCAAACCAAACATTACTTCAGCATTTGTTAGTTCTTTATATATCGATAAAAGCTGGTCACAAAGACAGGCCTATGATATTGGTGTTTGCGTCGTTCTATTTGGTCAAATATGCATGGTAAAAGATAATTACATCATAATAATGGCTTAAGCGTGAGATGTTAAGGAGATTTTATTTTTCTACGGACAGAATGTAATGATTTATAGTGTGTATAGCTGTGTGTGTGGTGTGTGTGTGTGTGTGTGTGTGCTTAGGCGTAGCCTATATTTGTCTTCTAATACATTTTAGGACCAATTGCGTAGCCTATGCCTCGCGATATATCTATTGCTGGAAATATAGCCTGGCTGACAACTGTTATGGTCCATCAAAAAATAAAAGGACACGGGAGAGTTCAGACAGTGGGATACTGAAGTTTATTAATTTGAAATCTTCGCAGACACAGTCACCCTTAACAATAGACCACACACTCACACGTAGTGCTGTTGAGTAATATACTAAACGTCGATTTAAATATAACAATAAACTTCATCTTACAAAATACCCTGCATACCACGTCTGTCAACTCTTATCTAATTAAATAGCATATAATATACTACGGCATTACAGAACAGGACACTGCGCTGTTTCAGTCTTCTACCGCCGGAGGGAGTTCTTACACCTGTTAACATCTCATTTCCAAATTCATCCTGTTTTATTAGTCTCGTTTTACCAAAGCCTTCTTGTTTATTGTTGATCAAAATATGTATTTACCAGCACCTGTGGAACAATAGGTTATAAAATCATCATAGACAGATACTCAAATTAATAATTGTCTAAATGAAAATCCTTGGCTTTGATTGATTGTACACCTCAATATATTCCTAAACAGAAGCGTGAGATGTAATCTCACTCTCCATTATTGGTTACGAAATATAGAATAAATAAACGTAGCAATAACAGTTTAACCCAATGAATAACTCCATTGGGTAATACAATAAGCATAAAAAGAGATTCCCCCACATTACATTTTAATGCCCAAAACGTGTGTTTCCTGAAGTAGTATGAGTAGTCTGGTACTGATGTTTTGGTTGCTGGGGTACATTTGGTTAGGTGCACTGCACTTTCAACAGATCTTCACCTGGTTAACTGCTATGTAGTATGACACATGGTTTAAAACAGTCAAGAAACAAGAGTGCAAAGACATGCAATGAATTACTGCTTTAATGTGCAACCTCTAACCGATATACTCAAAACGATCTATTTACCAAGTAAATTAAGTGTTTAAGTGGAGATGACAAATTGAGCATTTAAAATGTTCACTGTGTGAGTGAAGATACACTGTGTCAAGGTGACCAACTAACTGTCCATGCAGTGAAAATAAACCAGAGTCTGCATAACGCATCCTGATCAATGTTAGTTAGAAAGGTTATTAAGAGGTAAAGTTACAGTGAAGGGAACTGATCAAAGCTGCATAGGCTTATAATGTAGATATCATGAAGAAACTCTTTCTGCTGAAATCAAGGGAAATGAATGACTAGTGAAACAAAACATACATGTACATTCAGACGCCGTTTCTCTATTATGTGTAACAATAACAGCAGTGCTCGCTGTGAAAGCACTATAGCGTGAGCCCGAGCGCCATTGCAGGCTGGCTCGTCGGCTTGGGTCAGGTTTTGTTAAAGCTTAGTTTAAGATGTAAGTACTGGAACTGCTCATCCATTGGAGGAGAGGAAAACGCAAGAAAACAACCGTTTATACGTGGTCCCTTTCTCCTCAATGTGTTTCGGAGAGATCACTGATCTGATACGGCTAAAAAGCTGTGTAAAGAGCCACATACTAAAAGATACACAATCATAACAGGTCAGATACTTTCATTTTCGAACAGCAGAGGAGAAGAGAACAAAGAATGATCTCCTCACACCTGTGTGCTTGGCATAGAGGACCAGGGACCCCAGAACACAGGAGGAACATGCAAGTTGACATGCAAGAGACCCCACCACAGCCAGACTCTACCTGTGAGCATGAGTGGGCAAGTCAGAGTTCTAGATTAAAAAGTGCTCTTGCTCTGGGGGAAAATTCAACGTGGTGTCATAAATATTGCCTGTGAAGTGAATTATATAAAGAATTAAAATATAGAATACATGCGGTATTAGAATGTATTTCTGTGGAGGTGTTTGGCCACTTAATAGTTGACCTGCTGCGCACATCTCCTTATATAAGAAAACTGCTTTACAATAAGATGATTATTCAACAATATATCTAAGTGTGCTTGAGAGAAAGAGTGTAAGGGAAGGATAAGTGAGAGATTTGCAGTCTAAAAATACGTATCTTTCACAATGACATCTTACTCTTAAATCTGAGAATCAGAAAAACTAGATTAAATACACAACAGTTCATAAACGTCTTCTTGAGAGTAAGTAGTCTCTCCTCCAGTGCTCCACTACCACATGTAAGTCTTGGAGGTGTCTATCTGCGACCCAGGGGGGTCCACTGAGCCCTCCTTCTCTTTCTCCGCTTCACTCTCCCAGAGGTTGATGAGGGGGTGGGTAAAGCTCGTTGAGGGGGATGGAGGTGGCGTGCTGCATGTACTTCTTCAGGGAGTGGTGGCAGGACTTCTGTTTCACCCTCCGGCCCATATACACCACCAGGAGAGCCATTATGCAGATGGCAAACAAGGATCCCATCACGGCCGCCAGCGCCACGTTTGCAGGCTGTGCCACCATCTCCACAGCGAAGCTGGCTTCTTTGGTGGTGATGTTGAGACAGGAGCGCTGGGTGTGGGGCTGAGCAGAGGTGTAGGCGGGGGCGGCAGCAGCAACGGTCAAACAGACCCGGTACTCAGTGGAGGGCAGCAGGTGTGTGAGGTTGTACTCCTGGACGTCCACGGGCACCTGGGCACTGTAACTGATCTGGGGGTTGTGAATGCTCATGGTGGCACTGGCCCAGCGGGGCTGGGGCAGCTGGGGCACCTCGTGAGCCCCCACGGAGGAGGGAACGGATGAGGATGGGTACAGCTTCCACTCCAGAACCACAGACTGGGCATGGATGATCTTGGCCAGAACCACCAGGGACCCAGTGGTGGTGTTGACTGAACCATGGCCCCTGGACCTACCACTGCCACTCACCCTGCCATCCTGCCAGTCTTCCCCCTTCTCCACCCACACAGAGACACTGCGTGTGTCAGCACCTTCGGCGTTCCACGCCACACACGTGTATAGACCGGCATCCTCCGGTTCCACGTGAAGAACCTCCAGGGCTCCGGGTTCCTGCAGGTAGTGCTTCCTCCTGCCCCGTCCCCTCTGCCATCCCCAGCCCCCCTGTCTCAGAGGTAACCTTGTCCCCTGTGGGCGTGACCCAGTAGAACTGGGGGGCCGGGTCGGCCTGGGCCCAGCAGTTGAGGACCAGAGGTCGTCCGGCAGTGACGTTGAGCTGTGGGGGGAAGGTGTGTGGAGAGATATGGGGGAGACAGCTGTTATAGGCTGTACCCACATTCCAAATGCCACTCACTACTTCCTGCAGGCTGTGGCCTACCAAGTGGGGCGGGGAGGAGCAAAGTGTCATCTGAGACTCTAGCAGCTTGAGGGAAGAGCGGTTCCCCAGAGCCGGCCCCCAGGTGGCAAGGCAGTCACACCTCAGGGGGTTGCTGTGCAGGCTCACCTCGTCCAGACTGGGGAAGGACGACAGCACCTCGTGAGAAAGCAGGCTGATGTCATTGTTGTGAACCAGCAAAGTCCGCAGTCCCCCCATGTCCGTGAAGGCCCCTCGGTCAATGTAGGAGAGCCGAGGGTTGTTATAGAGCTCCAGCTTGGCCATCTCAGGGAGGCTGGAGAAGGCTCCTCGCTCCACGGCGACCAGCTCTTCCATGTTGTTGAGGCTCAGCTCCTCCAGATGAGGGAAGTCATGGAAGTCTCCTTCCTGGACACGGGTGACGGGGTTCTTGTTCAGATCCAGAAATTTGAGGTTGGGGAGGAGACGCAGGGCCTCCCTGGGGACAGATGTCAACTTGTTGTCGAAGAAGGAGAGACTCTCCAGGTATTCAAGACCCTGGAAGGCTTCAGAGGGGACCTCCTGCAGCCCCATTCCGGCCAGGACCAGGCTGTGGAGCCTGGAGAGGGGATGAAAGTTCCTATCCTCCAGACCCAGGATGGGGTTCTCTCCAATCATCAGGATCTCCAGGTTAGGCAGAGCTTGGAACCAGTGGCTGTCTATGGCCACCAGGCGGTTGGAGTTGAGGTGTAGCCGGAGGAGATTGGTGAGGCCTGTGAAGGCTTTGGGCCCAATTGAGGATATCTGGTTGTGGTTGATGTAGAGCTCCTCTAGATTGGCCAGGTCCTTCAGACAGAAGTCCTGCAGCTCCGTCACTTGGTTCTCTTCCAGGTACAGGGTGACCAGCTGGCTGAGGTTTCCCCAGCCCAATGTCCTGGATCTGGTTGAAGTGGTTCTGGGAGAGGTCCAGCTCTGTCAGGTTGGCCAAACCCTGGAGCTCCACTCTGACCAAGGATATGTTGTTGCTCTGGAGAAGAAGGACCTGGGTGTCTGCAGAGATGTTCCAGGGAACTCCACGGAGGTGCAGTTCATTGCAGTCAACTGTCTTGGCCTGGTGGTAGACTGACTGGGGGGGTGTACCAGGGTCGTGTCTCACACACACACTGGCCTGGGCAGGGGGTGTTTGGACTGGAGCCAGGGCTGGGGCTGGGGGTTGGACTGGGGGTGGGAATGGTGCTGAAGCTGAAGCTAGGGCTGGGGCTAGGGCTGGGGCTGGGGCTAGGGCTGGGGCTGGGGCTGGGGCTGGAGTTGAGGCTGGAGATGAGACTGAGGCTAAGGCTGGAGCTGGGCATGGCGCTGGAGCTGGGGACATGGCTGGGGCTAGCAATAGGGCTGGGGCTGGGGCTTGTGCTAGGGAAAATGGGTCTTGAGTTGGACTGAGGACTGGAGCTGAGGCTGACGCTAGAGAGAGAGGTAGAGCTTTGGCTGGTGATGGTGCAGAATGACACAGTCACCAGGCAGAAGGTCAATATCACAAACACCGCCAACAGTGGAGATCCCATGGTGCAATGCAGGTAGGTAACCCTGACAACGGACAGATGACTTCCTCTAAGAGGAGGATGGAGGTGGGGTCATCTAGTCCTGTAAAACAGACACACACAACAAAGAAAGATTAGTGTGTGATGACAAATATTTCAAGATTATTGATCCATCTCTCAACAATATCTCGTTTTTTTCCAGAAACAAAATATTGTGAAATTAGACATGAAGTCTACAACAGCTAACAGAAAGGGTATCTCACCACACACACAGAAAGAGGTGAATCGAACTGTCTTTATGCTCATTGCATGTAAAACACAGTGCTCCTTCCAAGACAATGCCCCAGGGACTCGTAACTATAAGAAAGAAAACACAGTAGAAAAAACTAGACACAGGGCGTTGTTGCTCAGTAAATCAGCCTGACTAGGCAGAAAAAACAGCTTGTCAGTGTGGAGCCATTTAGGTGTCAGTCAGGCAGTGTTGGGCTGGCTGGCTGGCTGGCAGCTTGCCTCCTTGCCTCACTGGCGCTATGGTAACAGTCAGTCTCTACCTGCCCACATACTGGCATGGTGGCTGTGTTTACTATTGACATCATATCATCCCTGAAAGAGGCTTAGGATTTTGGCCATGAGCCAATCGGAGCCTTAAGATGTCTCGCTGCTGCCTCAGTGATGCAATGTCACGAAACTCCCGCTCTTCTCCTGATCCACTCCCCCTTCTCTGTCCCCTTCTTCCATGATCTACTCCCCCTTCTCTGTCCCCTTCTTCCATGATCCACTCCCCCTTCTCTGTCCCCTTCTTCCATGATCTACTCCCCCTTCTCTGTCCCCTTCTTCCATGATCCACTCCCCCTTCTCTGTCCCCTTCTTCCATGATCTACTCCCCCTTCTCTGTCCCATTCTTCCATGATCCACTCCCCCTTCTCTGTCCCCTTCTTCCATGATCTACTCTCCCCTTTCCCCTCCAAGGTGGAGAAAAGTTTCTGTAGTATTAAACATCTTTATCGTGTCCATCTAAAGGTTGTGACTACCCCCACCCCCCACCCCCCACCCCCCTTTTCTTGTTTTGAGTAGATCCAGCTCTTTTTGAGCCCAAAGACCCAGACCTCATGTCGTCACAGTTACCACATCCAGACAGCACTGGAACAGCCTCATTCAATTATTTACTCGCGTGTGTGTATATAAAAAGGTCCAATGACAAATCAAATCAGCTTCCACACAAAACCCAAGCCAGCTGTCTTGCGTGGATATCCCCTGATGCGTTCTCTCCTCTCCCTGCTCAGCCTCTGGAAACACACGCACCAGTGATAGAGCCTCGTTTGAAATCCTCAGAACAAATCCCCTACATGGAAGCCACATTGCTGTGCAGCCGACTCAGAGCAGACTCAGAGTAAAGACACGGACATGAAAACTAGGAGGGCATAATTACCCTGCTCCTTTCAAGCTCTGCTCACAAATTGACTCCCTAGAGGGTTGCATCAGGCTAGAGCAGACTGAGCTGTTCCAGGTTTAGGGGCTGGGGCCGGGCTGTACCGGGTCTAAGAACTGGGCTTGGTTTGGCTGTACAGGGTCTAGGGATGGGCGTGGGGTGGGGCTGTACCGAAAAGAACAAATGTATGGAAGGAAGAGAAAGAGAGAGATGGTAAGTTAGAGAGAGAGAGAGAGAGAGAGAGAGAGGGAGAGAGAGAGAGAGAGATAACAAGAGAGAGAGGCAGAGAAAGAACGAAAATGAGAGAGTGAAAATATATGATGAGCAGCCGGACTGGGACATGATATTGAGTGAGCAGCGCTCGGATGAGCAGCTTGCTCTCTGTGATCGTCTTGGGCCCCTGTCTGCGTCGGTCCGGGATGTGTGACAGTCCCCAACACGCCTGTCTGATCACATTAGAGGACCAGGGAATATGGGTACACACTCACTCCACCCCACCCCCAGGCCCTCTGGGAAGGCAGGAAATAGGGCCACCTTGCCTGATGCCATGGCAACTTGACAGGAAGAAGTAGATGAGCAACCCCTGCACTCTGACTGGCTGGTGCCCAAGCATCAGCTTGTTGCCCTCGGATTCCATCTGAGACTGATTTGCTGGGCTTCCCTGGGAATAGAAGTAGATGTAACAACCAGCTAGGGTTGAAATATATCACCTTCTACAATGGTACTAGGTCAGAGTCTAGGTGATTTAAGTCAATAAACCCAGTCCTTAAAGGAACATTACACAAATTACATTGCTCTCTCTCTCCAACTATAATCAATCTTTCCTTGTAGGATCTCTCTCTCTCTCTGCACCTCTTGCCCCTATGAGAACAGTTCTATTTTGTCTAATAATCTAATCCAGAATGTTAGACTACAGCCTCACAAATTTGCACTTGTATCGAAGGCAATGAAATATTCATGGTTGCTGTATCAATTATTGAGTGTGCTGCAGGCAGGTCTGTGTTTCCCCCCCCGCTTCCTGCCCAGGGAGCAGCACAACAGCAGCTGCTAATTGGTGTGACAGAGACGGATCCGGAATTACACAGTTTGTCAACACCTCCAGTCCAGCCCCCTACATCGATCTAACAGACACGGCCACAAACACACACAGACATCAAAACATCTACACACACACACACATTTCACACAGACAGACATACAATACACATACCAATAAACATCTCTTTACACAACCTGTCCTGCATTCCATACATGGGCATATAACCAAACTCTGTCTGTTGTGTCCTTGGTGATGTGGTACCTCCAGGATTCCTGATCGTTCTGACTGACTGTGCACGTAAACACTGCTGCTACCTGGCCCCCGCAGCACTGCACGCTAGTGGGAGAACAAATAAGTGAAGTGCTGCCATTTGCTCTGGGTGAGAATGAGTCTCCCACTCAGGGACTCACTAGAGTAGGCGTGAAAAACACTCACCGTATCCCTCTTCTCTCTCCCTCTCTCTAGCTCCCTCTCTCTATCTCTCTCTCATGCTTCCTCTCTTCTCTCTGTCTCTCTCATCTCTCTCTCTCTGTCTCATCTCTCTCTCGCGTCTCTCATGCTTACCTCTCTTTCTTTCTTTCTTTCTTTCTTTCTCTCTCATCTCTCTCTCTCTCTCTCTCTCTCTCTCTCTCTCTCTCATGCTTCCTTTCTTCTCTCATCTCTCTCTCTCTCTCTCTCTCTCTCTCTCTCTCTCTCTCTCTCTCTCTCATGCTTCCTCTCTCTCATCTCATACTCTCTCTCCCTTTCTCAACCCGTTCTCTTTCAAACTCTAACTGCTATCCCTATTTCACACTCTCTCTCTCTCTCTCTCTCTCTCTCATCCCGTTCTCCTAACTAACTGCTATCTCTATCTCACACTCTCTCTCTCTCTCTCATACCGTTCTCCTCCCAACTGCTATCTTCATCTCACACATTCTTTTTTCTCTTTCCCACTCATAATGTCATCTCTTTCTTTCTCTCACCCAGTTCTCTTTCTCACAGACACACACGCTCTCACTTTCCCTCTCTCAGTCTGTTTTTATACCCACCACCTGGTCCGCCCACATCATGTTGAAGATGGGTGCAGATGCCATCTGAACACAAATATGCCATCTCTGAACATAATGTTGCCAACTGAGCACAGCAATGCCATCTCTGAACACAAAATAGCATCTGCACACGGGGGCACTTAGTAGAATCATCAAACCAAGCCAATTCTCAATGCACCAACCAATTCAACCATACTCAACAATATCTTATCTCCTCCTTCCTGTAAATGCAAAATTAATCAAATATAATGGATTCCAGACCCGCAGGGAATGGGAGGTCTAATGTCTAAAACTTTTAAGGATTTTTAAATATATTTTTATATGAACACCCATTATTCATATATCTCTGTATTCGGTAAGATTATTTTGCTGATCTTTTCAATAAGAACATTTACAGTAACACGACTTACAGTAAACTAGTTCTGTTCTCCAGGACATTGCTACAGCAGGTAACATCGTTTAAGGAAGCCGATTCTTCTTCTTTATCAGCCAATGTGCTGCTCTGTCTTTCTCTCCCACCATTGATTTAATCCAATTTCTCCTCTCCCTGTTCTTCTTATGTCTCCCGTTCTGTATTTCCATGCCCCCTCATCTCCTCTCTCTCTCTCTGTCTCTCTCTTTCTCTCTTCTGGCTGCTGTGAGATTGTGAATGTGACAGCCCAGTGAGGGCCAGAGATGCACATCACTAGGGAGATCTTCTGATGGGAGAGAATTAAAAGTCTCTCAGGAGATAAGAGCTGTGCGTAAGAGAGGAGAGAGCAGGGTGAGAAACAGAGAGTAGACAGGAGGACGAGGTGAGAAAAGCAGAAGACGGGAAGAGAGAAGAGGCGAGGAAAAGGGGGAGAGGAGAGAAAAAGGGAGAGAGAAGAGGAGAGGAAAAGGGGAAGAGGAGAGGAAAGGGGGGAGATGAGAGGAAAGGGGGGAGAGGAGAGGCAGGTTCATGGACAGGCTTGGCTCCAAGCTCTTTCATCTACATGTGTCCAGGGACTCAGAGGTTATCCTCTTCCCACAGGCCCAGCTCAGGCTGAGGTTCTCCTCCTCCCACAGGCCCAGCTCAGGCTGAGGTTCTCCTCCTCCCACAGGCCCAGCTCAGGCTGAGGTTCTCCTCCTCCCACAGGCCCAGCTCAGGCTGAGGTTCTCCTCCTCCCACAGGCCCAGCTCAGGCTGAGGTTCTCCTCCTCCCACAGGCCCACCTCAGGCTAAGGTTCTCCTCCTCCCACAGGCCCACCTCAGGCTGAGGTTCTCCTCCTCCCACAGGCCCAGCTCAGGCTGAGGTTCTCCTCCTCCCACAGGCCCAGCTCAGGCTAAGGTTCTCCTCCTCCCACAGGCCCAGCTCAGGCTGAGGTTCTCCTCCTCCCACAGGCCCAGCTCAGGCTGAGGTTCTCCTCCTCCCACAGGCCCAGCTCAGGCTGAGGTTCTCCTCCTCCCACAGGCCCAGCTCAGGCTAAGGTTCTCCTCCCACAGGCCCAGCTCAGGCTGAGGTTCTCCTCCTCCCACAGGCCCAGCTCAGGCTGAGGTTCTCCTCCTCCCACAGGCCCACCTCAGGCTAAGGTTCTCCTCCTCCCACAGGCCCAGCTCAGGCTGAGGTTCTCCTCCTCCCACAGGCCCAGCTCAGGCTGAGGTTCTCCTCCTCCCACAGGCCCAGCTCAGGCTAAGGTTCTCCTCCTCCCACAGGCCCAGCTCAGGCTGAGGTTCTCCTCCCACAGGCCCAGCTCAGGCTGAGGTTCTCCTCCTCCCACAGGCCCAGCTCAGGCTGAGGTTCTCCTCCTCCCACAGGCCCACCTCAGGCTAAGGTTCTCCTCCTCCCACAGGCCCAGCTCAGGCTGAGGTTCTCCTCCTCCCACAGGCCCAGCTCAGGCTGAGGTTCTCCTCCTCCCACAGGCCCAGCCCAGGCTAAGGTTCTCCTCCTCCCACAGGCCCAGCTCAGGCTGAGGTTCTCCTCCCACAGGCCCAGCTCAGGCTGAGGTTCTCCTCCTCCCACAGGCCCAGCTCAGGATGAAGTTCTCCTCCTCCCACAGGCCCAGCTCAGGCTCTGACTGAACATCTCCTCCATCTAACCCACACAGCCTCTGGAGTACACAGCTCTACTCCAGAGGACTTACTCCAGTGTATCCCATTGTTTTAGTGTCAGTGTGTGGGAGCCTGTGTGTGCGGACTTTATCCATACCTGCTTGTACAGTCATAAATTAGCCTGACTCATCAAATACTAATGGTCAAAGACTGGCCAAGACTACAGGTGGTGCTGGTGTCACTTCTTATTCCATCCCCACAGCACAGGGGAGAGAAAAGGCATCTAGAGAACATTCATCCAAGATGAACACTAAAGACACGTCTGACCAGTCATCACTTAGCTCAACAGTTCTCTGTGGGAGTCCATGACCAGATCTCCTTGAAGGGGAATCTTCATGTATATAGCTAATGATCTTAAGCTGAGAAACATCAAAGAGTTCAGCTAGCGCGAGGCTCCTGGTACCCATGCTGAAATATGGGCCTGCATTTCAATTGAACTGAACAGAATCTTTTTTTAAGGGAATGGAATTGTATGTATGTCAAAGGCACAGGTCTTTCACAGGGTCACCTTCCTTATCCCATCATAGAGGCTGTTCAGTGATAATGATGATTTAATTGACTATGATTTCCCTAGCGTTTCTGAACTTGCATGCTAAGCACACGGTCCCCTGGCCGTTCTAACCAAGACTTCAAACAGATGAGGCTTGAGGAAGGAGAAGTAAAGTGAACCTATTGGAATGCCAAGACATCCAACAGAAAATGTCTTGGCATCATCAAATACATCAAATGTATTTGATGAGTCTACATTAAAGTAAAGAATAACCGCTCCTGCTTTTCACTTCCATCTAGTAAAGAGTAAAAGGCATGCTAGAGGAGACTGTGAAAGGCAGTAGTTTATCATTGAAAGGCCAAGCTTTCTCCTCAGTTCAATGTTCCACTTTGAACATCAGGCTGAAGACAGCTTGGCTAAAGCATCAATAACCTGGTAATGGATGGAGTCAAGGTGAGAAATACGATACATTTGTAAAATAAATACTATACATCTGATTTCTCTCTCACACACAGGTCTGGTACATTTACATTTATTCATGGTAGCCTATACATCAATAACCCATCAATATTATGAGTATATTTAAAGGAAGTGATCAATATGTTGTTTTTATAATTCACATGGAGATGCTCCACCTGGTACGATACAAAAAAATGCCTAGAGGTGAGTGACGCCCTTCACCTACCTTTAGCGAATGGAGGCGGCTTCCACTGCCAACCGTCAACACCACATCCAGTTCCTCCAAAATTTCGTCGTCACCTTGAACAATAAATATATCACCACATAGCTTCCCCTTTAGCAGAAAAAATCTCCTTTTAAAGTCAATTAATCGTTCACCAATATTGCATTCAAAGAGAATACACCGAGCTATGTAAAATGAGCCTTAGCATCAGTGCGATACTGCCCTTCTCTGTCTGTATTTGAAGCTCTCTGCCCGCTCCACGGAATACGTCTCTCACGTCCTCCAGTGCCTCGTCTCCAGCCAATAGGATTATTGGGCCACGACTCTCCTCCAATGGCAGACAGGGAGGATGCTGTCGGGCTTTCTCTCCATCAATGATGTAATGCTCTAGTTTCATCCTCCTGACTTGATGTTTACCGCTTATGCAGCACTGGGGATAAGACAATGTAATAAAGCCAGTGTATCGTTCTGACTTTGATTAGGTCATCCACTTTCAGTGGAGGAATAACACAACGTCCTGCCAGCTAAGTGTAGTGAGCTCACCGTATTCCAGTAGAACACGTGTCAAAATAATTAATATTTACTGATGATATGATACATTGTTACAATAAATATACAAATATAAGTAATTGAATTATTGTTGTTGAATTTGTTAAGAGAGTTAAAATATAAAGGACAAAAAATGTGTATTGTCACTAAAACACACACTTTAAAATGTACCTGTTAAAGGTAAATGAACACAGGCTGAATAATAATAATTGATGTACTTGTGGTCTTATGAACATACGGCTATCCCAGTGACCTAATTGTTGGCATTTTAACATGTCGCTGCCCTCTGTTAAGCCAGACAGGGTGCTGGCTGGCCCGGCCATGTCTCTGTGTGTGTGTGTGTGTGTGTGTGTGTGTGTGTGTGTGTGTGGTGTGTGTGTGTGTGTGTGTGTGTGTGTGTGTGTGTGTGTGTGTGTGTGTGTGTGTGTGTGTGTGTGCGTGTGTTTATTTGTGTGTGTTTGTGTGTGTTTGGCAGATGTCCAAGGCTCTCATTTCTGATGCAGATCTCCCAGTTAGCTTAGTGGCAGACCAGAGACTCTTCCAGCCCTATGGGTGGCCGTATGTCAACACATACTTACAGCACGTTTGTTAATGTGAACACATGTTCAATTAACGTTCGTCCGGCTTTTAATTTGCCAAACAAAGATACGACTGCTTGTGTGTTTGTGTTGTTGTGTTTTGCCCATGTCTCTCATCAAAGTTTTGCATATACTAGTACACATTGATTTTTTTAAATATCCAGCTAGGCATGGATCAGACAGTGATACTGGGCATAAAACTGTGACAGTAACTGGATTGTGAAGTTTACGACAGGATTAGATCAGATCAGATGAAAAGAGATATTAGATTTTCATCTCAACTCAATTTGAACTTTGACCCCTGGTTAAAACAGGAGCTCCCATGGGCATGAAAAAAAACAAAAGTATAAAAGGTTGTTTCCCCTCCCTCCCCTTCCTTTTCCCCTAAATACTATAAACTGTTTCAATAACAAAGGAAAGGAGCCCCATCTTCTCTTTGTTGTAGCAGAAGGATTCTCAAAAATAGAGACAGAGACTAAATATCTTTCAAGCTCAAGGTTTCTTGATGGTGTATTCAGCACGGCAAATGCAGGATACACAAATACAAAAAAGACAATTATATTACCCCGGACATCCCATCATATACACTGTAGACTGATATGAGTCAAACTCCCGCCCTGCCTCTTAATATTACACAATCTTCTCGAAACTTCTAGAAGGTTCTTTTAACCTGTTCATATCCACCCCAAAACTGCGTACTCATCATCTGGCTGATAAAGTTGTTGATGAACTTATCCTCTCCTTGAAAAGCCCCCCTTTCTATGTTCTCGTCCTCCTCTCAACTCCCATTCACCCTCAGTCACCTCATCTCAACCAGTTCCCCCCCCATCCTCCATCTCTCCGGCTTCTGGCTTAGGTCAGCATAACCTGTAACTTTTGAGACTAACTCCTAACTCCTAACTTTCTGATCGTTCAGAGCTGTAAGCTATCTGGACCCCCCCTCTCTTCCGACTAGACAATCTTGTTGATTCGTCTAGCAAGCTCATTGTTATATAAGAATTACTCATAACAGGCCACACTACTCAAAACACACACTCTTTCCCATCCTTAGCCTGCACGACCAACCTCCCACAAGACTTCTTCTCTTAACTGGTTTGAGCCTGTTCTATTGGTATCATTCTTACTGCAAAGGTTCTCATTCTTTCTTAGGCCCCTGACCTGACCCCTGTATCCCTCACAGGTTACGACCCTGCCCAATAATCCAGATTCCACAACAGTCTGATTACATCAAAGTTGCTCAGGTGCCACCTACAACGTTTCCATACACTCCTTCCTAGAGAAACGTTGCGTGGGAAACCAAATCTCAGCCGTGGTTCGATTAGAAGACACTAAGCGACAAGCCAAAAATCACCACTACAGCGAAAAATTAATAATATCTCTGGATTCAGCATAGGTCTATTTATGTATTGTGACATGTTGCTAGATTGCTTAAAAACGGTCGAATACATTGTACTGTGTAAATATCTTGGGCACTTTCCCTAATTCCCACTTATTGTAAAAAGGTGTTGATAGGAAACTTCATGATAACTCACAGTGCTGACTGCAGGGAGACTGTGGCCATGATTCTCCTGCTGTACATGTGATACTTGGTGCTGGACAGTGTGTGAATATGCTAATGTCTATGATGTGAATCTTAGGAGCAGAGAGCTTTTAGTCAGCTACGCCTCTCTCCAGAACAACCCCCCCCTTCCCCAAACACACACACTGAGTGGTTAAAGTGTGGCATGTCAGACCTGGCTGTCTAACCCTCAGTTTGGACCCATCAGAATGAAAAACAATCACATCCCTTGAAATCCGGGATTAAGTTGGATTAGGCAAGTATTAAATCGTGGGTGGGGGAGCAGGGACAGGAGGTGGGGACGGGGATGGGGAAGGCAAGAGGGAGGATGCATGTCTCTTCACAGCACTGGGTGGCTGTTGCATCTGACAACAAAACATCTAAAGGCCCTTAGATGTGTTGTGTGTGTGTCTGTTTGTGTGGAGAGATGCTAATGTTTGTTTGAGATGGGATGCTGCCAGAGCTTTAGATGCCAGAATAGTGAGATGATGATTAGAACATGAACACACAGATATTCCCTTAGGTCATTAAGAGCTATGTCCCTTAAATGTTTCTGCTGAGTCAGTGTTGTGCAACCATGGTAATTATGGGATGTATAGGTCATTGAATGTGGTAGATATTGATCCAGGGTGAGCGCACCCCTCTGCTGAGTCATCATCGGACCTGGGAAATGTGACGTGTTCTGATGTTTCTCTCTTCTCAACAACCTCTCTGCAACCTCACCTTTTAACAGGAGAGAGGGGAATGTGTGAGTTTGGCAGGGCTGTGTGTTCCTCTGCTTTGTCTGATAACTTTCCAGCTACCTGCCCCTCCCATCCGGTGGATTCCTCTCATCTTTTGTTTGCTTCCCCTCGGAACGCGTCGGGTTTCATTTCACGTGGATGAGGAGCCTGAGAAAGCAAGATCGTACCACTTCCACCAGGATCAGAGGGGGACGGTACCAGCCTGAGAGAGCAAGATTGTACCACTTCAGAGGGGGACGCTACCAGGTCCCCCCCCAAGGGTGGATGGAGATGATGCGCCCTGGAACTTTACAAACGACTGTTGTAATGCAAATTTGACCAATCGTCTAACATGGTCGGTTATTCATAGCCAAACCTGATCTCACGTATAGCGGATTGACCATGTTAGATGGAAGGCCATACAACACAAGAAGACTTTCCAGATTCAGAATCTTCATCACACGTGTACGTCTTCCTCTGCTGTGAAGAACAGATCCAAATTCCGTCTTTCATCATTCCTCTCTCTCTCAACTCCCAGCCAACTTTTATCAAAGGAAGTTATCATACTAGATGCCGTTCGGGGGTTTGGCTTAATCAGAGCAAGTCCTGCTGCGTCTTCTACTTCTCTTCCACTTTAATGAGTAGCTCGTGTCTCTGCCCTGGAGGACCACGCGGCACTCCGCCTCCCCAGAGGCGCCATGACACCAGCCATGGAACCTCCCCAAGGAGAACGGTTCTGGAACAATCGGAATTTGGAAGATTCAGGATACAACTGTTCCGTCCCCAACACAACAGGAAATGCAATGATAGGTGGGGGAGTTTCTAAGTAAAGAAACATCTGTTTGCTACTGGTTAGAGTTGATTATTATTCAACTGAGTCTTTGTAAAGTGTTTTTGGTATCAGAAATAACTTACAACTAGGGCATCTGATACAAGGATGCTATTCCAGTGATTGGGAGTCGGAGATTGCACCATCACTCGTCTGCAACAGATGTGGACCTGTGTTCACACTGATGAGCTGATGATCTCAGAGTAGAAGTAGAGAACCCAGACCCCAGTCCTCTTGTACATCTCTTCTCTCTCATCATGTGAAAAGTCGAACCAGTCACTGAATTAATGACTCTTAATACAGAGTCCGTGGCTGGAGCTTTAACCCTAAAAGCCCTCGGGCGTGAATATTTGCCATCGTGTTTTACCACAAGGCTAACGGGCCGGCAGTGGATGTGTCTAAACAGCAAGGGATGACTGGAGAGCAGGCGCAGAACAAAATAGGATTTTATTAGCTCCTCATATTAGTTCTAAGTCTGTTTTAAAAAAACGAAAGTAATATCTAGAATAACATTTACACAACCAAAGTAAAATGTGTAGATAAAAAATAGTTTTGTCTCTTTTTCCAGTAAATATAATATTTTGACATTTCAGAAAAATAGAAGTAGTTCCGCCCCTTTTCTAAATAAACCCCCAGGGACCAATCACACCACTGGGGAGGGGCGGACCTACACACATCTGACTGCAACAATAGGCCACAGAAACCGACAATAGTCAACAATACCCCAAAGACATTGGTACTCATTCCAGCTGGAGAAATATGAACATTTTCACAAACATATATACATTAAGGTTTTCCCCTAAACATCCTTGAATAGAAAACCTAAACAGTAACAGCTCTGTCTTGCACAATAATAGAAATCAGAAAAGTACACGTTCAAGAGTCATAGTGTTTCAGTAACGTTCAATAAGAGACAGTAAAATGATGTTGCTCGGAGAGTGCAGAGCCACAAATGTGTTCGAACACACACAACAGCAACAATAGTAAGCATCCCAGCTACTAAAGAGTAAAAAGTTCTTGCATGTCTCCTTTACATGGATGTGTTCCAGAAAGAATGAACAACCACTTATCCAACTTCTCCAAAATCGATTGTACTTTTGTGGTAATAAGAAGGTAAGAAAATGAGTACAACTGTCTACTAGACACCTCCACCAATGTGTACGTTCCTTAATACTCAGAAAATACAAACAAAAACAGAGAGCTTAGCTGTCTAATCTTGATTTTTGGAACACCTCCAAGCACTGTTGTGGCAGAATGATCCAGGCGGCATGACGTCTGTCTGCCTGCCAGACACTAGCGCTCAAGCACAGAGTTTAGTGTCACTCCATGCAGAAAAGACAATTCAACGTTTTGCTGGTGAAAGAAGTTAGCATGGAGTTAGACGGCAACATTAAAGTCTAGCCACTGATGAAGATGCTGATTTTGCAGATCAGACACACCAGCGATGCACATTTCTCCATTTCCAAATCTTTAAGGCTTTGGCAATCTATGTTATAACACTCTTTTGCATGGTTGTCTAAAAAAATAGACCTCTAAACTATTTCTCGGTGAACAGTCTCAGCAGGGTTCAGAATGGCTTAAAGCATTGACATCCGATTTGCATTTGATACATTCCAAAAAGAGCTGAATCTATTATCATTAGATACATTGGATGAGCTCAATCTATTATCATTAGACACACCAGATGAGCTTAATCATTTCTCAAGAATGGCTTCATTCAGAATTGGGACATTTAGAATGATTTATGCTGAGGTTGCAGCGAACATTCCTAATTGAGGACGTTAAATGCTATCCGTTTTCCAGGGGGCGGTGAGTCAAACTCCGCAGCCCTGTTTCCTCAGACACGGTTTAGCTTCATCCTGAACTACAGTAACAACAACAATATAAACTTGGCTTAATCCACAGGGAAACCCTACGGGTCTATGTGGGCAAGGAGAAGAGGAGGCTGATCATGTGAACCATTATGTGAAAGAAGCTTACATACAGTTATGTATGAAAGAGCTTAAACAGTATGAAAGCATTTAGAATGTACTTAAAGCACATCACATGGCTCATGTGCTTCTGTAAGTCTGGTTAGCAACAGTCAGATCGTCCTATCACATTTAGGATGATTCGCAGCTCTGTGATCCTGGCAAGAACATGTCATAAAAAGCAATACATCTGTATAGACATTAGAATTCTATATACACACATACAATATTCTTAGGTATATTGTTCAGGCTTGTATTTCCAAAATTTCATTATTATTTTTTTACTATAAAATGTGACTGGGTCAGCGGCAACGCTCACATCAGCTTAATGGCTGAACAAATTTAATCTTGTAGTCGGGGCCATGCCTCCGTGAGTGGGATTATCACCGTTCAGACACACTCGGACCACAGAGTTCAGGAACAAGCAGATACCGCCACTGAATTAAGAAATGTATGAATTAGAGGTTAAAATTAAGGAGAAGGAAAGCTCTTTGAGCAGTTTGTCAACATTCATGTTATGAAAGGTAACTGGTCAATGGTAAACAATTGTGTACCTCACAGTTGCAAGAGTAAACGTGTCACACGACTTCAGTCGAACAAACATGCTAGATTAGAGGCATACTTATCATCACAACTACTGCAGTAACAAAACATGGACAAAATGCACTATAAAAACTGGGATTTGTAGTCCAGTACAAAAGACGTGACTACAACCTAAACCATGGATTAATCAGCTAAAGCCTACTTTTAATGGTTGAAGTCTAAAGAGACTTTGATGCCAGATAGTGAACATTAAGACTAGGAATCAAAAAGACAGAAGGCAGTTTCCTCTCAGAAAGGTCAGACATGGAGAGGCAGGGATGAAGGTAAAGTGCTAAGCATGCGTTCCCACGCCAACAGTCTGTATATTTAGCCACCAAAAGGGGAGGGGACAGGAGGTAAAATTGACATCCCTTATATGCCTTTCCTCAGCAGAACCAAACATTCAAGTGGAGGGTTCGCCATTAAACAGTGCTGATTGGGAGATGATGACATCATTAGTATGGTTGCCTGGCAACCGTGCGGAGCCAATGATATCTTTGGATCTGTGAGCACCTGTGTGTGAGAAGCTATGGCTGGTGAGACAGCAGGCTCACAGATACAAAATTTGGACGCAGGCATGGAGAGCAGGTTAGTGAGTTCTCGTTCTAGGGGACAATTCTGTCCCCAAAAAACAAAACCTTCTGACCTCTGTTGTTCAACTGTGACTGCAAGGTAAAGTAGGGAAAGGTTTTTTTTAAGGCAGCCATATTCAGAAGCATTTTGTGGGGGGGGAATCAAAATCTTCATATTTTGAAGTTGACAAGTGAGAGAGAGGACTGTGTGAGGTGATTCAGCTCATCAATTACAATTATTCAGATATTGTACTGTCACAAATATCAAAGCATAGACAAAAAGCAGCATTTAACAGGTGCAAGCGACTGGACTGAACAGGACTTCAGGTTATCAGGCTGTTACAAAAGCATAACAGGATCTCAATGAGGACTTTTATAGACCACTAGTGATGTTAAGACTCGCTGTGGTTAACACGCTAAATCAACACTAAGAATGGGTGTTATTAGCATACGTGTGAACCCAATCAGAGATCCTGTCTTCCAAGAGTAATCTGACTACATCCACAAACGACTATCAATTTGAATCCATCTGTGGGGGCATGACGTCTGACTGGGTTGGGTAGCTCGGTAAGATTTTAAATGTTTATAGCCCTTGGGTGAATGAAAGCAACACCACCACTGACATCCTAGTGTGATTCAATCTCCACAGCAGGTCTTTGGCCAAACATCACCTGGATACAGGGACAACAGACAGAGGAGGAAAACCTGGAATGAGCAGAGTTTTTCAAATCACATTTTGTTTCATGAAAATATGGAATGTTGATCCAAGTTTCCGTGAAAAAAAAAGAAAACAAACATATTCATGGGTTTTAACAGTTTCCGCTGTGTTAAAAAGTGAGTTTGACTTGTCCAAGGTCAAAGTTGAATTCCAGCCTAGAGATTTTTTTGAAACATAGCTCTCAACGTGGTCTATTCCATGATTATAAAAGATAGAAAGTTCAGACTTGAAGCCTTTAAAGACTGATGTGTCAGCATCACAGCACGTTCCTATGGATGGAAACAGTCAATGCAGGGAGGACATCCACTAACTGGGACATCTTAAGTGCTGGTTAGTTGTCCAACTTTTCTTTTGCCGTGACTGGCTGCTGCTTTATTGAATATATGAAAATAAGCAATCAGTTGCATCATATAAAACCCTTGGCCAGACAGTCTAGTATGACTGAAGAGTGTCCTCGTGACATATCCCATTTATACAGTCAAGTGCTTTTTTCATTGGGAGAATCAAAGATATATTCATATCAAGTTCAAATTCAGGCAAAATTAGCAATCTTCAAAGACAGAGAGATGCACCAAAATACCAAATCCATCAAGACAAAAATAAATAACACAAAAATGATTAAAAAAAATGTTTTTTTAAAGAAATTAAAAAACGGCCCTCTCTGGTGCTCCTAAGCATCCCCAAGCTACCCATGACCCAGGCTCACAGGGGGAGGGGAGAACCCATGACCTAGGCTCACAGGGGGAGAGGTGGAGAACTGTGGTGTCATCCCACACATGCCATTCCTTCCCACACTGTGAAGTGAACTAAGCCTCATCAGGGCTTAGTTGCTGCTCCTGTCTCCTGAAGGAGGGAGGGTCTGGAGGGAGGGGGGTCTGGAGGGAGGGTCTGGAGGGAGGGTCTGGAGGGAGGGTCTGGAGGGAGGGTCTGGAGGGAGGGTCTGGAGGGAGGGTCTGGAGGGAGGGTCTGGAGGGAGGGTCTGGAGGGAGGGTCTGGAGGGCGGGTCTGGAGGGAGGGTCTGGAGGGAGGGAGGGTCTGGGGAGGGAGGGTCTGGAGGGAGGGTCTGGAGGGAGGGTCTGGAGGGAGGGTCTGGAGGGAGGGTCTGGAGGGAGGGTCGGAGGGAGGGTCTGGAGGGAGGGTCTGGGGGAGGGTCTGGAGGGTCTGGAGGGAGGGTCTGGAGGGAGGGTCTGGAGGGAGGGTCTGGAGGGAGGGTCTGGAGGGAGGGTCTGGAGGGAGGGTCTGAGGGGGGTCTGGAGGGAGGGTCTGGAGGGGGGCTGGAGGGAGGGTCTGGGGGAGGGTCTGGAGGGAGGGTCTGGAGGGAGGGTCTGGAGGGCTTCCAGTTTGTAGGAGAGGACAGAGGAAAGACGAGCAGAGGAGACAAGTCTCCAGCAGGGCTCTCCCAGTCATAGTGGGACCAGAAGCAGGCTGGCCGAGGGACAGATCCAGTTGAGCCTCGGACCAGGCCTCAGACCAGGCCTCAGACCAGGCCTTAGACCAGGCCAGAGGCAGCTACAGCAGGGCCAGCTGGTCCTCAGGGCTTCTGGGGGCCGGGCGATAGGACCACAGGGGTGGACAAGCCGTCCACACTCAGAGCTGGGATGTGGATCTGGTTGCTGCCGTTGGTGGGAAACTGGAGAGCAAAAGAGAAAGGCCAGCAATGTCACGTTTGGTCTTATAATGTAAGACCAACAAAGACTTACCAAGCAAATTACCACGGGCAAGAGAAAAAAGGTTTGATGTCCAACCTAAGCTATAGCACAGATTACGATGAGAATTTGCATCCATCGTGATACTCCTTTATCAGATTTCCCTGGCTTGCGCTACCAGCAGTGACATCACAGTCAGTTTGCTTCAACTGTAGTATAGTTGTTGCCCAGTAGAGTGCGCTAAAGGTCTATTTCTTCCTCACAGTGGCACAGCTCCATAACGCATCAACCAAAATTACCTGCCTTAGGTCAATCTAGGAGCTATAATCCATTTACTGCCTTCTGCAAAGAACATATACATAGGATTGACATACATATTGCAACTGAACAGAATGAATTCACTTACAATAAGTTAATATAGTCTGTGTGAATGTGTGTGCGTTACACAGTGTGTGTGTGTGTGCACGCGAGTGTGTGGCGCATGCGAGTGTGTGCGCATGTGTGTGTTCAGCAGAGGGCACATTGAGAGGAGACAGATGGTGTGTGTGGCGGCGTGAGGCCGAGCCTGCGTGGGCAGTAGCAGGGAACAGGAAGGAGCAGGTGCTGCCCAGGTTAAAGGGACGGAGGGGGCTTGGAGGGGGCTTGGAGCCCCACACCCTCATGGTGACATCCATCCAGCCAGCCCTCCACCTTACCTGGCCATGCAGCTAGCCATTCCAAATAAATGCGTTGATGCAGACTGATAAATAATACACCAAGTGATATATATATATGGATAGGACGGATAGACAGACGGACAGAAGGCTACCTGGAAGGAGAGCTTGGCCGGGCTGCGAGGGGCGATGGGACTGAGCGTGCTCCAGAAGTGGATGGTGGAGGGGAGGGGGCTTGGGGTCAGCAACACTGGAGTCTGAGGAAACAGAGGGACACACAGCTCAAGCTAGCTGCTACTCACCAGCTCTTTACGGCCTAGAAGTAACAGAGATGGCTATCATGGATGGAGGGAGCGGAGGGACCCGGCCCACTGACCAGGGAGTGTGAGGTGATGACGGAGGGCGTGAGGGTGTTGGTGGCACAGCCCGGGGCCAGCAGGGAGTTGACGGCAGCGTTGACCTTGTCCAGGCTCAGCCCCGGGGGCAGCAGGGTGGGGCAGGAGGGCAGCTCCAACACCTTGGGCTTCTTGGCCTTGGGGGGCAGGCTCTCCAGAGGGGGGGGCGAGAAGATGGCCACCGACGGGGTCTGGGAGTTCTCTGCAAGAGAGGGGAGAGAGTCAGAAGAGGTGATGATGGTGATCTGACACCTAGAGGCAGTATAACTAAATGGAAATACTTCCTCCCCTACGTTAGCTAGGCTCTTATCTAACATGATTGGCAAGCTGTCACCAATCCAGTACTGAGCCAGGCTGGATGAATGGACAGCTGTTTCATGATATTGGAGATCAGATGTCTGAGCGGTTAGGGAATCGGGCTATCCAATCAGAAGGTTGCCGGTTCGATTCTTGTCTGTGCAAAATTACTGTGTCCTTGGGCACTTCACCCTCACTTCACCCTACTTGCCTCGGGAGAATGTCCCTGTACTTACTGTAAATCGCTCTGGATACGAGCGTCTGCTAAATGACAAAAATGTAAATGATATCAAAAACCTGACCCCCGGGATTGTCAGGGTACAGATCAGTGGGAGTTACCTGGCAGCGTAGCCTGGTCCTTGCCCTCGCCTTCACCCTCACCCCCCGGCTGCCCCCCCGGCTCCACGCAGGGAGGGGGCACATCGATAGGCAAGGGGGTGTCCGGTACCCCTGGTCCACACGCAGGCTTGGGAACCTGGAACCGGAGAGGACAGAAAATCAGATCACTGTGTGCCAAAATTCTCGATCGACAGAAGTGGTTTAAGTGGCCTCCTAGTGCCCTCTCCACCTTCTTCTCCTCTCTCCTTCTGTTCCTCGTCCCCTAACTTACTTTACCCTCTCGCCGCCCCTCCCTCCTCCCCCTCTTACTGTGCCCATGCTTACATCTTCTCTGTGTTTTTCTTGTATGACCATCTCCAGAAGATGCCCCTCTGGCACCATGCTCTCATCCTTCAGGGACGGTTTGATCACCATGTAGACCGAGTGGGTAGGGGGGTTACCCACCACACATTCCCCCACCGGCTCCCCAATCTGCCCCTGAGGGAGGAAGCGGGTGAGGGGGTCGGACACGCTGCTCAGGTAGATCTGGGGCGGGTCACTCAGAGCCTGGGGCTTCTGGGGCTGGACCTTTTAGAAAGGGAGAAAGCGATTAGCTCCAAACTGTTACAGATGTGTTGGCTTTGTATATATCAGCAATGTTCCAATGAAACAGGATGGATCTCCATTGCGAAATGTAATAAATAGATACCAAAAATTTGAAGAGGTTGCTGGTTCATTCCCAGACGGCCTCGTGCTGTCTGCTTATGAGAACAGTTCTGATAACAAGTGTTGATAGGCTCACCGTGCTGTTGGGGGTGGAGCCCGAGGGTGTTTGTGGGCTGAGAGCGGGCGTGGCACACGGTGAGGGCTGGGTGACGATCACCTGCAGACTGGATTCATTACTGCCACACCCTGCTTCTGACGTCACCACACACACCTGGGGAAGGCACACAGCACACCGCTAAGACACAGGAGGGACGCTAGTGTTCTGGCCACCGCCACCTCTCCTGTCCCTCACCTTCACTTCTCCTCCAGTCCACTTCCCTGACAGTCTTCCACCACCTCCACTCCTTAGCTCCCCCCACCTCCCCTCTCTGTTCTGTGTCCTCACTCCCCCTTCCCCCACTGCATTGTCCCCCAAACCCTGCCCCTCCCTTTTACCTCTCTCAGCATCATGCCGTCAGCGACAGCAGCTTTGGTGTTGTGGTCGTGCGTTAGCATCAGCTCAGTTTTGATTGGCCTTTGATTGGAGTTCTTGCAAGGCCCCTGCAGTGATTGGATGGTAAAGGTCGAGTAGAGGCCGGACTTCATGTAGTCGTTCCTGGAGCTCCGCTGCCCGCCCCCGGGGAAAGAACGCTGGGCCTGCAGACCGGTTGATTGACAGGTAGAGACCCCGCCCACAGGAAGCTGGGATTGGTTTGCCATGTCGCCATTCTCCATCTGCTGCCCGTCCTCCCCGGCAGGTAGCCCCTCCCCTGCTGCCGAGGGGTCTGGGTAGGTGACAAACTTGTACACAAACTTCTGGCCGTTCACCTTCTTGATAATGTTCTGTGAAGAGGGACACGTTTAAGTGACCACCAGTCGCTAAGAGTGTGAGGTAAATGCAGAAGACTGAGTTCATACAGAACCTCGAAAAGACAACATCCATTCCAACTAGTATTAAAGTGCTTATTGATCACACAGGACTATTGGGATTAAACAAAACAATGTAATGTTTGCTCCAAGGAGTTTGTCCATGTTCAGTAGCTACCTTGTCGTAATAGTATCGGAGAGCGCGGCTGAGCTTGTCGTAGTTCATGTTGGTCTTGTTCTTGCGGAGCCCCCAGAGGCGAGCCACCTCCTCTGCATCCAGCAGCTTGAACTCCCCATCAGCAGACGTCCAGGAGATGAGGTGGCGTTGGCTCTGGTCCTTCAGAAGGTGCAGCAGGAACTGCCACAGGGTGATGGACGGGTCCATGGCTGGAGGGGGGGGGTGGAGGGGTGGACGGGAGGGAGATGGGGAAAGAGAGTCAGAGGGACATCATAGTAGTCACAGTTGAGATCCACACACTACCTCACTGAACAGAGCAACACACACAGACAGATGGGGGAGGGGGGGGGAGGGCGGGACGGGGGGAGTAAAAGAGAGGAAGTGCCTGCTTTGTTCAGGAAGGACATGTCAGGCATGCAAATTGGGCTTATTACCATTTGTTCTCAAATTACGTAACTCCTATCAAACACCTTGGAGACAATCACCATGGTAAAGACCTTTCATCAATAGTAACTAGGGGGGAGACATACAACAGCGTGACAGCGTCTGAGTGCTATCTACTGCTAGGTTAAAGGGTAAATTGGTGGGGTATTGATCTTATTACTTTGGCCCCATGGATAATGTACATCTGGTTTTGCAAGCATAGTAACGATCAACCCACTAATCAGCATGGTATGCTATTGGCTATATAGACTAAGTGGATTCTCCACAGGTCCGTATACGATCGTTATTGGGGAGAAACACAAACTACACAAACTACCAAGGCCTGTCTGTTTACTTTGTTACTACCTCTTCACAATCTCACTGTTTTCAGGGAAGAAAGCTGAAATAGAGCCTGTCTGGGTCTAGACTGCACTCTTTCAGCTATGCGTTGTTGGCCCCTTTGCATGGGACCAATACACCCCTGCCTGAACGAACAGATATATCAGTCTCCCTGAAAGCAGAGTTGGGTATAAATCCACTGCCTCTGACAGGTGTTATTTCCTGGACCTCTGGGCTAGGCAATGAACAGAACCACTGCTCAAACAGCCAATTACTCCAAGTCTCTACAGAGTGATATGATGTGATGTACAACCTAGCTCTTCACAGCAGGCTCCCTAATGCATGCACTGTCTGTCTGCATTCATCTGCCGATGACTAACCAACCAGCACTGAATATAGAGTATATTTCATAAAGATACATGATTAAATAGAGCAAGCGAGAGAGAGAGAGAGAGAGAGAGAGAGAGAGAGAGAGAGAGAGAGAGAGAGAGAGAGAGAGAGAGGACAGCAAAAAGCAACAACAGGTAGGCCATGGTAGGCATGGAGTGACAGGCAAAAACATAGTAAAGTTCTAGAGGGACACATTGGCCTGACAAGGCACCAAGTGTTCACTGGTTCATTAAAAAGTGCAAGATTTTGTAACGTGCTATTTTATTTCGTTTTTGCTACCGACATTTTTAAGATATATTTTACATAACAGTAGTCCTATGTGCACGTTTCGACAAAAAACACCTTCATACCACCTGTTGCGACACTCAAACATCATGCAAATAAATGCAGTCAACCCCAAAGGCAACATCTAGTTACCATGGATCATGCACTGCAGCCCAAACCAGACTATAAATAGCACAAGATGAACTTAACCAAATATTTGACAGTCGACACTTGTACAGGGATGTCTCTAACGATGATGTCGGAAAACTGTCTCTTACCATTTATAAGGGGGTTCGAATCCATCTCCTTTAATATTTAAACTATAGTTCCTGGATGAGTCAAATAATGTCCATAATGTCTTCTTTTTGAATGAAGATGTCAACAGTCTCCGCGGTTTACAGAGAGGATACAACGATACAGTCCCGATTTGTTATGTAACCGTACTCTGATGATAACATGCATCTCTCCCTCCATACTAGTACAGCAGCAACGTTAGCTGACTGTTGACAGCACAGCAGACAGCGTGCTAACTGGCAGCTAGCGTTTAACAGCAGTGTTGCTCACCACGAAAAAAGTGCATTTAATGTTTCCTATTGAGAACCAAAATGAACTGAATCTGGCCACATTACATTACGGTGGGAACCCAAAAAGTCACATGTATTAATATTCACTACAATCGAGACCCGAGATCATCTTGTTAACACCGCGCCAATGCCAGCTAGCTAACCTAGCTGACTAGCAGGCTAGTTGACTGAACCCCCCACCGTCCTCCACTCTTGAGTTTCGTGCGTCAACAAAACGCACGGAACAGCGCTGAATGCAGACATTTTCTAGTTGACCGGTGAGCTCCAAAAGTAATCTTTCACATGTGAAAAGTTTCCATGAATTTCAGCACAGAAAGTATGGCTCGGTTTTCTTCTACGGCACCACTTAATCCTTTGACACTTTCGCCTTTTCCTCGCTGCTTCCTGTTTCTACCAATGTACTTTCGTGTGCTCCCACCATCACTCTCTTCTGACCAGTTTAGTGCTGCAAGAGTGAGAACGTCATCTGATCCATGACGTTTTCTTTATTTACCTCAAAGGAAGGTGAGCTTGTAAGCTATATTGATATGGTATAGTGATATATGTATGGTTTTAAACATGGATGTACATTTTTGTATTAAATGTTAAGTGTAAACACATGGGGTATCCACAACCACATAGCCTACATATCATCACACTCAATAAAACCCCAATATTTTGAAAACAGATAAAAGTCTCCTTTAGTACTTTATTTCAGAAACTGTACTGCTTATAATACTGTTGAGTCAAAAACATGATCTAGGTGTGAAATAATTTACATAAATTTGACCAAGATATTCAAATGAATAAAAAATACAAATATAGGCAAAAATCTATTTTTATTTACATTGCAACCATAAATGAATCCTGAAAAGTAAAATCAAATGTTGTAAGGAGTCTCAAAATGTAGTTTGATCTGTCCCTTATCTCTACTCAAGCACATGTCCACTCTGAAAGTAGTGTGTAACCGACAATACATCTATTTCAGAATGCATTTACGTTGCAGCCGCAACTTAACATCCCAGTTTCCATGGAAACCGTTTCTGGTGTGTGCTTGACAGAGTGCATCAGTCACCAAGGGCTGAATAAGAACTACAACTCTTGATATTCTGTTCCTGACATTAGGAAAAGGAAAAACTGTTCGTACAGTGTAAATGTAAAAACCTTGACCTGACCAGTTGACAGACCTCCAGGCCAGAATAAACACTTAAACACTAAAATACTTCTTTCCTTTTGGCTTCAGGCAAGTATGGTAAGCCCTGGAGTTCCCGGAGACCCTGAAAGGTAGGCAAACACAGGGACGTTAAATTAACTTTCATTTATTTAGCAGATGCTTTTATCCAAACCAACAAACAAATAGTACATATACTAAGTGCAGACAAATTGAGGATCAGTTTTTTGTTTTTAAAACAACTGTTTAAACTTTTGTAAAATCATTGATAAAGGAAGAAATATTCCTGTTAAAACGTTAGTATAGACAGTGAGCGAGCACACTTTCTTTCCTTGTATGTTTGGCTCCGCCAGCCCACCCCCTTGTAAATGTACTATAGTGCTGTACTCACCTCCAACACCATGCGGATATTGGCTTTGATTTTAGCTGAATCTTTGGTCAAAACTTCTGTTTGTCTGTAAAAGAAAAGGGGGTTATAAATTGACCGTAATACAATAGCGACACATCTTGAACATAATGTTTTGTTGGTATGCGACAAAATACAACACATGGTTAAAATGATGCCCAGACAAGATGGGTTTTGTTTTAATGATGCCCCCTGCTGGTCATTTGCCAACAACGGGTGACAAAATATACCAGGGATATTACTATCAAATTAGACTGCATCTCATTTTAAAAAGCAGTTTTATGTTATTTATTTATTTTTGTATTTTATTTGTATAAATCTACATAATTCTACCATCCCTTCTCATATGAAGAAGATAAAAAAAGGTTAAACACATTTTGAAATTGCTGGTCTGTTATGAAAGCAGTGTAAATAAGCTTTTTTCTTCTTCTTTTTTTATATATTTCTGACATTACCTCAAAAAGGGGAGAAAGTAAGCATTGCATTGTAGATACTTTAAAGCAGTGCCTTTGAGTAGTATACATCAATTAAGGGGTTAATATCAGCAAACAAATGATTCAGTCTGACGTCCATTCACTTCTACTCACGCAGTGAGCTGATTTGTCTTCTTCTCAATAAACTTGAGAGCCTCTGCATGTGTTAACTCCACAAAGAAACCGTAGCCAACAGCAACAAAGATCTTGGATGAGTCCTCCCTGTAATAAGAATCCAAATTCAATCAATTGTGTATGACAAATTACCATCAGAAAACGTTTTAGTTAATTGATTTACTTCATTACAATCAAATGAGTTAAATAGGTGTTCTTCTAATAAGTAAGGGCAACTTTATTATCCTTGTTATCACTTACACGTGAGCTTGGACATAGAAATTGCAGCCAAGATCAACTTCTGTTTTCAGTTCCTTGGTATCCGATTCCTAGAATAGGAGTACAATTTGCTTGTGAGGGTGTGGGCAAGTACATTTACATTACATTACATTTATTCATTTAGCAGACGCTTTTATCCAAAGAGACTTCCAAGAGAGAGCTTTACAAAAGTGCATAGGTCACTGATCATAACAACGAGATATCCCCAACATTGCAAGTAGTCAAACATGAAGCATACATTGTGAAAAAAACAAAAATAAGTGCCAAAGGGAAGAATCATAAGAGCATGAAGTTAAACAAGTTACAATTAAACAACATGAACCTCAAAAGTGCAAGAGTGTACCTGTGGAAGAGCAAGCAGCAGTAAACTACCTCACAGCGAGTACAATAATTTTAAATCAGTTACAGCTAACAAACAAGAGCAGCAGGTCTCTAAGTAAGAGTCCTTGTGATCCTGGAGGAAACTAACATCATGTCCAGCAGATCAAGTAGGCACAAACAACGTTGTAAGGAGATATTGTTTATGTTACCGTGTGTGTATCTCTGCGTGTATGCTAGAAAACCACCTTTATTGGTATTAAGGTTTCTACCTGCAAGCTTTGTATGGTGTTTTTCAGCTGTAGATATTGAGACATTTTCTCGTACACTCCATCTCTCTGCTCCAGCAACTTCCTGGCAAAATGAAATAAACAGCGGTCAGTGGCTTGTTCTTGTAGACAAATAACAACGCTGGTTTAATGGACGTTAACAGAGACATAATGAAACATTGCTAGTTTGTATTCCAAATCCAGTCATTATACAACCCTGTATGGCCAGCTACCTACTCCAAATCTCGTTTCAACACGTCGCTGATAAAGGTTTCATACTGCAACACCTTTTCATTAATGCTAGGCTTCCCACTCGTCATCGCGGGAGTCATTAATTTTAAGCAGTGATATATTCTTATTAAAGGCAAGGTCCAGCGCGTTAACTTTAGCAGAAGTTAAGCTAGCTACTGAGCTACTTGCCACACTATGAACAGATTGTAGCTACAGTAAGAATGCAAGGTAAAGATGGCACAGGTATCACATGTCTAATGTTATGACAGGAACCGGAAACGTCGTCCTGGTCCCTCCTCTTCTCCTGCGCTAAATAACCTTTACTTTTTCAGAATGGAGATGGTTGAATATCCGTAACTAGATATATAGCTAGTTATCCCGAGTTCTTGTAAGTAAATTACTATATTAGACAGCCTTCTGTTACAATATATATATATTTTGTTAAAATGACACGTTATTAAACGTTGCACCAGAGGTCAAATAACTATTTAATTCCGAGGTTAAAGGGTAGTGAGCAAGCCTATTCGAAAATAGCTCTGGCTCGAAACGTGTAGCATAGTCTAGCAAACCAGTCATTGCATGAGCGTCTCATTTATCTGTTTGTAAACTGCCAAATACATTTCACAGTTGTAGAGTATAGAAAACTTGATATCACCTTAAGCATTAATGTTTAGCTGATAGGAAGACAGACTTGACCCAAAGTACAGTAAGTCTGTAGTCTTCATACAAACTACTCTTCACACCACACGGCCCTGGTTCACGTCGGCGATAGCTAGCTATTTACATCACAGGAAGTATGAACCTGTCGTCTTGAGTCGAGGGCCGTTTATTTAATTCGATTTTATCTAGAGATATGCGAAGCTGTCCGTTTGTCGACATAGCCAAGGAGTTAGCCGTTTATTGTTTTCAAGTGTGCTTCTCTCCACTTCCCAGAATTTCTCTGGTAGCAGATATTAAACCAGAGAGGGCAGAATGGCTGGCCCGGAGTTGTTACTGGACTCCAGTATCCGAATGTGGGTGGTCTTACCCATAGTGTTCATCACTTTCTTTGTTGGAATTATACGGCACTACGTCACCCAACTTCTGCACAGCGACAAGAAAGTAGATTTGGAGCAAGTGTCTGACAGGTGAGTTTGTCACGTGGGTGTTTCTGTTATTGCAGGATATGGTGATATACTCGTTATTAAAATGTTTGCCGTCATCTCCTTGAGACAAATCACCCTCACCTCAACTTTTGTAGACCTGAAATGATTGATGAATGACTAGTAGGCACTACAGCAGGGTTGATGATTACAGCTTCACTGTATTCTGTTGCCAAATGGGCTTTGCAGAAACCAAGTTGAAATATTAACAAAACACAATTTTATGGCTTGAGATAAGTGTAGACATTGTAAAATAAACTTTCTTTGTATTTGTTATACAACTTTACCTACATAGCCAGGTGCTTCTGCGGAGCCGAATCCTGAGAGAAAATGGAAAGTACATTCCCAAACAGGCAAGATTCTTCAGTGTATTATTACAGGACGATTATTACAACTGTCAGGACGACTGTGTGTGTCATGTCAGAGGGTAACTGTCTCCTGTCCTCTATCTGCAGTCATTTGCCATGAGGAAGCATTACTTTAATGATGCAGAGACTGGCTTTTTCAAGAAGGTCAAGAGAAAGGTCGTTCCCAAGAACCCAATGACAGGTGAGCTGTGGGACCCCAGCACCTTCACCCTGTCCCGTATCTCACATCAGACTGGAGATGAGTATCTCTCTCTCTCCTCTGCTCTCTAACCTTCCCTGAGTTGTATGATCATGGTCCCTCTCAACCTGTTTTCCTCTGTCTTCTGTCTTGACAGACCCTCTCCCCTCCTCCCTCCCCCCCTCCATTTAGTCCTGACTGATCCTCTCTTCTCATCCTCTCTTTCAGATACCAGCATGCTGACAGACATGATGAAGGGGAATCTAACCAACGTGCTTCCGATGATTGTGATCGGAGGATGGATCAACTGGGCATTCTCCGGCTTCGTCACCAGTAAGTTTCCTTGAGCACCAAGTGGTGGAAACCGTGGGTTACCCTGAAGCATCACACAGGAGCAGGCCCTACACGTACCACAGCTACCACATGTGTGTGGGTGCACAAGATGATACTTTGTTTTCTTTCTTAAGCCAAGGTTCCTTTTCCCCTGACCCTGAGGTTCAAGCCCATGCTCCAGAGAGGGATAGAGCTGCTTTCTCTGGATGCTTCGTGGTACGCCAACACAATATGCAAACACATGCAGTTCACAGTAACACACAAGTTACAGTAATCGTTCTTGTTTACACTAACATTGCAGATAGGGGGACACACGGTACAAAGCATGGATGTTACGGGATTTGAATGTGAGAAGAAAGGTCAAATGAGGTGTTCTGTTAATGAGTCATGTAAACTAAGGATGTCACACAAGCCAGTACTTTTACTGTAATTTGATGGAAAATAAAAACATTTCAGAATGACAGGTGTTAGTCAACAGCAGGAGTAAAGATGGGTCATAATAAGACCAATAACTAACAAAATACTTTATTGCAAAAATCTCAATAAAAGATGGATCAAATTCAGCCATTTGGGGCTTTCATCCTGACTTGGATAAAAAGTTGAAGAATGAAAGTTGAAGAAAATGTAAAGCAGTGTTAGTCAGTGTAGAAAAACAATTTCATGTGGTTATGGAAATATTATAATTTGCCTCCTCCTGTGTCTAATAACGATGTGTTTCCTTCTGCATATTGCATAGTTTAATGTCTGACTGTGTGCATGCAATTTGTGTGAGGTAACCCAGCGTCTCTAGAGGTGACTTGCTCCCCCAACTCTGCTCACTATTAGGGGAACGTCAGGGCAGTGACAGCCCTGTATTGAAATGAAAATAGACAAGAAGTTTAGAAATGTGGTCATGTGACATCCTTAATGCAAGTTGTGGTTGTTTTGCTTGTTAACAGGGTAAGCTCAGCGTCCTGGTATTTCCTCAACGTGTTTGGCCTGAGGAGTATGTACAGCCTCATCCTGGGACAGGACAATGGTGAGTAACACCCTCTCTTTCCTTTAGTCTCTCCTCCTCCTACTCCTCCTCTTCCTCCGCGTTAATCGGTTTTATTCCCCTCCAGCTGCTGACCAGTCCAGAATCATGCAGGATCAGATGACAGGCGCTGCCATGGCGATGCCCCCTGACCCCAACAAAGCGTTCAAGGTGAGAAGCATCAAGATGAAGTCTTTCCTTGATTACCTGTCTGTTTCCTTGTCCTCTAACTCTATGGTCTGCTCACATTCTGATTGTCTGTCAGAGTGAGTGGGAGGCGCTGGAAATAGTGGAACACAAGTGGGCCTTAGAGAACGTGGAGGAAGACCTGATGTCACGGGATCTCAACTTTGGTGGATGCTTCAGCCAGGAGTTAAAATCCACCATGTTCTGATACTGAGTCTCTAACTGGTAATCTAGGGGGGGTTCTAATGCCACTGAACTCTACTGCTGCCCTAGACCCCCTGTCTGTTATACAGTGTGTCCTCATGGTCACTACAGAGCTGGTTGGAAAAATGTCTTAATGGTCGTTGTGATACCAGGACCATCTTTTTTTTGTTGCCTAAGATGATTTAAAAGTATTATACCGTTCAACTCGTTCATTTGTTATTTTGTCACACTACTGCCTACCTGTTTTTTGCCTTGTTTTCAAGATTAAGCGCTTACGAGAGGAATGAAGAAGCATGTCTCTGCTTTGTTACCCTGCTGTTTGTAGCCTTACAACGAATGCTGACTGAAATCATAGGTAGTGACTTGAACTTTTGACATTAGAGTTCTCTCTTTATTTAGATTGTTTGTTTGATTTGGGATATTTATGTGCTGTCCTCTTTGCACATCTTTGTTCTTAAGCAGCTTGTATAATTATCACAAGTATTGTACATGTAAGATGAATGAACACCGTCTCTTCTTTGATACTGTCTGAATTACTTGTGTTCGTTTTGATTACGGACATCCTTGATTAGATTACATTTAGATTTCCTGCTACTATACTTAAGACTCTTCCTTCTCCTATCTGTTATTTGTTCTCCACTCTTCCTCCTCTGGAGAACTACTAACTACGTTTCCCACCTTTTATCACTGTCCTGATCTAAATACTGACCAGCTTTGTAAACTGGGAGATACTGCCTTTCAAGTCCAGCTTTGTGCCAGGGGAGCATCTTGTAGGAAAGAGAACCATGTTACATACACACCATCTTGTTTGCCTGTGGTAACTTTGAAATAAAGAATCTTATTTGTCCCTTCTTGAGGTTTTGTTGATTTTCGCAAAGTTGTTTTGATTATAATCAAAATTATCAAACAAATGAGAGATGATTGAAAACAAATATGTTTCAACTTTCTTTATTTCACGTGTTCAGTTGCAAAGCAGCAGTTTTCATCACAAAGTGTCCAAGCCACCTTGAACAAGAGAGGGAAGATGATGCATGTGTGAAACGTCTATCCAGTGTATCTCAAAGGCCATTATCCCTTTAATAGCTTTCTTTATTGTTCAGTAGATATCGATGTGTGTGGGGAGTGGACTAAGTAGCAGCCCTGCTTTCTGGGACCCCCTTGTGACAGCAGCAGTGATTCACTATTAAAGATAAATAAATTGACCTGTCAATCAATTCTCATACCAAATTAAAATACCAGCCTATCAGTAGATCAGTTATCACAGAATATTTCAAATTGCTGGCATGGAACAATCTCACTGGCCTCTCAATAGTAATTGACAGAAAATCTTTTCAGATTGGGCAGTTGTTTGTAAATCCACGGTGCTACAATGAACAATAAACGCCATGCTAGTGCACTGATAATACAAAGCCAGTTTAAAAGTAATACAAAATTGTGCCTGTATATATATTTCTGTACCAGTGTAAGTAATATTAAGAGTACAAGATTGTCATTCCCCAGGTCATCAGTTTGAGTGAGGCTAGTACAAACCTAAGTAGATATGGTAGTGCAATATTCAAATTAAATTGTCTATACTTTACTACTGTGTCTAGCATTCCGCACTGTTCTGTCCTTGAGTAGTTCAGCTTTTATGGCCTGGTTCAACACTGTCAATGTCTCCTTCCCTCAACCCTTAATTTGGAAATCACAGATTTGTTGAGACTGGATTGCAAACAGCTGTGTTGGGAAGTAGCGGCTTTCACCTATAAAATCATGTTAAACCAGGAATTACTGTAAGCAGAGGAGGAGGCATTTTGGTCTGCCAAATATCCTCTGTATATCCTGATAGTTCACAATTACAAAGATTGAGATTATGCAGTCAGGAGGAATGTTGTGTAAAAGTGTAAAATCTATCTCATGCCTATAATCATCATAATCATTTATTAATATCAAAAGATGTGTACAATAAAATATTACATCTATTATTAACAAAGTAAAGTAAATGAAATCACCCGCCCCCCTGCAGCTTCTCCAGAGATAATACATTTATTACAATACAAAAATACTGTACAGATGGGCTTTTTAAAAATCATCAAGAGCTCGGCCCAGAAAGCACTTATCTGTAGCTCTGGATTTAGAAATTGCACAGAGTAAAAGAAAGAAAAAGGAAAATAATTGTATCTTAATTGTAATTGTGTATTTGATCCACTCCCCAGAACAAGAATAACATTTCCATTTGAATCTGAAAAATATGCATCTGTTAATATGCTGCAACAATCAATATTTCCTCAGTATAACTGCTATAACAGTGAAAAAGCAGTAACAATACATGGAAGACCTCCAGAATGAAGTGGTGTGTGTGTGTGTGTGTGTGTGTCTAAGTGGTCAAACTCGTAAAGGCTCTGATAAATCAATTAAAAAATAAATAAACAGATCAATCAAGAGAAAAATAAATGATAAACAAAGCTATAATTGTATAAGCTTCAATCAACCTATCCTGTATCCTCTCCAATACTATAGCCCGGAGCTCTCCTTTACCTTCTGTTTAAAGCATATTGCAGCACTCAATACAGCGGTTTCTAATAACCCCAACCTCTTTATTACAATCTACTAACACTTCAGGACCTGTGACGTGAAATCAGGGGTAAAATGTCATGTTGATTCTAGCATTCTAGACACACAGGGACCTGTAGAAGTCCTGATCCAGCCGAACTAGGGCCCCTTTGAATGATCTAAAAATGCTGCCTTACTTCCTTCCTTCCATCCTTTAGGTAAAGTCTCTGATCAATAACGTCTGGGTGTGTGGAAACGTGTGCTTCACAGCTGTCACCAACCCAGCCATGTCAGATCAGTGACTTCTCTAAGTAATGGAAGAAGAAAGGTTGAAAGTGACAGGTACAGACACATCTAAATGTGGCCCCTGTCTGACTAGTCTTAGCACTAATAGCCTTATACAGTATAGTATGTCTTCACATGACTGGATTTTACCATCTGCCTTGACTAACAGCGTGTTCTGAAATTGTTAGTCAAGCGACCGACACCAGGTTCTGTCACAACAGTTACGCAAATCCACTCAATCAGCATTTATGTGTTGAGAAACAGAAGCATGAACATCGTCCCCCCTCTCGCTTCCTCCTCAGCCTGAGATACTCGCCCCTGCCTCTCTCTCTTCCCCATCTATCTACTAAGCCTCTCTCTCTCGCTCTCCCCCCATCTACTACCTCTTCTCTCTCTCTTTATTTCTTCCCCATCTATCTACTAAGCCCCTCTCTCTCTTGGTTCTCAGAAGCAGAGGCAGAGGGCTTCAAGTGTTTTTGGAATAGAAAAAGCGAAACGAAAACAAAAAATCGATATAAAAACCGAAAAGACCCAGCAACTTGAAGAAGGGAAGGAGGAAAAAAACGCATAACCTCTGCCCCCCAAAATAATCAGCTTCAGTCAGTTTCCATAGTGACACAGGGCGTGGCTCCGTCCGTGCTGTCATGCTTAGAGGAAGTGACATCATTAGCAGCCTGGGTGGGGGAGGCGGCGCCATCGTCGGTAGGTGCGGGGAGGGTGGGCTGGCGGATCTTGTCCTGTCGCTGGTAGAACAGGAGGTAGGCAGCGTTGGTCTGGTAGGGAGGCAGAGCAGTGTTAAGACAGCTTTGGATGATGTCATCGGATGATGTCATTCTTCCCTCCCTCTCAACAGCCATGCAGTCTCTACATGTGATCTTGTGTTGTACAGTATCAGCTTGCACCTCCAGTGTCGGGGGTTCGATTCACACCCAGACTGTGCGTGCCTGCCGACTACATACTTGCTGACTGCCAGTTGCTTTGTGCCAATGAGCCTGCTAGATGGCGTGTATACAGTATGAGCCTGCTAGATGGCATGTATACAGTATGAGCCTGCTAGATGACATGTATACAGTATGAGCCTGCTAGATGACATGTATACAGTATGAGCCTGCTAGATGACATGTATACAGTATGAGCCTGCTAGATGGCATGTATACAGTATGAGCCTGCTAGATGACATGTATACAGTATGAGCCTGCTAGATGGCGTGTATACAGTATGAGCCTGCTAGATGGCATGTATACAGTATGAGTCTGCTAGATGGCATGTATACAGTATGAGCCTGCTAGATGACATGTATACAGTATGAGCCTGCTAGATGACATGTATACAGTATGAGCCTGCTAGATGACATGTATACAGTATGAGCCTGCTAGATGGCATGTATACAGTATGAGTCTGCTAGATGACATGTATACAGTATGAGCCTGCTAGATGACATGTATACAGTATGAGCCTGCTAGATGACATGTATACAGTATGAGCCTGCTAGATGGCACGTATACAGTATGAATAAGAGACTCACCACTATCTGTTCCTCCCGGGCGTAGGTCACCTTGCTGTCGTCAAAGTAGTACCACTGTCCATTGTCCTTGTTCTTAGCATAGCTGGTGTCTGGAGAAAAGTGAGTCAGCCTTTACTATTCTCTTTACTGACAGTTTAACTCGAAGCGGTTGCTTTGACCTATTAAATATCAATCTTACAATGTCCATCTCTGAGTCCTCCATAGTGATTGGACACAGCAATGAGGTCGTAGCAACTGGGAGGCTCCCCATGGGTCAGGCTCTTCCTCAGCAGACTGCCAGAGAAGTCCAGGTGTCTGTAGCACACAACAATTACCACCAATTAATAATCAGTATCATTACATGACAATGTGATGACTGATCAACTAACAAACCAAAATTCCACTAATCATTACTATTTCTTTTTGCATATAAACAGATGATGCCAGGGCAACACAAGCCCCACTAGACATAGCACCAGTAGAAGCAGGGCCACACCTGAGGGGGAAGTCTACTATGATGTCCAGCTTCTCTCGGGAGTACTTGGTGTAAGAGAAGCGCTTGAGGTGGATGATGAGAACCTCCGGTAGCGACCACAGATCCAGCTTCTTAGTGGCCAGCTGGTGCTTCTTACACTGGGGGCAGTACCTGCAGTGCACACCCACACGGTTTGAACACACGAGCATTATCATGCCATTAAAGTCAATTAAAATGATCTTCATTGATCCTGAAGGAAATGGTGCTAACAGATATTAGATGGGGGACTAAGGGGCTCAAGGTGTGTGTGTGTGTGTGTGTGTGTGTGTGTGTGTGTGTGTGTGTGTGTGTGTGTGTGTGTGTGCGAGAGGCATCCACACCATGGGTTCTCCTCCTCCAGGGTCTCCACGGTGGTAAAGAGAGCGATGCACTCCTGCAGCTGCACCCTGGTCTGCTGCTGGGACACCTCCATGCTGCTGTGCTTCACATATTTCTGGAGGAACGGGAGGAAGTCAGTCCAACACGTTACCTCACACTCCCAGATGTGGAGTGTCATCCTTCATGCTTAAAGACATAGCGAGAGTGTGAGCTACAGACATTCACCTCTGCCTCATTCTCGTTGTAAAACTTCTTCTTCATGTCCGGGTCCCAGTCGATAGCCACATAGGGTTGGGCTGAGGACAAGAGACATACAGGCGTTTCAGTCCACATATAACAGATCACTCTGCCTACAGTGTGTGTGTGGGTGTGTGTGTGTGTGTGTGTGTGTGGTGTGTGTGTGTGTGTGTGTGCACGCAAACGTGTGTTCACTCTTACAGCTAAAAGAGAAGGCTGTGCCCCCCTCTCCCATCCCTCTCTCCGTGGTGCCATTGGAGTTGACCGCCTGGATGGAGAAGAGCGGCTTCCTGCGTTTGGATTGGCAGGTCTTCCTCTTTTGCCTCTGGTTAGACCCGACAGGAGACGCCTCCTTCTCTTCTGTCTCCTCAACATCTGAAGTCTCAGTGGGCTGCTGGGATGCCCCCTGGAGGCCGTCTACTAGTGCTGCAGCACCCGCGTTAGCATTACCACAAGCGCCCAAACTGCTATTATTCAAGGTTGTAGCGCCAGCATTAAAGTTGGCATTAGTAGTGGTGCTGTTGTAGACACTACCATTACCATTGTCTGCAGAATATTGGACATTGGAATTTTCATTTGCATTGGCATTAGCGTCATCACTGCCATTTCCACAGGCTTTAGCGACAGCGTTGAAGCTAGCATTAGCGGTGATGTTAGCATTAGCATTGGTAGAGCCGCTGCATGAGGCAGGATGGTTGTCGTCTGCCCCGGCCCCGCTACTGGCTGGCTCTGTGTGGGCGTGGTCGAGCTGAGGAGGGATGGGGACAGGGCGGGGCTGGTTTGTTGTGGCGCTGTCTGCTGGGAGGTCGCCCTGTCCACCATCACAGCATGGGTCTCTCTGGGAGGGGTCTCTCTGGGAGGGGCCTGCTGCCTCAGAGTCCTCCTCACCGTCTTCTGGGAACAGAGAGACGGAACTTATGTCAGACCATACACTGTTAGGGGGATGGTATTGAACAGGGTCAACGCTACTAACACTCAAGACAATCACCATGTTGTAAGGAACAAGACAGGCAGTAGGTCACATGGAACACTTCTAGAACCCTTCACTGACTGACAAGCAGGAGAAGGACGACAGATTTGACAATAAAAATAGATATTGGATCAAATACCGTCGCTCACGCCGTTGGTCTGGGTCTTGTATTCCTCCTCCTCCTCTTCCTCGTCTTCCTCCTCTCCACCCTCCTCCTCCTCTTCCTCCACCTCCTCCGAGGGGTCGGGGGGGGCGCACGTAGCGTCTACAGAAACACCAACAGGCGTTCAGGGTTACGTACAGGGTTACAGGGGTTCACATAGGAACCATTGCTGCTGTGTTTGGTTGTACAGCGCTGACTGCAGCAGTGACACAGTCGTGTGTTAGTGTAGTGAAGCCGACTCACGCCAGCCTCTGCAGGAAGAGGAGGTAGAGGGCGTCGCGGGTGCACTGGCTGCGTGGCACTGCCAAGAGGAGGGGGTGGCCGAACAGGCAGGTGCCGTAGCTGCTGCTGCCTGAGCCGTAGTCCCGGTAGTGGGATCTCTCTCGCAGGTAGAGGGCCAGGACCACCTCCTCACCATCCTCTTCCACCGAGCCGCTGTTCAGCTCGTACCTGAAACAACACACACACACACACACGCTTGTTACACACACACTCGTCACAGACACCATCTCCTCTCCATGTCTCCTAGTAAACAGAAGGCTGCCGTACACGAAGATGTCGTCTCGGTCCAGGATGCAGCTGAGAGACTCGTCAGCGTGGTAGATCTTATAGAAGCGGTGGTTAAACACGTCTGCTACCACCATCTAGAACACAGAGAGAGAGAGATAGAGAGAGAGAGGGGTGCTAGGTGTTAGTTACACTAGGACTGTATGGTTGGATTGTTTAATTCTTCAATGCTAGCCAGGGCCGGAACTCACGTGATTGGCCGGGACATTGGTCATCTGGGAGAGGGTGGAACACAGGTCTGACACCTTACCAGCCTTGGGCACCACGAGACGATGCTGGGGAGACACACACACACACACACATTACAACCAGTCATTTGGATAACCAGCCGAGTCTCTAAGCCTCATGATCATGATGATCAGTGTGTGGTGCTGGATCATGCTACCTGGACAGGCTTGGCCTCTGGGTCCAAAGAGACAAAGAAGACCTCCATGACCCTGTCCTTGCTGACGGGCAGCGGCACACTCAGGTAGCAGAAGGGGTCGAAGGTCACAGACACCTTGTGGCATTCGGGGCACACCAGCGTGGACTTGAACAGGCCGTGGAACGTGTCCACGATCACAGAGTCGTTCCGTCGCCGGTGGTTACGCCACGCCTCCTCTGCTACTTCCTGGAGCAGCAGGAATGGTCAGAGGTATTTCTTTGAAAAAACCTGTTTCCCTGGTCTAAAATGCTTTGAGAAGAAGATAAGCTCATGTACACAGCTATCAGCGATCTAGCGATCTCCCTTGAAATAAATCATAAGAGATGCCTCCCCTGCATTCTAGTCGTACAGTGTGTTGACAAACAGGCCCACCTGGTCTGGCCTCCCGTCTGCATCCCTCAGCTCGATGTACTCCTTGTTTTTCACTCGGTTCAGGTCCTCGTGCAGGCCGTCCAACAGGAAGGAGAGCAGCTCCTGAGAGTCATGCTGCTGGTAGCCAAGGAACTGGGACGCAAAGTGGCCTACTTTGGTCTGCACACACGCACACACACACACACACACACACACACACACACACACACACACACACACACACACACACAGGCACACACACACTCATACAGATTACTATTTGGCCAAGGACAAACCCAGCAGATGTGAAAGTGTCGCATCTGTCTCCCTCTGACCTTGAAGATCCGCGGCACCACGGAGTAGTGTCTGCCAGACCACATCTGCTTGATGACGTCAGCGTAGGCCTCCGCTATCTCCCCCTTCATGCCGAGAGGGTTGGTGAAGTTCAGCTCCTCCAGGTAGGAGCTCAGCAGGAAGTACTCCGTCAGAGGAGGTGTGTTGCTCAGGCACTGCACACACACACACATGAACAAACACACACACGAACAAACACACACATGCATGCATGGAAAGGTGTTATTTATCATCTTCTCTAGGAGATGTAGCGTGTGTCATGTGTTCATTTGGACACATTCTTGGATTTGGAATTACTATCAAGTTGACTAAATGTCTTGTCAATTTCAACAAACTGTTTAATTCATCATTCAGTATTTTCTCTTTAACAGTTAATACAACGTTTTTGGCATTGCTGTATGGCACAGTACATGATGAACCAACCTTAAGATGAAGCTTATTTGTTTATATGTTCAATTAGAAATCAACCCAAATGCCCTGTGTGTCATACACAGAGTCTACAGTATGTGGATAGAAGTCCTAGGTGTAATAGCACAGACCGACCTGCAGGGCAGAGTTCATGAAGCAGGTGTTTCCAAGGTTGGTGAGACCACACACCCCTGGCTGGCCCCGGTAGGAATCCTGCTCCTCCACTGAGTTCCTCCTGAGGAGACACACACGTGTACACACAAGAATGTAACAAAAAGATGACAGGAGATAAAACAGGGTTAGTTCTTCACAAGCGTTCCACATTAGAATGATCCAGAGCGAGTCGTGTGCCGGATGTCCATAAGAGAGTTCAGATATCCAGGCTGGGGGAGAGGACATTACACTTCATGGGTGGGGGAGAGTAACATTGTGAATGGTTTCCTTTTGGTGATGGCAGGTGCTGTGCTGCTGCTAGTCAAGACATTCTTCTTCGTTCAAGACTGGGAGCTATTTTAACACTCACTCCACGCTTTGAGCGTGGACTGGGAGAGAGCCGGTAGGAATAAATGGCCCTTACATGATCTGTGGTCTGGAACTAGGCCAGGTCCCATCCGCATTCCTCATCTCCATTATCACCGTCTGTGAAGCAAGCACAGCAGGTTTCAACAAGAAAAAAAAGCAGCGTGTTCAGACACCTACAAAACCTTAAAGCACTTATCACTGCATCCCTAGAGTACAGGAAGGGGGGGGGGTAGTGTAAGTTTATCTGCTTCTGACAGCTGTGGTGTGACCGTGAAAGAGTGTGTGTGTGTGTGTGTGTGTGTGTGTGTGCGACAGGCCTACCATGTTAGAGCTGAGGCAGGAGTCCAGCACGCTCACATGCACGTTCCTGAGCCTCTCACAGCTGGTGTCAGAACTCTTCATCCACAGTCGGGTCTCCGCCCCCTCTGGTACCTCAAACTGATGTTGCATCTTCTTCTGGATGGTGTCTGCAGAGACACGCCCAAACACATACGTCCAAATGCATCGTGGTAAGGACTTTATGAAAACTCTTTATTTAGGTCTAAAGCACTCACCATTGGACTCAACACTGCACACACAAACCATACTTTAAAATGTGACCTCCACATACAAACTGAAACACACGTGCGGGTGAACCGAAGATACATACGTATGTGGTCTGCGCGGCTGAACTGTTCCGTGATGACATTCTCCATGTTGCTATGGAGACACAGGAAGATCTCGACAGGGTACACCTCCACCTTCAGAGTGCTGGGAAGATCTACAACCTGGAACACATACATACGAATCTACAAGAGACACACTCTCGTACCCATCGGTTGTTCCAAACAAACAGACAGTATTTACAACGAGGACAGAGAAGAAGACCGAAGCAACTGACGTCCGGTTGGGGTCGGCAGCAAGTTGGGGTTTTACCTTGCGTTCCAGAGGAGGCTGCTCGTCTACGAGGCCGTACCAGGTCAGCAGCTTGTGCCAGGCCTCAGCAGGGACCAATACAAAGTCCTCGTTCTCCACCAGACGTTCCTTCAGGTGGTACGAGTCCTGATCTGAGAGAACCAGCGGAACAAACACACAATGTTATAATGTACCCATCTGCTGAGGTTGGTCACTTTTGGTGAGGGTGTCTGTCTAGATATTCACTTTGTTGAATGTACATTTTAGCATTTTGCCATTTGGAATCTCTAAATCTCAAAGTACAGACTGGTGGTGTGTGTGTGTGTGTGTGGTGTGTGTGTGTGTGTGGTGGTGTGGTGGGGGGGGTGGTGGTGTGTGTGTGGTGATACTCACCCTCAAATAGCTCTGTGTTATCAATCTGTCCAGGGAAGGAGGAGGAGTTCTGGTCTCCAGTCTCCACATACTCCTTCCACTGCTCATACCAGCGCGTCTCCACCAGGTACCTAAGTCAGACCATGGAATCCAGTCAGACACCACAACAAACTAACGTAGGGTGTATAATGACACCCTGTCAACAGTCATAGCTGGCATTCCCTAAGGGTTTAGGAGCCAGCTAGCTACAAGATACATAAGTCTGAAAAGCAATGATATCATGGCCACATTAGATTAAGGCATTTTATTCTGAACAGTTGATAGTCTCTTCACACTTAGGAAATGTGAGTGTTTCCTAAACCTTCGTTTGATGACTGTGTTTGAAAACGCATCCACAGTAACACCTGCCTGAATAACATATCAGTCACTAAAATGTATTTATGTGGTGATGATAAACACAAGCTAATTATAAGAACCCGTTCCTGCCAACACAAAAACAAAACTGTGATGAGAAATCGAAAGATCATGTTTCAGATAGGTCATATTTGATTTGCTACTTAGCTAAGTTAGCAGTAGCTATGTTATGCTTTTCTAAAGCTAGGGGGTATCTAGAAAACCTCACAAAACTCTTTGGAAAACTAATATCGTTTAATTAGAAATCAAATGTATGTGCGGCCAAAACACTGACACAATCTTCTCATGACGTTAAATATACGAACCCGTTCCTGCTAACACAAAAACGAAACTGTGATGAGAAATCGAAAGAACATCTTTCAGATATGTCATAGTTGTTTTGCTACTTAGCTAAGTTAGCAGTAGCTATGTAATGCTTTTCAAAAGCTAGGGGGATAGCTAGAAAACCTCACAAGAGACTCTTAGTAAAAATGATGTCGTTAATTAGAAACCAAAGGTATGTGCTGCCAAAACACTGAAACAATCTTCCCATTACGTTAGCAAGCAAGCTATTTAGCATAGCTAGCATATGTCATTAGCATACAGGCTAGATGCTAACGGCCCTTAGCCGTAGTAATGTACAGTCGTCTAAACAGCTACCAATCCACAGGTACTGAGTAAACACTCTTGCCACCACAAGATAAGGACATACTGGCTACATAATTACCGAGGTGGGTAAAAGAAAGTAAGGCACCTTCTTGGGCACAACCTGATTACTGTAGCTAGTGTTAGTCCAGCCAGCTGGCTGGTTCAGTGACGATACTAGCTAAAGTGAGATCGAAAGTCCTACCGTAGCTAGCTAGCGCAAGCCTGCTAGCTACTTTGCTAACATTAGGCTAGCTATCGAGCTAAAAACAACACAGTCAGTTAGCTGGCCCCTACACTACACGCCGTTTTTACTGAACATTGAACGGTGTATCAATAACTGTCAGTAAATGGCATGAATACAAAGACCTTTAAGAAATAAAAGTTAACAAAACAACTCATATCAATGAGCTGTCATTTTGATGTATGTGCCGTGGGTCAGTGTGTGTGGGTGTCAGTTCAGGGCGGTAAGTCTCACCAACTGTCCCCGGAGCGCAGTTCATGTTCCTGAAGAAGAGACTCGATTTCTTTGCGTTGGGTTTCTAATCCAGGAGGTTCCGTGACCACGGCTGGTGTTGTGGTGGTCATGGTAACTCATAAATATCAGAATTATGCGATAGAAACACTGAAGACAACCGCAGCATAGATTCAGCGATAAAGAAACCGGACAGTGAGATGGTTCAGGAAGTAGGAAGTGTTTTGTTGGTGACAACATCCTTGCAATGAAAAGGACGTGACGTGCATGTCGCTAATGAGGTGTTTTGAGAGAATGGAAGGAAAAGGCACTACACACAACTGTAAGTAAGGTAACAGCAAAAAGTTACAATTTATATAGCTATGGTCATGACTCATTATTTGTTGGAAGGTTCGTATCCTAGCTTGAAGACTGCTCTATGAGCATGTGGACAAAACTGGCATTACTCCTCAAGATATCCCATTGATTATATTTAATCAAATGACAGCAACAGACATTTTACTTTTAAAGAATTTGTATTTTCTGTGTGTTAGACTATATTAAGGATAGTCTACCACACAGAACACATACATTTTCTACATGAGACCCTACCAACCACTAGATGGCATTAAACCCAAACCTGTAGACAGGCCTATAAAACTGTTAAATTCAACCTGCTCTGGCAAATCCCTAAGCCTATTACCTTAGTAAGTGGTGACCATATCCCTGATGTCAGTCCTAAACGTATTTGTATTTATTGTATTTGTGCATTTGTTCGGCACCTCGGTCACCCCCCACAGCCTTGCTGTGTTGAGAGTGTGCTTTATAAACAAAATGTCCTTACTACTTACTAAGCCTCACTACCTGTAGAATGTTGTCAGTTGACCTGCTGTAGTAATCTAGTCAGCCCTTCACTGAAATAAGATCCAGTCCATTCCCACCATGAAACCCTGGGCCAGTAGGCATTAGCCAATACCATGTCTTCCTAATGATTTACTGATTTCTCATATGTAGCAGATCAATGGAATTTCAGTCTCTCGTGTATGTCCGGCCTCATTTGTTTAATGTTCAAACATGCTTTGGTGTGACTCTGTGGACGACGGTCTGTTAGTCCAGCTAGGGTCCTTTGAAGTGTTCTGTGATGTAATCCCAGAAGATGGTGGTAGTTCATTCACACCTCATGGCCACACGTTGCACTGCTCTGTAATGTATTAATAGTCCACACAGCTGTTCTCTAAGGGACTGCAAGCATTCACAGCATGTGATGCTGTCTTAACATACATACGCTACTGCTACAGGCAGATTTTAACATCTTATTTGTTGCAAAAAAGCAGATGCTGCAAGTTTGTGCTAAGGACAACATTATTGATCGGCTGCATATATGGAAGCAAATCAGTGACAATGTTGGATAAAATGCACAGTATGTTCCTATCTCAATCATTCCGATATTGTAGCACTATAAAAAACGTATGTAGGCATAGCATATGTAGGAAGCGATCATGACATCATGTTTTGAATTTTAAAGGCATTAGATCGTTTTTTTGTAGTGCTACATTATTCTGAAGGATGTAGGTAGGAACATACTGTGCATTTTATCCAACTGATGGTATGTTATTCACAATCAAAATGTAACAGAATCCACAACAGTATTAAAACATTTATTCCAACATGCATCAATGCATACATCAACCATCACAGCTACATCTATGCCCATCTCTGTGTTTGTTAGGACTGGGTTAAGTCCTTTACTTAGCATGTTTTCATACCATGTGCGACATTAACAATGACAGATTGTCCTGGATTCAAACATACCATCAAACACCTGAGATTTATGTAAGAGGATTAAACATTTAAACCATTATTCTTTCTCCTTTGTGGCCATTTGTACAAAGTAACCCAATTTCAAAACCTATGTTTGAGCATGATAAATAAAGCTGTATAAATTCCATCAAATTATACGTGAATAATATCCCTTTTATGAATCTGCTTCTGTTGAATATGTATATACACTCAGATTAATAAGACCATGAATGGTACATATTCTTTTAGCCTCGTACACCGCTCTGAAAAGACAAAGGATTTTTTCTGGTCTTCCTCATTAAAGCACTGGGCTTCCATGTACTCTTCATAGATAGTGAGGGAACCTTTAATGTGATAGAAAACATTTGCTCAGTTCAGTCTGTCTTTGTAATACTTGTAAAGAATTATTACTCTCGGAAAGTTGGAAAGAAACTTAATGTTTTTTAATAGTGAGCAAACTGAGAATGAATTTAAACAGGAAGGTTATGACTGTAGAGAGAATGCAGAATACTCAATGAATGTCTTTGGCTGGGACCACTCGACTTTTGACCCTAAATCTCTTATTAGTATTGTGCTTCTCGTCCACAAGCCTTCAGCACTCTGCATGCCAATGAATTTCGATTGAATTCATATTCAGCTAGTGTGTTTTCTGAGAAAGAGGGTATGTGCTATTAAAATTGCCTTCCCAATGATAATGACATTCTTGATACTGTATCACTAGCTGTAATTTAGTTATATGTCTTGGATAAGACATTTGGTTTTCAATGAATATCGTAGTAGACAAACACCTGTACTGTGTTCGTTTGGCCACCTGTATTGTATATAAAACCACAAGAATTATAATCTAGGATAGCTGTTGATAAGACGTGAACATGTGCTGCCACTAGCCTAACTTTGAAATGCAAACATGATAAAACTGACTAGAAAGAAATTTGAGTTTTAGTTCTTGTGCCGTTCTCTGGGAGAATTCTAAACCAGCAAGCTAACAGACAGTACATATATACCTACACACATGCTTTCTCCTGAATCACAAACATACATTTAATTCTTATTTATAAAAAAAAGTGCACAAGACTTATTTTTTACGTTCAAGTTCAAATTTACATTTGTATGGAACAAGATCCACAATGTAATGTTTATAATCCTTTGAAAGTAATGTCTAATACTCTTAGAAAATGTCATTATGTTCCTCAGTGCACATGCAAAATACTCACGGGAGCGTGACAGTTTGAACTGAACATTTTTGTTCATGTGTATCTGTCTATAAAATGACTGTAATGTTGAAATAGGTTTGTGTGGAAAAGACATTCAATGTTTAACTCCAACTTGTGCTGTAAACAGAATATAGATTGAGAATTTTGTTTTACAGTTGAATTGTATTTTCCTACATAAGTTGTCCCATGAAGAAATCTATGATTCTTTGTGGAAAATGTTGTACATGTATGGAACATTTCTGTACCGAAGATAAACAGATTATTACAAAAGTATTAATGGAATGTGGGAATCATTGCTCAAATAACGTTTGCTGATATCATAGACTATTATCACAGCTTCGACATTTATAACCTGGTCCTAGAACAGACAGATAAACAAGACCATCATTTTCAGTGGCCTGTTCATAATTTCTAATATACACAAAGAGCAGTGGCTGCTGTAACACACATAAGACCTCACATCAGTTTGATACATCCAAAGGACAGTCCCACTCCGGTATGTAACAAACCCTCATACATGAGGTGTGTTTCATTTGCATTACAGCGTGTCTCTGATGAAGGGTGGAGACATGAAGAATACCTTCACAGTAACCCCGACAGGATACTGGTGGAAGAGGCTTCATGAATGCCACCACCATCACCATGTGTTAACTCACTTAACCTAGCTGTGAAACAATGTATCGAAAATCAAAGACACCTGTATGAGTTTTATCTTCTGAGCCAAAACGGTCCTTATGATCGGTTTGGTTAAAAAAATAAAAGTAACTATATCTGTGTCAGTACTTGATAATTGGAGCCAACAGTGTTTTTCTAAAGGTCCTTCCTGACTAAGATCATGAACACAAACATTCACAATGTAAACCCATCATGCTGATACGTCAGTGAACCCAGCACTACAGTTATTTCATCCAAGCTGGAGTGACCACCACACAGAACAACACAGTACTTATAAAAACAATGTAAACCATTTCTTAAGCGTCTAGGAACTACATGGTAGAAGGGCTGGGTCCATGTTACTGTAGTCATCAGTCTTGAATTCAACTACTGGTTCAGATCTTCATGTCATCAGTCTTGATAACTACTGGTTCAGATCTTCATGTCATCAGCCTTGATAACTACAGGTTCAGATCTTCATGTCATCAGTCTTGATAACTACTGGTTCAGATCTTCATGTCCACACATGTAGTCTGTAGATCATTGTATGATGAGGCAGTAGGCCTACATCGAATTCAGTTGGGTAAAAAAGAAGTCACATTCACCAGTGCAGTCAAAGTTTTGATACTGGAAAGTGAATTTGAGTTGTAGTTCCAAAGGGACAGTATAATTGAATAAGTTGTTTCCTGCCATTGGTGCTCCATGGACCAATGAAATCCTTGGTTGTCACTGGACCAATCATATATCGTTTCCATGGTCTGGTCTCTGGCAAGCTAGTATAAACTATGCAATCTTCACTTGTGTTTATCATCATCTTCTTCTCTTCATTCAGAGATGCCTTTGAGAAGTATGCTGACTTTAGGTATCTGAAGGGACAAGAGGAATGTGACATAAGATTTGACATTTTGGAACACGTTAAATAACTGCGAACAGCGAACTTCGTCCCCCAATCCCGGGCACCGCTCATGGGAAGGGAAAGCTGTAAAGACACTATGGTATTTCTACAGTTGTGATGACAGCCAGGCTATTCCTGGTGTTGCAAACCAATGACGTGTTCCCCAAAAGGTCTGGACAGGCCTGCTAATTTCCCAGGGAGTATGCTACGTGACTGAATGAGGCTAAAACCCAGTGTGCTGCTTTAACATCCTCCAGTGATGGAGCCGGGAGATAATCCAGAGTGTTTGGTCCCAAGGCGTGGTGAGGGCTGATCTGCATGAGGATCTCGTTGGACTTCACTCCTTATTGCCGGGGATGTTAACAAGCAATGATAGGGTGTGTGTGTGTGACTGTGTAGGACCCTCACATCCATTCTTCCTCTCCCGTGTGTGTGTGTGTGTGTGTGTGTGTGTACATGTGCGCGTGGGTGGAGAGAACAGAGCATAGATAGTAACTGTTTATTAATGAATAAGAAGAGAATACATGTTGATAATCCCTGTGAGGACCCCTCTGAGCTGAGCCGGAGAGAGCCGCTGCTCTGGAACAGTCATCCCATTTAGCTGGAACAGACATTTCATTAAACTAAAGCTTGTTACACATGCATGAAGGACGTCCAGAATTGTCATTGAGAAAGAGAGTTTTTACACATACTGTCCAGTGTCAGACTTACTTATTGATAGAGAAGGACTAAAACAGTCCTTGGACCTGCTAGATTATGATCATGTGAGATGTGGATTTTGAGATGATGAAAGGTCAAAGGTTAAGTGAAAGGATAAAGAGTGAGAATAAAGTGAAAGAGTGACGCAACGAAAGGAGAATTTGCCATCAATGAGCAACACTATCTACTAGACCAGTTCTTGTGGATGGTGTGTACCGCATCCCGCACTTTATATCGCATTGATATTTAATTGGCTGATTGATTTATTGTAAATAAATAGAAGAAATGTGAACATTATAACTGAGGTCCACAGCAACACATCCTCATCAGCAGCAGCAGCAGTTTATTTAGGGAAGGCAACTGATATTCCCCCGTATCTCAAACCATAAGTTCAAATCACCCAGAAGTCATCCAGTAGATCACAATTTCCGGTTCAAAGGTGGAGCAGATAAGAGCCCAGAATCAGCCGCACAGACTGTGGACGCCATGCCAACCTACATTAAAGCAATTATTGTGTGATCAGGCAAAGACAGGTCCCGCCTACACTCCAATGGCACCTTCATTTCCTCCTTTAGAGACACCTTAAATAAATATAGGAGCTGACAGATTCATTCATTATAGACAAATAAAGAACTGATGCTGATAATAGTACATAATATTACGATACCCTTGATCTTTTCATTGAAATAATCTAGGTAATAATTGTATGTGAATCCCAGAGTAGTGTTTGTCACTGTCACTAGCCATTGGCTGAGAGGAGAGCAGAGAAGGAGATGAAGGGGAGCGGAGGCAGGAACGAAAAGAAGAGCAAAAAGGAAAATGAAGGTGGAAAGTTTGAATGCACCGAGAGGAGCACAGTGAATTATTAAAGAAGGTGCGTTCTCTCTCTCTCTCACGCACAGATACTTTACTGTGAAGCCAAACTGGTTAAACGCACGAGAAAAATAAAATCATTTTTTATTAATAAAGAAATTCTAATTGGAAGAGAGTGGAATGGTTAACTTGCTGAATCTGTGCTTCTTACAATTCACCTCGAGGTAAAACTCTTTTACTTTTATAATGATTTTTTTTCGTGACATATATTGGTTCAGCTTTAAGATGTCCACTGATGGGAGTAATATCCACATTAAGATATATAATTTTGGTAATTTCATGCTAACATGGCGATATTCGGTTCCAGTGAGTCAGTATCAGAACTGCAAAGAGCTGAGTGATCTGGAAGAGAGTTCTCCACTCAAGGGGAGAGAGGGAAAGAGGACCAAAAGTAGGAGGATAGAGAGAGAGGGAAAAGAGTGTTCTGTTGAGATACGGGAGAGTAGAAATAAATCCAAAATGGTTTTACAGAGATTTAGGAAGGAGTAAGAGGTGCAGGAAGAGAGAGAGAGAGAGAGAGTGGGGGGTGTGTGGGGTATATAAAGATAGCGGGTAAGAGACATTCAAGGATGGAACAGCTCAGTGTGGGGTCATGGGGCATTCCAGACAGCTACTTAAAGGGATTCTAGCCACCTTAGAAATGGTGACTCTACATCCATAAATACCATCTCAGGAGGTGAATCAGGTCAATTAGGTCTCTTTAGAGGACTTAGAGCTACGAGGCCAGAGATCTTCCAGCAAAACTGGAACTGGAACGGTTTGAGGCTTAGTTAGACAGCCAGACAGAGCCAGTGGGCTGTCTCATGGGAGTGATGGGTAGGTTTAAATCCCATATAACTGAATGAGAGGTATGTCTAACAAAAATCAAACCACAACATATACAAACCACTACTGCCTTGGCACCCCAATACATAACTAAATATCATCTCTTTCCATGATGAGATGGCTCAATGGTTGATTTCAATCCACGCAGGACAACCCCTACCTGGTCTACTGTGATCTATCTGGCTCTATCTTGGTCTCTCCGTTGGACTTGGTGGAGAGGTGGGTAGACATGGTGGCTGCCTGGACCACGGCCTTGAAGCTCCTCTTCCTCTTCTGGACGTTCTGTTCGGGGTGGAAGAGGATGACGTAGACCTTGGGCATGTACAGCATCCCCAGAGACACAGAGGCACTCAGGCTCATGGAGACGGTCAGCGTGGTGGTCTGGATGAACATCTAGGAAGGAGGGCGGGGGCGGGTCACTCCAACACGGACCTACTTTCTCTTCCACACTTATTTGATTGACAGCTCTACACGCTACTATCACATGCAGGATTGGCACCGTGTAAGTATGTGCTGCATTTATGTTCACTCTACGGTTCTGTATGTATTGGGAGACCACCGAGCCAGCAGCAATACAATACTTCAGTACTGCACTAATTCCCTGAATGCATAGCATCACACAGGCTTATTAAGATGGAGGAACATTGTCCTCCCACACACACTCTTAATCTTGCTTCTACCACAATACACCCCAGCATTCACCCTCCTCCCCCTCCCTCCACCAATCCCCCCAACCCCTCAGAAGGGGGGTGCCGTCTTTGTCACCATGTCAAGGTGTGTCATACAAAGATAAGGAAGAAGAAAAAACAGCTTCTCTGTATTTCCTCCTCCTCTCCTCTCTTCCTCCACTTTCCTCCTCTCATTCCCATATCAAAGGATGCCTCAAACGGACACAACTGTCTGCTTGGCAACTTGAGAATGTTATCACGAGACAGCCAGCTTGTTCCTCTTCTCTAATATTCTCATTTAGCCTTTTGTTCATTTTAAAGGCTGAACATCTACAGAAGTGCACAGAGGAGGATGTGTAGAAGTCCAAGCCAGTAAGCTGCCGCCCCACACACATACTACATAACAGACCAATCTGCCGCCCAGAAAACATGGTTTCCTGGTAGTGTGTCCCACTAACATGCAACACAATCCATCCAGCTTCAGCTGTCAAATGTATTTGGGACCGAGTACAAAAGAAGAGAAATGAAGAAAGGAGAGAAGAGAGATGAAAAGAAAGGAGAAGAAAAAAGGAAGAGAAGAAAAGAGAAGAAAAGCGAAGAGCGAAGAAGGACAAAGTAAACATCAAAACGCTCGACACAATTCCACCTCTCCTCTTCCATGCAAACTCCATCCCTGCTTACCTTCTCGGTGGACTGGGCTGTGCCAAAGAAGATGGGCACGAAGGCCAGCCAGATGATGCAGGTGGTGTACATGGTGAATCCTATTGGCTTGGCCTCGTTGAAGGTCTCGGGCACGCCCCGGCTTTTCACGGCGTAGACGGTGCAGGTAACCATGAGAACGATGCTGTAGCTCAGACAGCAGATGAGCGAGAGGTCCGACATGTCACACTTCAGGACCCCGCGGGCCAGCTCAGGGTTGGGGGGGTGCTGCTCCTCGTAGTCGATGGTGGTGTGGGGGGGCACCACCGCGAACCATACAAACACCCCTAGGACCTTAGAAGGCACGACAGAAGCTAGGTTCACAGAGAGGTACCTCATATACAGTGCATATACGTGTGCAGTATGTATAAATAACCGTGAACCCATGACCAGAACACACACATAGAGAACGACATTTGAATCTAGGCTGCTTAGTTACGTTTGATATCCGCTCTGCAGTGAGCAGATACGGTATGGGCTGTCAGGAGAAGTCTGGATCCTGCGTCAGTCATCTCTGAGCCTGCGCTGCGTGCGACAGCGACCACACCCAACTTGTGTGAACTCTATCTCACCATATGCTGCCACACACATACACACTGAAACTCACTCTCTCACATACTCTTTCCTTCTATCTTTTTTTCCTCGGTTGCATATCTTTGTAGTATTGATCAAACTGTAGTAAGCATAATATAATAGCTGGCTTTCAGAAAAAGAGGATCTAGATCTCCACAGGAAGCAGAGGAAATACAAGGCTTCACATTGAACAGATATACTACACTACTGCCAACTATCAATCAATCAATACTATATACAGCAAAGACCTGTGAGACACAAGGAACAGGGACAGAGACAAAGTGAGCGAGGCAAAAGAAGGATGGGGGTTTCGAGGGGGAGTGAGGGAGGTGTACATTTCTGATTCCATGTTTGGCATGTCTAACTGCCTTCCAGGGATGAGAAAGAGAGAGAATAAAGAAGGACAAACAAAAGAATTCCCCAAATAATACTACAAGGTGAGCAAGCTTGCCAACCAGCCCAATATACTCCTGTCCAACTTAGAGAGTGTGCGAGAGCAGCGAGAAAGACAGAAAGACGTACCTGTATAGATATAAGGACGAAGGTGATGATGAGCTGAGAGGTGGGGCTGATGAACCTGGGCGGAGACACGGACTTCTTGCCCTGCTCGAAGATGCGGTAGATCCGGTTGGTCTTGGTCAGCATGGCCGAGTAGGTGATAGACATGCCCAGGCCCAGAAGAAGTCTCCGGAAGGCACAGACCACGGCGCCGGGCTCGGCGATCATCAGGAAGGTGATCAGATAGATGAGGAAGATGCCCGTCAGCAGCACGTAGCTCAGCTCGCGGCCCGAGGCGCGCACGATGGGCGTGTCGTTGAAGCGGATGAAGGTGATGACCACGGAGGACGTGGCGACGATGCCCAGGATGGCGAGGAACACGGGGATGATGGCCCAGGGCGAGTGCCACTCCAGCTTGATGATGGGCGTGGAGCGGCAGGACGTGCGGTTGGGGGTGGGCCTCATGTCGAAGGGGCAGGTCTCGCAGGTGAGCTCGTCCAGCTGGTACTGGTAGCCGTCGCAGAGCTCGCAGTGCCAGCAGCAGGGCACGCCCTTCACCATCTTCTTCCTCTCTCCGGGGGCGCAGGGGAAGCTGCAGACGGAGTCGGGGATCTGACGGTCGCCACCTGACCACTGCATCTCCTCCACCTGGGGGGGGGAGAGAGAAGGTACCCAAGGTGATTCAACTGGCCTGGGATCTTTACTCACATCCTACATATCAATGTAGCTTTGTCCCTTTTTGTCTACGTGAGAGTAAGCGATGAGTGACGGCACTGTGAGTTACGTTGAGTCTCAGGTTGTTGGTCCACTGTCCGATGACTCTGTAGCCAGGGTGGGTGGTGTTGGACATCTGGAACTGGAAGATGTCGTAGCGCCCTGGGGCGTCTCCGTTCTCGTTGAACAGAACCCCAGTTCCTGCACTGCCTACAGAACCACACAGCAACAGGACGCTTAGCAACACATGAACACAAAACGTCTCGAGAACAACTGCCAACCTATGATGGAGAGCTGCATCAGAATAAATGTGAATAAATAAAAAAGAATGAATAATGTGGATATAACCATACCTCATGCCAATCAGTAAATTATTCAATGAGCTTAATTACAAAATCACTCACAGAGTAATTGCACGAACACAAGTTCAAGTTACTAGAGTGTAGTCAAACCCCTCATTACTCATCCATACAGTAATTGCACATTGTTCATATAGTTGCTAGTACAGTCTGCCTTTGGCTTTGAAAGGCAAGAGTACAGAATGATCCTGTTATGTACAGGCATCCACATATCCCTCTCCGTGTAGAGATGTAGTATTGGAGAGAGCATCACCAAGGCATCTCACTCTTCATTACACAACACAAGAGAACAGAAAGTGACATGAATGTACAAAACAGAGAGAGATTTAGAAAAAGCAGATCACTCTACTGATTTGGAATTCTGGCTATTTGTATTTCACCATCCATTGGCAAAATTAGTATTGATATGTTTACTCTTGCTACATGATTGTATTCAGCCTATTGTCTCCGCCTCTCTGTGTCAATGACTATCTCTGGAGGAGGGGATCCCTCACTGAATTGCTCTTCCCAAGGTTTCTTCCATTTTTCTCTTTTCCCCTTGTCTTCTTTGAGGGTTCAGGTTAGTTTAGGTGCACTTCTGTAGGCGTGTGTGAACCCTGTGTAACGTTACTAAAAGGGCTACACAAATAAAATGAGATCTGATTAGATTCGATTTACCGAGATCATTACAAAAACTGAAAGAAAAACAGAGAAGAGTAAGAGAGGGAAAAGCGAGAGAGGGAGGTAGGTATAAAACTGCAAACTACCTCGCTATGTACTCCCCCTCTCTTGCCTATTCCTCAGAGCGTTCCACAGCCCTCTACCTCAACCCAAACAGCTGGCTCAGCTGAATTATTCATCCCCAGCTCCTCTTCCCCAAAAGATCACAGCACAAACACACGTCTCCCTTCATTTCCCACAAAAACACCAAACAAACACACACGAAAGAACAAAGTGCATAAATGCAGAATGACCCTAACCCCTGATTGGGACCAATCAAAGAACAAAGCACCGATGAGAAAGGTGTTCATAAGCAACTGAATCACACCACAAGCCCAGCAGAGGTTATCGTTATCGTGCTACAATGGGTAAGCAGGTGTTTCACTCTGGGTTTTTTTACAACCGAAATGCTAATGAGAGCTCTTCTCTGATCACCTGAACAGCCAGCGTAGACTCTGTGTACAGTCACATTCAAACCCTCCAGGTACTGCTGGCCTGCTGAATAAGACAGGGCTTGGGTCATCAATGGAATCTTCAGTCTGGGTGTTCTTGTTCAAATACAAGCCCCTCCCACCTGACACTCCAGACAGACTCAAGCCAATGCTAGGATTTCAAATGCTGTTTAGAAAAGAACCCGCTTATTTCTGGGACTCGGGACGCGAAGGCTGCACTGTTAGCAGATAACTCACTCTGGAGCGGAGTTGTCTACTGTCCTGTAATATTAAGATATAACTAAGGGACGAGGCGAGGACATTTGGCCAACCTGTACGGCATTAGGAAAGAGCAAGGCTGAGGCGGGGCTGAGGCTGAGGCTGGGCTGAGGCTGGGCTGAGGCTGGGCTGAGGCTGAGGCTGAGGCTGGGGCCAGGCAGATTCTCTGTGGCAGTAATGCATATTACTTGTTCGGGCTCCCCCCAGGCTCTCCCCTCCTCCTCCATCCCTCCATCCCTCCCTCCCTCCCTCCAGGCCCTCATCCCTCCCCCCAGGCCCTCATCCCCCTTCGCCAGAGTGTTCACAGATGACAGAGACACGACATGGAGTCACGGTGGGAGCATAGAGCTAAAAGAAGCTGCTTTTCATAGAAAGCCCCCCGCTCGGCTTCTCTCGCCATGCCACCAGAGCATGGGGAGAGGGGAGAGGCATGGTGGACGACCGGGGAGAGGGGGGAGAGAGGGGGAGAGGCGGGAGAGGGGGGATATAGGGCAGAAAGCCTATTTCCTCATTGGTGTGTCATGAGAGGGAAAGATAGGGTTAGACAGTTAAACCTGAGGGACATCAGGGGACACGGGGGAAGATAAGAGAGAGGACGGAGAGAAAATGACGGAAGAGGGGAGGCAGAAAGAGAACGTGGGAAGCAACGGAGAGGAGAAAGAGAAGGAAGAAGAAGAAGAGGATGAGCGTGTTGTGGTGTGCCTGAAGTGAGACTTTAGGGACAGGAGGCTGACATCTCTCCTCCCTTACCAGAGGCCTGGCCTGCACGCAAGCACTGGGGCGAGGGAGAGAGACTCCACACACGCACACACACACGTGCAGACGGACACAAACACACACAAGCTCATGTGGAAATGCACACAATCTGGAAATGCACAAACTCTCAAACTATTCGAAGCAGATCATCTCAGCTAAATGTGGTTGGGCAACATGCCGTTGTGACATCCCTTCCTCTACATATGAAAAGTCCTCGGAAACAAGTTTTCGGACCTAGAAACCGAGCCATCTGTCCCTCCTCTGTCAGCTCAGACACAGGCCCTCCTCACCGTTGAAGCCGACGGCACGTATGTAGCTGAGCAGCATGCGCCCCTCCACGGGGTCCATCTTGTCGCAGACCCCTATGGAGCCGGGACACAGGTCCTGATGCATGTTGTGCAGGGCGTGAGCCATGGCGTACACAGCGTCTATCACAAACTGCACCTTCCCCTCCTGCTCGTAGGGGGTGTCGTGACCGATGCGCTCCTCACCTGGGAGGGGGAGGGGCAGAGGGAGGGGGAGGGTAAATGGGAGAGAAGAAGGGAAGGAGGTAGGGGGAAAAGAATATGTAGAGAAGGTGGGAAGCCAAGGAACGAGAGGGAGAGAAAAGCCATGTCACGCGTCTGCCAGTGGAACCAGCTTGTGTCCCTCATGTGTTCGTGTGTCTGCAGGGCACCTGTGCATTTCTTCTTCTCACTGTCGATCTTGATCCCGGGCCGGGTGAGTTTGCAGCGGAAGTCGTCTTCCCAGAACTCGGCGAACCAGATGTTCCTGCGGTTGTTCTCCAGGGAGCGAGAGGTGAAGTACTGGTCAAACCCTGGATGGCCACACCAAGGAACACACACACACACACAGACTCAGGGAAGCTCATCGGTGTGTGTGTGTGTGTGTATGTCCTATTGAGGCATGTCTGAGGTTGACATACCATGTGTGTACACATCTTTGAAGGTGTCCGGGGACAGTGTGTATGATTGACAGTGTGTATGATTGACAGTGTGTATGAATGACAGGTGTATGATGACAGTGTGTATCAATGACAGTGTGTGTGTTACCCTCGATGGAGGCTCTCTTGGGCAGGATGGTGACGGCCCCCTCAGCCACGTCCTCCTGCTCCACGATGGGGGAGCTCTTCGCCCCCCAGCTGTCCGACCCCACAAACAGGAAGTGACCCGTAAGGTTAGCCCTTTTTGCCGCCTCCAGGACACATCTGTAGGCGGAAGCAGAGGGAATAAAAAGTACAGGTGTAGGTGTACGCCACACAGAGAACTACAACTACCACAGGCGAGTCTTGGTTCCTTGATGAATTCCAAAACTTTAAAAATACATTGGAGTGGGGAACACAAACACACACACACTCCCCAGAAGTGTGTTTGTAAAATACGGCATTGTTTATGATGTGACACCTGCCGTGATGCTCTGGAGAGCAGAGAGCTGCATCACTGAGGAAGATTAAACACTCCCGTTCCCTTAATGGTAGCTGGCAGCCTCTGGCTTCATACGCTGTGTTGGTTTATGTATAAAGCTATGTATTAGTATACCATATATTATACATACAGTATGCATTTACACCAGCTTGACTGACGCCCATCGTGGCCACCAGCCTGTCTCAGTCACAGTGTCATCCACACACAGCTGGAATGAAAGTCTATCACTGTCTGAGCAAATCCAATAATCTACAGTATGCAAATACTGACTCGTAAATCATAAGATTCTGTCTCGTTCTTTGTCTTCCTGTTTTCCTTCTTTCCTTACTTCATTCTTTTTTTCTCCTTCAGAGCGACGCTAGACAGTCTGATGCTGCTGTCCTGTCTGCAGAGAGACTGCAGAGCGACTGCAGACAGGACAGCAGCATCAGACTGTCTCTCTCAGAGAGACTGCAGAGAGACTGCAGAGCGACGCTAGACAGTCTGATGCTGCTGTCCTGTCTGCAGAGACACTGCAGAGCGACTCTAGACAGTCTGATGTTGCTGTCCTGTCTGCAGAGAGACTGCAGAGTGACGCTAGACAGTCTGACGCTGCTGTCCTGTCTGCAGAGAGACTGCAGAGCGACGCTAGACAGTCTGATGCTGCTGTCCTGTCTGCAGAGAGACTGCAGAGCGACGCTAGACAGTCTGATGCTGCTGTCCTGTCTGCAGAGACACTGCAGAGCGACGCTAGACAGTCTGACGCTGCTGTCCTGTCTGCAGAGAGACTGCAGAGCGACGCTAGACAGTCTGATGCTGCTGTCCTGACTGCAGAGCGACTGCAGAGCGACGCTAGACAGTCTGACGCTGCTGTCCTGTCTGCAGAGAGACTGCAGAGCGACGCTAGACAGTCTGATGCTACTGTCCTGACTGCAGAGCGACTGCAGAGCGACGCTAGACAGTCTGATGCTGCTGTCCTGTCTGCAGAGAGACTGCAGAGCGACGCTAGACAGTCTGATGCTGCTGTCCTGTCTGCAGAGAGACGCAGAGCGACGCTAGACAGTCTGATGCTGCTGTCCTGTCTGCAGAGACTGCAGAGCGACGCTAGACAGTCTGATGCTGCTGTCCTGCGTCTCCAGATGTCTGAATGAGAGGCAGCCTTTGGCGGCTGCTGCTGAAGGAAGCCAGGCGGGCTAGAGGCAGAGAGAGGCAGCCTCCTCATCCGTCTCACAACGACAGAACCGACAGTGAGCTGTCCTTGTGGCGCACACTGTGATGCAGAGGAAGCGCATCGCTGGCTCTCCTGGTGTGTGTCTGGATGACTCAACAGCTTCCCTGTGGCTGTTCGGTACATTTCCTTGTTTTCAAATTGGAAAATACAATGCTCTTAGCACAAGCTTGGTGTGTGTGTGTTTGTGTCTGTGTGAGTGTGTGTTTGTGTGTGTGCGTGGATCATTCCACCTACAGTGGATGTATGACTCTATTAACAATTCCAACACCCACAGTTCATCCTCCTCTCCACTCAACCTTGAACCAACAATGAGGACAAAAAGAGCCTCTCTCACCAAAACGCCGTCTACACAATCTATCCTTTTCACCTCTGCCGCAGTTCCACTTGATGCAGTGGCCAAACATGCAGGGTGATGTAACCTCCCGAATGCTTGAACAGCCTCAGTGAGGAAAAGGGCCATACATATCCCCCCACCTGCTCGAACAGCGTTCGAACAGCACAAGACGTGCAACAGTTCTGTTCAGCACAGTCCTCGTGTTCAAATTCAAAATCAGTTAAAAAAGGGACTCTAGCATCTCATACTGTAGGCTAGTAGGCAAACTTTTATCTGTCTCTCCTGGGTCTCCATCTCTTTCCTCTCTCTGTGTCTATCACTGTCACTGTCTATGTCTCTCATATGAAAAGGATCTTCTTCTTCCTCTCTCCCTGTGCTGTGTATGTAATGCTGAATGTGTGTGTATTCTGATGCCTCACTTGATGTCGTCCTCATTGGCAAAGATGATGACCCCGCGAGCGTTAGACGTCTCCATCAACCTCTTGATGATCTTATCAAACTCTCCGGGCTTCGGCTCCCGCGGGATCTTCAGGGACTGGGCGATACACACGCCTCCTTCAGATGAAACACACACACACAGGCACACACACACACACACACACACACACACACACACACACACACACACACACACACACATACACACACACACAGGAACATTGATGTGTAGACTGCACCAGGGAAAATGACACATGAATGAGAATAAAACATTGATGCCATCAATAATCTATCATTACAATGATTAGAGGTGGAAGAAGCTACGATGTTCACAAGGGTATCCATGTAGTGTCCACATTAGGGGGTGTGACTTCAAAACGGCCTTGTACAGGAGAAGAGAGGAGAGGAGTGGAGGAGATGAGATGAGTGGAGGAGATGAGATGAGTGGAGGAGAGGAGATGAGTGGAGGAGAGGAGATGAGTGAAGGAGATGAGTGGAGGAGATGAGATGAGTGGAGGAGAGGAAAAAAGAGAGGAAAATATATGAATAAAATAGGAAAGGAAAGCGTGTCAACTGTACCTGCCTCACGAGAGATCTGCATGAAAGGCATCCACTCCGCTCTCTCCATAGTTCCCCTCAGAGGCCAGGGTGGAGACGTAGTTCCAGCCCATGGCTTTGACGATGTCCACCATGGCCTGGGCCTGGTAGGAGTCTGGAGGCACCACTCTGGAGAAGAAGTCATAGCGGTTGTTGTCACTCAGCTCTGGGGCTGTAGACGCGTAGCTGATCTGAGGGATCTGGAGAAGAGAGAGAGAGATAGAGAGACAGAGACAGAGACAGAGAAAGAGAGAGAGAGAGAGAGGTGAGTTAGGGACACATTAGAAGAGGGTAGATGCTGTTGTCAGTCTGATCTGGGGCTGAGAGGAGGAAGCGTTAGAAGAGAGTTGTGAGTTTTGACGGAGGACACATGATGAGAGTCAATCACTGATCTGTTTACAGGACATGTGTTGCATAATATAAAGACATGAATCTGTGTCAGTACACACACACACGCACACGCACACACAATGACATGGTTCCGAGCATGTGTCATAGATTTATAGTCCTGGTGACCATCCGACTGTCTGGGTGTCTGACACTGCCACGTTCATTTGCTCTCAGACTAACTCTTAATTATTAGGAGCCGAGAAGGTAGACAGAGAGAGAGAGAGAGAGAGAGAGAGAGAGAGAGGGGGAAAGAGAAGGGAATGTGATGGGGAGAAGGAGAGAGAGAAGAGAGGAGAGAGGGAACCATTTGAGAGATTATTGGTTGGGATTACTGAAATTTTAGTCAAATGAAGAGCAGCTCAGAGGGAGTTGAAGGGGAGAGCCAGAGATCAGGGGACCTGTGTCTGGTGTACGCTACACAACACAATAGGTTTATCTTTGACTACCGTATGGAGTTCTCATCCTTAAACACATAGCCACAAACCCATTAATAACCAAACACAAACAAACATGTGAACACATACACGCACAGAATAAGAACACACGTGTACACACACATTCCTGGGCATTACACATGCATGCCCACACACACTTTTGTGCTTTTGCACAAAAGGCTCCCATTGGACCATATGACATCTGACTTATTCAAGGAAAGCCTAGAAAAGAAAAACATTTTGAGTTTAGTTCCTTTCCTTTTTAGTTACTGTGTCACTGCTTATAAGAGGATTCTTCTTTGCTTACAAGAGCAGATCTGGTTTAAAAATTAGTGAAACAGACCAGAGGCTGACCAAACAGATTCTGTATCACAACACTCCACTCTCATCTTACCGAGAACAATGCTCACAAATCCACTGTTTTAATCACTATAATGGTGCTCTCTTTTTGCTCTCCACAGTACAGTACAGTACAATCCCTGTCAAACGCTGTATGTGTGTGTGTGTGTGTGTGTGTGTGCGTTTCTGTGTGTGTGTGCCTACCTATCTGTATGCTTTATATGTGATGTATGATTGATATTGGTCAAATGCTACAAGTGAAGTGTGTTGTTGTTTATCAAAGGTAACGTAGAGTTCAAGTGCAGTTTTATCTCGGGGCTCTTAAAGCCTCGCCTGCCCTGTGGGAATGACTGACGCATTACTACACACAGGACGAATGCTCCTTGAGGACATATACTGAAATACTCATTAATTAAAACTCAAAGTTCTCATATGTATGCTCACCAGGGACCACATTGCAGTCTGAGACACTTTCTGTTTGAGTTGGGTGAAATATGTATCGATCCTATTTCAATCCTGTTTCATGTTATTAACAGGAAATCACCTTACTGTTATAGCGTTCCACTGATATAGAGAGGAATCTGTGGTATGGGTATGAACTGTATTAATATGCATGTGGCATGTACATATTGCAGACTTGTATAGCATGTATGCATAATGCATACTGCACGTTATGTATGAATGCTTCCCCTGTCTGTCATAAGTGGCCTAGTTTAATTGACAGGTGCTGTGGGCTCCACCCTTGTCTGTATTGACTCCACTCTCTCAGGAGAGAGAACGCTAAATGATGCATGACCCCCATCCTGACTAACGCTAACACTTACTCTAAAGCTAGCTCTAGCGCTAAAACTAGCTCTAGCGCTAAAGCTGATGCTATGCTTTAAACAGAGTGTCATCCCATTTAGAAGGTTTGAGCATCTGTTGAACAACCAGAGTCCTCTTAGACTGACGGCACAGAAACTCACAGAGGCATTTAATATCCAGAGAGCAATCTAATTCTAGCTGCTGGCAGTCAGGTGATGCTGGAGTGGACCAGAGCCGTGTGTGTGGGGGAGAAGGCAGGGGGGGGGACGGGGGCCTTCTGATAAAACAGGTCAAGGCTCCATCCTCTTATGAATAGATGTGACAATGTGCGGGTGATTTGTTTGTGCTTTTGATTAGCTAACATATGTCACAACGGCTTATGGCTTAGTAAGTGTAAAGCAGGTCTGAACTTCAACAGATATCTACCAGTCAGTCAGTCAATCTGCCTTATTGGACATTCTATCAGAAAGTATCTGAACCTTTTTGCGCTGGCTCTGTCCCAGCTCCACCGTGAATATAGTTTTAGCTGCTGGCGCTAATTTGGTTAATTTCCTAAATGTATTGAGTCTGATGCTTAGAGAGACAGAAAGGAAGAATATAGATAACAGATAAAGAAGGAGGAGGGGTTGAGAGAGACAATGGAAAAACAGAGCACCATGGAGACCGAGGGCATTAAAGTGAACTGAAAGCAATCAACAATAAAAAAACAACACAAATCAAGGAGAATTGTTATCCAATGGGCAGTGAATGTTAGTTTCTTCACCTCCCTCCAGTTCAGCTATGTTAAGCCTGAGAGAGGGACTGTCCTCTGGGCCTCAGTGTGTCGGGGAAGCCCTGATCCTATGCAACTCTGGTCAGACACTGCCTGATGTGTTATCTGGTCCTTAGACCCCCAGAACTGGCTTAGTGAAAAGGATGTGTCACTAAGCTGCACACAGAGTGGCAGCCATAGAGGAGAGGGAACACAAATCATCGTCTTACTCGGAAGGATTCCTTTTCATAAAAGATCCCATTGCGAAATGTAGACGGCGGCATTCACAAAGACTGGTACAGCTCCAGCTGGCTTATAGTACGCATACCGGACGTTGCTCCGCGTGTTTCAGTACTGCAGGGGAGGCAGTGTTTACCTCAGAGAGATACACTGGATCCATTTGTGAGTCTGAGAGGAGCCACCCTCCAAATGGAATATTAGTATGGATGCGCCACGGTGGACACTGACGTTAAAAAATTGAGTGGCTAAAGCTGTTCCCTGGAATAAAATGCAATGTCTCGTCATGAAAGATAGATGGAGAGCGAGTGTTCACAGGCACATCTCCACCAGAATCCATCATCCCAGAAAAATCTAATTATGCAACTAGCTCTGAGAATGAGAGAGAGACAGAGAGAGAGAGAGAGAGAGAGAGAAGATAGAGAGAGAGAGAGAGAGAGAGAGAGAGAGAGATAGAGAGAGATAGAGTAGAGAGAGAGAGAGAGAGAGAGAGAGAGAGATAGAGAGAGAGACAGCTAGAGACGAGAGACGCGCTCAGAGCTCGCTGACGCGCAGAGCTCAGACGAGCGACTCTCGAGCCGAGATCCTATCAGACGAGACTAGAGACTACTATAGCGCATGTCGTGGGGTGAGACAGCAGCAGAGTGACAGAGAGAGAGAAAGAGAATAAATGGAAAAAAAAGGAGACAGAAAGAGTAAACAAGATCAAAAGTAAAGGGAAAAAACACAGAAAGATAGCTGGAGACAGAGGGAGAGAGAGTGAAGGAGATGGAAGGATAGTGAATGAGAGAGTCTATCTGGGCTGTTTTAGCACTCAGACCTGCGATAACCTGTTTGTAATCAGCAAAAGTGCAGGTTGGAGGATGTCAGGGATGGGAGAACAACATAGATGACAGGATGACAGGGTGTGCATGCGTGTAGCTGTCCTTTTTCCCAGCATGCCTCGAGCCTGCAGCTCTCTGCTAGATTAGACACGAGGGGTCTGTCGCCCACCCACTGGAGTTGGGGTTGGTCTGAGGTCATCGTGTGTAGTGGAGGTGGTTTGATAACATGAGGGTCAATGGGAGACACTTCATCTAAGACTTGGGAGGATGTTCTTTTGGTCTGGTGGTTTATTATTGCATTGGTGTGACAAACCCAATACTCACTTGTCAATTACATGATGGTAGATGGGCTGAATGGAGCCAAATGATTAGGATCCATCAAACATGGCTAGTTGAAGGCTAAGCGACAGTACGAACAAATGGGGAAACCTGCCAATGACGCTCTGGCTCAGACATCACTGGTGGCATCCTGACAGCTTCTACCAACATGGTCACTCGACGCAATTTCACAGACATTGCAGTGGAAAGGAAAGTGACAGTTATGGCGTGTCGGATTGTTGGCTAAGGAGATATTCTGCAGCCCAGCACAGCTGTCGGAAACATTAGGAGTATGGCAGACAAAAGCAAACGCTCAATGATCTCATAGGGTAAAGAAAGCTGACAGTTTTGAAGTAACTTTACAGCACTTTACACGGCTCGCTACTTCGCACAATAGAACCGACTCATTAGTCTATCTTCAGGTTCCTCCAATCGCATTTTATGTCTTCCTTTAATTCTGAATAATGACTGCAAAATGTGACAGGTTTTTTTCCAAAAGCTTTTAACATCTTTATTATTTAGCCTCCAACTCAAATGAGGTTTAAAGTATAATAACTGACAATTAGAAGTCCTTGTTTTCTGTGTGTCTTTCTGCTTCAGTGCGCTTCATCTCTCCACAGTAATGTATGTCTTTAATGAAGGGTGCAGGGCCAGTGTTCCGCTCCACTCCCTGCTCCATTGTCCAGCCTGCTTCTGAATTAGCTGCTTTAATTAGCCCATTGTCTTCCGTCCCCTGCCCCTGACTGGAGCACATGGCTCAGTCTTGCTTCGCTTCTATTTTCATGCTCTTCTATTTGAAGGGACGACGGCTGCCAACTTCACTGAATAACAAATAGCATTTCAACGCATTGATGGGCGGATAAATCAGATGTTACGTTTCTGTTCTGGGCTAGTGAGATGGATTAGGGTTAACTGGGGTCAGCTTCTTGTTAGAGCAGTAGGAGTTTATATCAGTAATTGTTGTTCTACAGTCTTGTTGCTGTACAGTGACTTGTTTACTACACAGACAAGATTATATAGTGTTGTTAAATATACACTTGAGGTGTGCCTAAAGGTGTGCCTTGAGATGGGCCTAATTTAGCTACAAGAAACCAGTGGAAAAGGGTTAAAAGTGAAAATAATAATAAATGACTCAAATATTTGAGATGTAACTATCAGGATATGATCCAGATGAATGATCTAGTTTTCGAGTGGGTCTTATACCATGACATGTTTCATTTCTGTGTTTGGTTTGAAAGTTTGTATGTGAAAGAGTCTGAAAGTCTGTGCATGCTATTGACAGAAGCCAAACTAAACATCTATATCTACAGTATAATGGAAATTATTCTGGTTACCAACTAAGTGTAGCATTTCTTTGCCTTTTTTGTGTGATAACAAATCGACTTTTCTGACACACTTCACTTATGGTCCGATACTCTCCACAGATACAATACCTTATACAGTCAGACAGATGCAATCTCTTACAATCAATTTCCCTGTTCTCTTGATCTGTCCACTTAAAAAAGCAAAGGGACTATCTACAATACAGTTACATTTCACACAACAATTCCCTCCCCTTACATAAGAGCCATGTAGGAGGGGATTTGCGTGTTAGAGGAACGGAAGAGAAGTGATGAGGAGAATGCAGGAGAGGTGGAGTGGAGAGGAGAAGAGGGGTATTCTGTGTGAGCTTCCAGTGAGGAGCAAATCTCAACATTAGTCACAGGGATTCACCATTCTCATGTATTTGGCAGTGGATCCTTCTCTTTCTTATTCCTTCCATCTCTCTCTCTTTCTCCTTATCTCGCTCCCTCTCTCTTGCTGCTCCCTCTCTCCTTCTTTAGCTCACTTTGTCTCTCTCTTTCTCTCTCTCTCTCTTTCAAGCTACCTCTTTCCCTACTTTTCTCTTTCCCTCCATCTCTCTTTCCCTCCATCCCTCTCGCTCCCTCCCTCTCTCTCCAGATCTGCTCTCCCTGAAGACCAACCAGAGTCATGGAGGAGACAGCAGTGTGTGGTAATGTAACAGATTTAAACTGGTTACAGTTTACTCCTCAGTTGAAGTACTGCCCCCCCCCAGTGCCATTGAGATAACTAGCTTCCTGGTGGGGTGTTAGGAGGTGGGATGTGTGTAAATTAGAAGGCCAGAAGGTGAATCTTCTCTTGAGGGAAGATGGACCGGAACTCCAAAACTCTGGAGGGATTGACAAGCAGCTAAGTGGTGCTAACACTTGTGCCGGTGTCATCAACAGGCTCTTTCGGGGATGTCTTGAGAAACTATAATATGTTGCTAGTAACCCAAAGAGGGAGACAGATGTGTAAAATAAGGAAGTCAATGGATCATGCTCGAATAAAACCTTGCAGCCTATTTTCACGTTTCATTTGTCAAGGGCGTGTAAGAGCTGCAAAGTGACACCTGTCACACAGAGCCAGAGCCAGACTGAGGTGTGTAACTGTCACCCTAGAGCAACGCTTATTAGAAGGGAGACTGACAGGCTGGGGCTTGTAAACAACACACCTATTTGGTTCTCTCTGTTAACAAGGATATCTGATAAAATAAACGGATTAGGTTTTCAAATGAAGATGGGTTCAGTTGACACCCACTGCTGCCTTGGCAACGCATAGTGTTTGCAGTTTCCCCGCCTACCGTGTCCAGTATGATTTGTATCAATTCCTCGTTTCAGTAATACTTGATCCAGATGACTACATTCAAAGCACAACAAAGGACACATTTCCCGGACAATAGCTTTCATCACACATTCATGGATTCAGTGTGTATCATACATATTCATAAATGTTGGCTATTTGTTCAAATCTACATACGTTCTTGTTTTGTCACCTTATCAACAGCAGGCCTTTGATTCTATCCAATTCATCACACATTTATGACCCTGTTTGTCCCCAGTGGGGATTAAAACCTGGTCTCCTCTAAACCCTGTCATTAGACCAGGAGGACTTTGGATAGGTGTGTCCTAGTAAATATACTGTTCATTCCAAACATGGTCAGGACACCTCCAGCCTCAGAAAACTTAGTGGGTTTTCTCCAACACCATCCAAAATCCCTTCGGACCAATTCCATGGAGGAAACTGGAGGAAAAAACTGAATCCCTTGACGAATGCCAGAGAGAATGCCTTTTGTCTTTTGGTTCCATTCAAACATTCAATTACAGACACTTAGAATATTGGCACCAACATATTGTATGTAAGTCTTCTTTTAGATTTTTTCTGACTCTGGAAAAAGATGCTGCAGAGATATGAGCATTGTTTCACTGGCAAGTTGGTTGCTAAATCATCTGTCTCAAAGCCAAACACTCTCTCCAGATCACACAACACAAGGCCAGACCCGTTGGGCTGCGCAGAGCTGCAAACATGATTGGCTACACTTTCCAAATCCTCACTGTCAATTATCTACAGCTCTTGCTTGGGACAAGGTCTTTCCCAGATCCGGACCATGTGACCAGACTCCCACTCAAAGGGGATTGTGGGTAAAGAAAGATCCTCCATGGTTTAGGATGAGAGACACACACTGGCGCCTGACATCAAAGAGTTTGACACGAGTAGCCTAACTCGTAGCAATGATCACGTACAAGATGTACAAACAGTGGTAAAGACTTTGAAGCATATGAACTTAAAGGTGTAGGACACCCAAGAGCTTCAAATGACAGCCTATGACAGCAAAGCCAGTAACTCCCATTGTAAAATTAATTAATGAAGTCGTATTATGTGTATCAAATGTATTTCCCAAGATACACTCCACTCCCTCCACTCCTGACTCACCTCAAAAAGCCGAAGCACGTTGGCCACCATGATGGACACGGAGCTGGCCGACGCCCCGATCACCCCCACCACCCTCTCTGGCTTCCTGATGATGGGCGGCTCGCCGTTGGAGCAGCGGATGTCAGACGTGTCCTTCTGGATCAGCGCCTGGACGAAGGTGAGCGACTGCTCCAGGGCGTAGGTGTCCCTGGAGCAGGTGTCCAGGACGCGGGCCCCCAGGGTGATGTTGGGCAGCAGCTCTGGGTCGGAGTTGATCTGGTCCAGGGCGTAGAGCATGGCCTCCATGCGGTGGATGCCCTTCTCCTTCTTGATCTCCCCACAGGGAAGGCCGTGAGGCCCACGCGAGTGCACGGGGAACAGCCCCCCCAGAGTGATGTCACCGGGGATCTTGATGGAGTGGGGGTGGAAGTGCTGGTGGGAGCAGGAGCTAGGCCACACCCCCAGACCTAGCCACACCCACAGCAGCCAAAGCAGGCGGGGCCAGTGGGTTGAGTGACAGGTTCTGCCCCAGGATACTCTGTATGGCTGGTGGTGATGGCAGAGCCATGGGGGGGGCGGACGATGATGATGTCATAGCGCTGGGATGTTACAGGTTGGAGTTTTCACCCTCAACTTGAGGCAGCTGAGAAAATATAAATTAAGCAATCGATTAATAAATCAATCCAATGTATTTTCATTACGTGTCACAGAGTGCTTTGCAGGCCCCAAACCCACCTCCTCCTGAGTGTATGAGAAGCAGAGGGGTCAGGAGGGAAACATGTCTACAGAGAAGAAGTCTGACAGAACACAGTCATCATAGTACTTTCAATGCCAGATAATCCACTCTGGTTACTGGTTCATGCCTTCAGTGCATAAATCATTATAATAAATGTTCTGTGTGAGGAAGACATAAATATAATTTGGCAAGAGACTGCAGAGGCGTCAAGGATGCAGGGAAGACACATTGACAAGGTCAGAAAAAGAAGTTCACTGTATAATCCAGATCTATGGATTGTGAGGAGAGACCAAAGCTTGGTTGTGATTTTAAAGCATTTGTATTTTCTTCACTAGGGCAGGGTTTCTCATATTTCTCATTCAGATAGCAGCTCAGGTCACACCCCGTGTGTTAGGACTAGTTTACTCCAACGACAGCAGTCAGAAGATTCATCAATAGTAAGCTATAATCAGTACCGCTGCTAGCTATTTTGGTGCCCTAAGAATAATTCCTTTATGATGCCCCCCCCCACCCCGAGAAAAAAACGTTTGTTTTTGCCAGTTTAACTTTTTATTACCAAACATATAACTTAATACCAATAACACAACAGCAGCATCACAATGTAACACGGTACACCCAGAGCATAGAAAAAGGCTATGGCTCTGGGTACACCTATTCAGAGGTGGTGGTTCTCTGCTGTGTATCTGTCCCTAAACTGGCTTGGCAGGAACTGACTACGAGTAAAAGCGCGCGAGCTAATTTGTCGGGCCTTTATTTGACCGCATAATCGTTTTTGAGCTTAATGTAAAATAAACATATCCGGTTTTTCAATTGGTAAAACCTTGTCTAGAGAAGGTGATGTATTTTTGCAATTTATTGACAACAAACATGTTTGAAACAAACAATGCAATAACGTCAGCTAGCTAGCGGTTAGTTCGAGGTGTATGCATAGGCTAACCATTAAATTAGCAGCACATTTCCCGTATTTAACAATGATTAAACATGGACTTACCTGAAAGTGATGCACGGGCACCATCTTGCAGTCTAATTTCTTCCCCTGACTGTTTTGAGGCCATTTTCGAAAAGTTGACCTAGCTAGCCTACTGCCTCAAAGTTCGTCAGGCCACTGAGATAGGAATGGCCACCCACGGCGAGCTTGGGAAGTTTAGAGTGTATTTGGCACCATCGTAACTTTTTTTGAGCATTTAATTATATATCTTGTTTTTCCTATTTTGTAATATACATGCCTATACTGATATTTCTATACTGAAATAATATCGACATTATAAGTATTATAACTATGATTTTTCAGTTGGCTATTTTTTGGTGCCCCCTCAGGACAGCGCGTAGTGCGTGTTATGGGAGCAGCACCACTGGCTATAATTAACCAGAGAAGTCCTATTTCTGGCTAAGCATGAAGTATAAATCAGCTGGTGTTGACTAGTCTGATTTGTATAGTATTGTATATGATTTTGTGATGCAGGCCCAATGGAACCCCACAGGTTCATAACATTGCCTCCCAGAGAGGCTACCAGAACATGGGCCACCACAAGGGCTTGTTTCTGCACTGGGTTTGAGGCTGGTCTATACCAGCTGCAGAAAGAGGTAGCGCAATTGGGCTTCCCAGCTGCATGAGCAGCAAAACATACTATCAGGACAATGTAATGAACTGCTGCTGTGGCTTTCAGATATGAGACCAAGCATATCATCAGAGGAGTGGTATGGATATGGAGCCAGGAATGAGAGACAATGGAAGCAGAACAAATCCAATATGTGGGGAGAGTCCTACGTTTCAATTAAGTACAATTACATGCAAATTGGTTGATAAAGAGGTGGCGAAAAGATATGAAAAGGCACAGTGACAGTACTATGTGTGCCACAAATTCTACATTTGGACCAGCTAGAAAATGAACACATGATATTTCCACTTCTTAAACAAAGTGAAGTCTCTCAGATTGGAAACTGGCTGACACCTTCACTCTATCTCTGTGTGGTGCTGACCCCTGACACCTTTACTCTATCTCTGTGTGGTGCTGCTGACCCCTGACACCTTCACTCTATCTCTGTGTGGTGCTGACCCCTGACACCTTCACTCTATCTCTGTGTGGTGCTGACCCCTGACACCTTTACTCAATCTCTGTGTGGTGCTGACCCCTGACACCTTCACTCTATCTCTGTGTGGTGCTGACCCCTGACACCTTCACTCTATCTCTGTGTGGTGCTGACCCCTGACACCTTCACTCTATCTCTGTGTGGTGCTGACCCCTGACACCTTTACTCAATCTCTGTGTGGTGCTGACCCCTGACACCTTCACTCTATCTCTGTGTGGTGCTGACCCCTGACACCTTTACTCTATCTCTGTGTGGTGCTGACCCCTGACACCTTTACTCTATCTCTGTGTGGTGCTGACCCCTGACACCTTCACTCTATCTCTGTGTGGTGCTGACCCCTGACACCTTTACTCTATCTCTGTGTGGTGCTGACCCCTGACACCTTCACTCTATCTCTGTGTGGTGCTGACCCCTGACACCTTTACTCTATCTCTGTGTGGTGCTGACCCCTGACACCTTTACTCTATCTCTGTGTGGTGGTGACCCCTGACACCTTCACTCTATCTCTGTGTGGTGCTGACCCCTGACCCCTTCACTCTATCTCTGTGTGGTGCTGACCCCTGACTGATCCATAGATAGAACGTTGGGATGTGACTTCTGCACAATTCAATCATTAAAAAAAAACATGTTTTAGTTATTTAGCAGACGCTCTTATCCAGAGCGATTTACAGTAAGTACAGGGACATTCCCCCCGAGGCAAGTAGGGTGAAGTGCCTTGCCCAAAGACACAACGTAATTTGCCACGGCCGGGAATCAAACAACCTTCAGATTACTAACCCAATTTTTTAACCGCTCAGCCACACCTGACTCCCCGGTTCCCACAATGAATATGAGAAACAGGGAAAGAAAGGAAAAGAGAGGGACAAACATAATGAGAGAAGGTGCTATTTTGCACTAGAAAGAGTTGGTGTGATTCAGACACAGCTTGTGATGTCCACGGGCGCTGGTGACTCATCAGGCGGTACCAGGCGAGCGAGCACTAGCCTGACGATGACCATCCTCAAACTAAAAGAACATGAGGCACGGAGACAGGCCATTGGACAACACTAATTATCAAGGAAGAGTGTTTTTATAAGGTCCATGGGGCTCGCTAGCCTCACCCTACTAGACTATATTTAAAAATTACTTTTATAATGTGTTTCTACCTATTTTAATCCTCCTTGTGGCTGGATTATCCCCAGATTCTCCACTATTCTGGGCCGACATTACTGGTCATGGGGGTTTTCAGATGCCTACCAGACCATACTCTGGGGATGACCCCACTAAGGCTCTGCACACAGGAATATGGATCTCTTACTTCAATGAATAGATTACACAAAATGTTTTTGTTATTTGATGTAATTTGTGTCATGGCTTTACTGCCATTTTCTGAGCAATTGCTGCTTAAAACTACTGATTGTAGATCCCCCATCAAAGAACCAAGGTTACTGTGACTCAGACTGCTGCAGGACCCCCAGGGACAGAAAGGTGTCCCTGTGGTTGACAGTAATTATATCACTCTAGGCTGGTGAGATACCGTTCCAAGTCATGCAGTACACTGTATTATGTAGGTTATCGAGAAATGTACTGTACATCTGAATAAATATGTATAGTTAAGCCCTTTAAATGCATTCATATGTCTCTCTGTTGCTATTGAAAGGGAGCTAACATGCATTGAAGGACTGGTTACTGCTGGTGTGAAGAGGGTGGTTACTGTAAATAATACTTGGAGGATGGGGATTCCCTTTTAAGTCCCCTCAAAACTATCTGATGTTATTCAGCGGAAAACATGGTATTACTGCCATATGTCACCTTCCTTTCACGTGTGTTTAATTCACTCAGTCGGTAGTTCAGAATCAATCAATGGGTGAATATGAAACGACCACGGAACCATTCTGTTTTCAATATGCTAGTATACACAGTATAGGTGATAGTACACGAGAAAATGCAGAAAAATATTTTTTTACATTTGAATTAATTCAGGATTTTTGTTCTAACGCAATATAGATTTGAACGCACGCACGCTGGGTGAAGATGGTGATGGAAGGTGCGCGAGAATAACGCACTGCTTTCTTCGTATTCTTTCATTTAATTTAAAATGTTATTTTCCATAAGAGTGATAAAACATAGGCTACACCACCACGAGTTTCAGCAATTAAGCTAAACCACCAAATGGAAAAACAGAGCGAATCAACAGGAAACTTTGAGAACATGCGGGTCTGTCGTGTCCAATATCAACGTAGCCATACCAGATTTTCAACTGTGGATAACATGACATCGGTAGTTCAAATTGTGACATTAATTTAAATCGAGAGCCAATACTTTGTAAGGAATGATCTTAGTCTATACATTCTGTTTGATCCTGATTATGACGGATGATGAGTTACGCTGAAACCTGCATCACTCACTTATCTCAAAGTTCTTTATAATATTTCATAATATTTGTCTGCACTTTCCCCAATTAAACCTACAGTAGCATAATGCCTCGAATGTCAATTAAAGTCAATGTTGTTTAAAATGTGAATCACACGAACAATGTAAAAAGGTGCAATACTCACCTGCAAATTCCATAGACCTGTTTCACGAACCACGCAAGAACACATGGAAAACATGATCTGTTCCAAAAATCTGCCAAAAATCTGACATTTCAAGGTAATTTAAAACAGATGCTTAAATTAGATTTCCCTGTCATTTTTGTGATCAAACTTGCCATTTATTGGATTCCATTGTAATCATTGGCTTTCGATGCTCCGTAAAATATGCAGCATAGCACAACTGTGACTCTTCAAATTATTATCAAATATCAATAAAGCCTAGTTTTTCCGTTCTCTCTACTCGTTCTGCTCTATCTCTCTCTCTCTCGATCTCTCTCTCTCTCTCTACTCTCTCGATCTCTCTCTCTCTCCCTCCCTCCTCCCTCCCTCCCTCCCTCCCTCCCTCTCTCTCTCTCTCTCTCTCTCTCTCTCTCTCTCACACACTCTCACTCACACACTCACTCACACTCCATCAGTAATGGTTGCAGATGTGGATTAGATGAGTGTGTGTGCATGCTTGCGTGCGTGCGTGCGTGCACACACGCGTTCGAGTGTGTGTCTGTATAGCGAATGGCGGAGGTCAAATATGACAGTTTGACGAATTTATCATCACAAGTCTCGCCTACAGCTGTCTGGCCTTCAATGTACTGTTTAAAAAGAGAAAGGTGGCCAAATTCAATCATAGTCAATTATCTTTATTTGAAAACCAATAACCACCAACATATGATCAAAGAAAACTTTTTTTGTGTTTATGTTAATGGTTCCCTTCAGTTTCTCCTCTTGCAGTGACTTGCCTGCCAATTTCAAGTGTGGCTCTGGTTGTTCAGTGGTAGCAATTATCTTAGCTGTCTCCTCTCCTGACCATATCGACCCGATTCCCCATGCGGTCTGAAAAACATAATGACAACAGCCCCAGTTTAGAATTACAATTCCAATATGTCTTCATTACTCATAGCTCACTGTATGCATGTGGGGTAATACAAAGTTATTGCAACTTTATTAGTGTACTGCTACAACAGAGAGGGGTCGTTGAGTCTTGAAAGAGGGGTGCCTCTTTGCAGAAGTAGAGACTCGTTGACTGACGTGCTGGGAAGAGCATGCCACAGACAGTCCCGGTTAAATCACACAGAAGTAATGGAGATTGTATTTTTAAAGCACAGTGTAAAGTTGGCAGGGGCTGATGCCATTAATGATGCATGGGCTCAAGGGAGGTTCTAAGGCTGAAGCTCCACTGCTTAGCACACACAGAGAGAGAGAGAGAGGAGAGAGAGAGAGAGAGAGAGAGAGAGAAAGAGAGGGAGAGAGAGAGAGAGAGAGTACTGAGGAAACCACTGTGGTCACCAGAGTGGAGAGAGAAAGATAAAGGGTGGTCCTCTTGAATGACATGCTCAGAGTTCCCATCCCATCTAGCATGACTAGCCTGCTGGTCTTATGCTGCTGCTGCTTACCTAACCAGGGAGAAAAGATGATCTGCTCAGCCAGCTGTGCTGCTGCTTGTACATGGAGATTATGCCACCGCTCTGTAATGTAGCATAGGTGGTTCGGTCACTACACACACTAGCATATGTTTCAGGTTGGAGGGGCAATGGTGTTACAATGGTGTGTGGCACACAGGAGAGGGCCGGTTTCAGGAGATGGTGCACTGGTCTTGACGGTCCTGTGACTTGGACCGGTGTCTCTGCATGCACAAAATAGTGGGAAAAGGGGTGTGGACTAGGGGTGGACTACACAACACCATAAAATACAGTACATATACAAATCCCAGTAGTTATGATTGAAAATGTAACAGGTTACCCTGAGTTATGGATTCCGAGTCAGAAGTCCCTCAGTCTATTGACTGGTTCCTGGAACCTCAGGCCTTGAACATTTGTCATGTGATGCTTGTTGCTTGATATATACAGTATTGTGGATGCCTCAACGATCCAGTCTTCCATAGACCAGAGATCTGAACCGTTTCATCTTACCTCTGTGTCTGTATCATGCTGTGAAGAGTTAGATTGAGCTGGATGCGGACCGGAGCCTTTTACCTCACTACTGTTCATCTACAGGGGGTCTGGAGCAGGTTGACATCTCATTACCCGACCCACACACATCTCTTAACCGCACACACACCAACTCTCCCCCACACATACCACTCTCTCTCCTCTCCTGACTCCCTCTACTCTCTATGTACCTGACTCTAACCCCCAAACCAGGTCTTCAGGTCTTCTTTCATCCCCTGACTCCTTCCTGTCTACTTGTCTTTCTTTCGGTCCCAGTCTCTTCCCACTCCCCTGTCCCCTTTCGTTTGCTCGCTCGCTCCCGCCCACATCCTTATTCCTCCTTCTGACTCTCCTTGTCTCTCCCCTCCCCATGTCTCTGCTGCCTCCTCTGCCGACCCTCCCTCCCCCATCAATATTCAAAAACAGTAAATAAATAAATCATCATCGCCTCAAGCCTCTGGGTACCTTTGCACTTTCCAAGTAAAAAAGAGGGAGACTCCCTCTTTCTCCATCCTCATCCTTTTCCCCAGGTTACTCCTCACTCCCTCAATCTCCCTCATTCTTTAGCTCTCTTCCACTATTGTTAATTTCAAACTTTATCACCTTTGAAATGAGGACACCTAAGGCTCACCTAATGGTTTGTTAGATGCGATTTGTATGTGTGTGTGTGTGTGTGAGAGAGAGAGGGAGAGAGACAGAGAGAAAGAGGGAGAGAGGGAGAGAGGGAGAGAGGGAGAGAGAGAGAGAGAGAGAGAGAGAGAGAGAGAGAGAGAGAGAGAGAGAGAGAGAGAGAGAGAGAGAGAAAGAGAGACTCTAACTACTGCTGGCACAGGAGTCCAGACAGATGGCTCAGTATTTATCTCCTGTTGTTTGGCCCATCAGAGAGGCACTTTGATGTTTACACCATGCCATACACACACTCACACATTCATATCCACAGATGCACACAAACAAACACACACACAAAGAGACCACTCTTTCTCGTGCTTACTTTTAGCTTTGTTCTCCTCTTTCACTCTCCTGTCTCACGACATCACAAGACTCAGCTCCCAGAAACCAGAATCCTTCTCATGGTAAATATTTACAGATTTGATAGTCAACTGTTTGCTATGGTAACAGCTTTTCATATTTAAATGGTTGCCTTCTGCCCCACTTCACTCAGCAGGGACAAAACGACACTGAGGAGTAAATAAAGCAAGTGGAAGTATGTCTTCTTGGCTCTTTAACTGTATTATCACAGTAAACAAATAAAATCATAACTTTAAATATTTCAGCAAAACATCTTAGGAATCATATGTTCTTGACTTGTTGTTTTCGTGTTTCAATGTCTTCCCTGGTGTGAGTCTCTATCTCCTTCCAAACCACCATGCCTATTTTGATGCAGCCTGGGGATAAATATAATAGTATCCCTATAAAATAAAACATTTGCTGACGTTCAAACACAACTAGCAAAGCAGATATCTGCAAATGCATACCTCTTTTTATCTCTCACTCTCTCTCTCTCTCTCTCTCTCTCTCTCTCTCTCTAGCTCTCTCTCTCTACTCTCTCTCTCACTCTCTCTCTCTCTCTCTCACTCTCTCACTCTCTCTCTCTCTCTCTCTCTCTTTAATCACTCTCTCTTTAATCAAATGTCTTTGTTTCCTTCTACCTCCCATTTTTAATCTTCTCTCTTTAGTTTCCCTTCCTAATTCCATAATTCCTCAGACCCCCCTCTGATCGCACAGACCTTTTTGAATCCTGGCCCTGAAATCTCATGTGGCAACATATCATCCACGCTCCGTCCCTCTCTCTCTCTCCTGGTCCCTTCCTTGTTCCCTGCCTTTATTGGCTTGTCGCAGCTAGTTTCCTCCATCTAAAAGCTGAAGTTGTTTGGTATGCGTAGATATTGTCTGTATAGTGGCCTGTCAAAGCCATGTCTGGGGCTGTCAGTCAGCAAAAGCCTCAAACAGACTCAACAGCACCGACTTACAGCTTTGCCGCCAGACATCTTGCCTGTGTCACACATCACTTGATCATAATGTATTCTCTAATTGGAAGCTGTTTCAACTGTCTCAAGGCTAGGATGATTTGTGGAATCATCTTCCAATCACTTGGGAAAAATACAATATGGTGGCAGAGGACAATGGAATGTTCAGGGGTTAAGGGCGTAAATTGTGCATCTTGAAAGGGATTGTTAAGTATAAGGGTGGAAACTATTCTCAACAGAGTTTACAATGCAAATCCATACTCACACAACTATAATTTTCTTGACTGATATAAGACTCTTAATGTATGGACCCATAAGTAGCATCACTCGTGAATTTTCACACTTCTATATGTAGCAAAAGCCAAAGATCACTCCCATGGAACCTTCCATTTTCCTCATTCTGCAAACCTTGCAATTTGATATAAAAGCCTCTGATATGGAGCGTGGTATCTCCACTCCCACTGGGGGATGTTCAGAGTTCTATTTAAATAAGATAGACGGACCACTGACAGGGAGGTACAGCACTTAGCCAGCCCAAGTCATCCTCTTCAATAATGCAACTACATGCATGCGACAGCCACAAACGGCCTGCATACCAAAGTACAAGTGCAGCCCCGCAGGTGTTTGTGTGCATGTAAGTATGCATGTTTGTATTTATGTGTGTGTGTGTGTTGGGGTTATTCGATTGGTCTGTCTTGTTGCTCCCTATGTTAACATTTTTGGGGAGTGTTTCATTTGTCTTCTTAGGTATATTCAAACTCGTTAACATATTGCGCAGTCAGGTTTAAAATGTACTTCAAAAACCCCAATTTAACTCATAATTTAGGATCAGTGGGACCGAGTTTATTGACAGTATAATGTCGCCACCTGGCGTTGTGAGGATAACGGACCGGAAGTTGTAGTTCTGATGGACTTCCTCTCAGGCACATGTGAAAAACCTTGTTTTTTCTGGATATTCGTAATCTAAACGTGTCTACTAGCTACCTAGTTATATGGGCCTCCAATTGTAGTTTCTGTAAGCTTTGAAGCAGACCCTCAGAAACGGTAAGCTGTTATAAATATCTCTGACATTATTTTTACTATCCGCTCTGTGTGATTCTCAAGTGTTAGCTACTAGAATAAGCATGCTAGCCAGCTAACTAGCTGTTTATATCTGTTAGCAAGCCAGGCAGTTGTAACGATGCACGCCGGTTTGTCACTGTCTGATTTTAATTAAGTTATCCTATATACAAGACTGTAAATATTACAGTTTAGTATTTCATTCAACCCGTTTCATTCCCTACAACCTGTCCAGTTAAAAATGGAAAGCAAGGAGAGGATGACCACCGAGGTTGAGGAGTCGCAGGTGACAGAGGAAGACGTGTTAGCTGTTGATAACTCGGGAGAACAGAACCAGACTGTGGAGGAGGATGACGATGAGGACGATACTGATGGAGAAGACGACGACGAGGATGAAGACGATGAAGACATAGATAAGGCGCAGGAAGTACAGAGTGTTAATGGAGTAAAAAAATATAAAGTTCCACTAGGGAAGAAGACTCTTCCTGGGATTGTGTACCTCGGTCACATCCCTCCCAGGTTACGGCCCAAGCACATGAGGAACATGCTGGGGGTTTATGGGGAGATTGGAAGAGTCTTTCTGCAGCCAGAGGGTGAGTATACCAGCCATGGCCCTTCCAGACCTTTCCAAAGGCTGAGTTCAGACTATTAACTCTTTTTTTTTAAATTAATTATTTTGGTAATTCTACAGCTGTCTGAAGCGCACACCCCATCATTCCTCCTGTTCTTGTCCTCTGTAGACCGCTCAGTGAAGAGGAAGAAGAAGAAAGCAGGCTCCAAAGCCTGCAGCTTTACAGAGGGCTGGGTAGAGTTCAGAGACAAACGTGTGGCGAAGAGGGTGGCAGTCAGCATCCACAACACATCCATGGGCGCCCGCAAACGAAGCCGCTTCCACAGCGACCTGTGGTGCATCAAGGTGATGACACTGTCTATCGTCAAATCTATATATTCTTTGTTTAACCCTTGTGTGATCTACATTTACATTACATCGTACATTTAGTAGACGCTCTTATCCAGAGCGACTTACAGTAAGTACAGAGACATTCCCCCGAGGCAAGTAGGGTGAAGTGCCTTGCCCAAGGACACAGTCATTTTTAACGCCAGGAATCGAACCGGCAACCTTCTGATTACTAGCCCGATTCTCTAACTGCTCAGCCACCTGACTCCTATATTATCTCCTCCATATCTTCGGGTCATTGTGACCCCCCCACGTGTTGCGAAAACTTTACCTCATACAATAAATAAAGTGAAGCATTTTCTTTGAACCGTCGGACTGTCTCACACACAGTGCGAAGGTTAAAAGAAAAAGTGTTTAATTTGTTTTTGTATTGGGTAAAGTTGTCGCAGAACAACAATCGGTCGTTGTAAAACTTCGGGTCATTGTGACCCGAAGGCAGCACAAGGGTTAAAATTGTACGCACTGTAGATCATTTCTGAGTATTGATAACATTCTATTCATAGGTCGGTTTGTCTGCCATTTTTGTCTCCAGTACCTGCACAGATTCCAGTGGTGCCACCTGAGCGAACGACTGGCGTACGAGAACACAGTCCTCCAGCAGCGCCTCCGCACCGAGATCTCCCAGGCCAAAGCGCGAGACCAACTTCTACCTGGCCAACGTGGAGAAGAGTCAGGGCATGGACAAGCGGAGGAAGCAGAGGGAGAGGAAGGGCGAGAAGGTGGAGGAGAAGACCTGGGACTTCACCCAGAGGAAGACGGAGGATGAGATCCAGATGAGCCGCATGAAGAGGCAGGGCCTGTCCAAGAAGAACCTCCTGAAGGCTCAGGACAAGGCCAGGGTGATCCAGGAGAAGTCCCAGTCCAACGTCTCGTTGCTGGCCAAGATCTTCAATAGCAGTAAGGGCCAGAGCTGAGGGCACGGTCCTCTAAAGATCTACACAGATCAAATGCTAAAATGGACTGTGTGTCGTTCGTCAGAAAGACACCAGAGGGGGGTGTTGTGTGGAGGTATTTATACCTTCACAAGCAGGGAGGCAGATGTGAGGTAGCCCAGTACATATGCAGGGTTAAACATTTTGCTGTCAAAGGCCTATTAATGGCTATACATTTGTAATTTACTGTGCATGACTTGGGTGTCTTTACAATTGCATTGAACCGTGCGTGCCTCTGTAATATAAACAAATGTCAATAAAAATATTGACAGTAAAAAGTTGTGATGAAAGACGAAAGCTTGGCATATGAAACGTGTTTATTATGTTGTTACAAGTGATGCAACACATCATTCAGAGTTGGTCCACAGCAAAAGTCACCCTAATGCGGTTGATAAAAACACTTTAATGACGTCTATGAAAAGATCTGTGATGTACAGAAATTGTTTATGTATGTCAGCAACAGTCATTCGTCATAGGATGGTGGAAACAACATCTTAACGATACAATTAGGACAAAATGTACATTTCTGTAAAAGACAGCAGGAGAAAAGCATCAGTAAGGTGATTTTATATCCCTATAGACTTCTGTCTGGTAAACAACATCTAAACCACGGTTTTGTAGAAAACCATAAAGGCATTGTGACTGAACACATGACACCTACTCATACGTACAGTGCACTTGATGTATAGAGAATGTATACTGACCGACCACTTCCATCTGTTCCTTTCACAGTGCTGTTTAACACTGTATCAAGTGTACCATAAGTACAGTGAGAGAAGAACATTTGATCCATATCTACACTCACCCCCACACACAAGGCAGGCACTCACACTGCGGTGAGCCGTAGACCTGTTAGCCCAGGAAGACAGACTTCTCCAGGCCGTCCTCCACCTTGGTGTACTCCAGGTGAGACTGGAAGTAACGGCTCTCGTAGCGAGGGCTGTTCCTCACATATTCCAGGTAGTCGGGTGTCCCCGGGCAGATCACATTGTCAGCCAATAGGACAGAGCCTTTCCTCAACAGCTGACACTCCTGGGAGGTAAACAAGGAAGTGCATGGTCCATGCTGGTCAGTGACCCTGATAAAACCTGATCTTCGAATCCCACTCAACTAGAAGTACAGTCGCATCAGTTAAGGTGTTACCAGGTTACCATGGGAAAACACAGAGTACATATGTGTACCTTAATTTATGACTGTATGTATTAAATTTTTTATATAAAAGTTTCCCATTCACAAAAAAACACAGCATTTGTCAAACACAACATACATGTGGGAGAAATAAAGAATGAGAGGAAGTAGGGGTGAACACATGGTTATCTGAGATACATCTCGTGGTTGTTACCTCCAGCAGCTTGAGGTCTGGAAGGTAGCGGTCCTTCCAATGGTCCAGGAAGACAAAGTCAAATGTGGTTATCCCAAACATGTCGGCCATCTTAGGAATCAGGTCACCAGAGGCTCCCTCCACCAGACATATCTGACGACACACATACATACAGACAGACACACAAAACACACAACGCAGTAACCATGGTTATGATATCCGAACAGAACATCTTGAAACCATGTTGACAACAACCAGTCGACTTTGAGGAATGTGGAATGGATTAAAGAACTTCAGAAATGTGATCTTTGGTCTCATCTCTAATGGGAGAAGATAGGTGGATTTAATCCTGCACATCTGTCGTCTCCTCACCTTGTCCTCCAGGCCTGCGTGCTGGATGACCTGCCTGGCGATGCAGGCGCAGTCTGGGTTGAACTCCAGCGTGATGAGCTTGGTTCCCACAGGCAGCAGCCTGGCGATACGCACACTTGAGTACCCACAGTAGGTGCCCAGCTCCAACGCAGTGGCTGGATTCACCTCACACACTACCGAGTCCAGGATGGGCCCTGGAGAGACAGACAGTGCACACGCACACACGCACGCACACACACACACACACACACACGTTCAGCAGCCACACACAGAGGTAGTTTGTGATAAGAAAAGACCTTGACTTGTTCAAGTTACATATTATGCTGGGTGTTTTTGTGTGCAGTCAAGCACTTGTATTATGGATACAGAGAACATTTAATTCAATTCGTTTTTGAGGATTGAACATTCTGAAAGACTCAAGGCCATTCTCTCATTTATAATCATGAGGAGGACTCATAGACAGGGCATAAAGAAAACGAGACAGCAGGTAGACAGACAGACAGACCGACAGACAGACAGCCAGACCAGACAGACAGACAGACAGACAGACAATATATTCCTACACATAGGACGAGACACAGAGAGATGGAGAGATGAATGTCAGAACACAAAAAGAGAAAGTGAAAGAGGAACAGACAGACAGACATGCCTTCAGGGATCAGTGAGACAGAGTGTGGAGGAGAAGCTACCTTTTTCATCGCCTACGTTCATGGCCCACTCAGAGTTCCTGCAGAAGTAGTCAATGGCAGAGATGACACTCTGGGGGTCTCCTTTGGTCGCCTTCTTCTGAACCGCACGCAAGAGACGCTGAGAGAGGGAGGCAGAGAGAGATAAGAGATGTAGGCAGAGAGAGAGTAAGTTCAAATACTATCAAAGAAGGGGGTATGTATGTTTGTTTGTGTGTCTTTTGAGGGCCACCTGGGGTCGTGTGGAACTGGTCAGGAGGTTGAGAGTCTTCTCCACGATGACATCATGCCAGAGCAAAGCCAACCAGGAGTTATACTGGACCGCTGCAGGAATCAACCAGGCGTAAAGGCTGTACAGGAGGGCCCCCAGGCCCACACACACCGCCACGACAGTCAACATGCTAGAGAGGGGAATTTGGGAAAAAGAGAATGAAAGAGAGTGATCCCAGTATGGTCAGATGTAAGATGACTGTGGGTAGCATGTGTGTGTGTGCGTGTGCATGTGTGTCAGAAGGCCTTTTTGTTGCTTTACAATTGCAGGCCGGGCTATTTGTTCGGAGAAGTCATGAGACCGTGTCAGTAAACTTCTTCTTCCTGACTTTAAAGTGACAATTGACAGGCTCTATCTGTCACAGGGCCTGTTGGTTTCTCACATGCATTCATTTTTCATGGTATGTCACATTGTCAGAAAAGATTGAATTACATGCTTTGAACGGATAGAATCATGTTCTTTTATTTGATTGCGCCCACTTAAGTCTTTGCATGATGGTGTATGCAAAGACGTAAGTATGTCAGGAAACTGGAGATCATCTCAAGACCAGACCAGACGCTTAATGCATCTACTGCTGATAGCAATCTTAAAGATGAGTCCAGCCAACTGCAATGCACGAACACAAGCATGTTTCAACCATACAGAACAGCACTGTCTGTCAAGTGTCACTGAGGGATGGGGTGTTTTCAGTGCATTTGCTACCGTTTATGTGCATGATGGGTCGTGACACAATAAATCACTGGTTAAAGAAAATGCCCGTCCGGTCAGCAAAGCCATTCCCTGCTTCCTCCCTCCCTCCCTCCCTTGCTTGTTGTGTGAAAATGAGAGCTGAAAAGTGCATGGGGGGAGTTTGGCCCAGTTCAGTATTGTTTAGCCTGGCTCAAAGCCTTGTTTAGCTTGGCTCAGAATCCTGTCAATTGATGGTGCCCTTTGGCCTGGTTTAGGGTGCTGTTTGGTCTGACACTAGGTGCACATGCCGTTTTGAAAAATGGTTTTGTATCAAGCAGAGTTGAGGCTTTAAGGGTGTCAGTCGCTATGGTAACTGTGTCCCTAGGGTCTACCTTTGACCAGGAGACTAAATCTATCACACAGATTTTTCAGCTAAAACACACCACAAGACATAGTACCCTACCTCTTCAGAAATGGCTAACCAAACCTAACCCAGCAGAGATAAACTCATCTAGCTTTCCAGCTCAGTAAGCATCAACAGGCTGAAAATTACATAATATGTGTCAATACAGTTCTGGCTGTTTGCTGTCTGGGCAGAGAGCAGCTGCGTATTCGTTTCTCTCTGCCTGAGAGGAGAAAACCAGAACCAGCCTAACACCAGCCTAACACATTTAGTCATTTAGCTCTAGTGCATCTGTGTCATTTAGCAGCACACATCAGGAACCAACACGGAGTCTGGAGTACTGGAGAAATTAAAGATGTTATCAGAGGGAAAAGGGCTTTAAATGAAATACCCTATCATAAGATAACATGAGGCAAACAGACCAGCTGGCAGGCAGGAAAGCAGGCAGGCAAGAAGAATATGTGCCGATGGTAAACAGGTAACAAAATCCTAAAATACCTGTCCATTTGTAACATCTACCATTCAAACTAACACAAACTATTGCAGTTATGATGACTTAAACATCTTTGACAGATGATTGGATTAGTTAGTTACCGACAGTAGCTTTGAAGGCTGGATACATTCACTTAATTAACAGCATTGGGCAACATTAGTACTGTGGGCGGAGTTTCATTTGTCCTGAGCAAGTTAACATGTTCGCATTCAACAACAGGCTTATGCTTACCCCAACCTTACAGCACTGTAATTAGATTGAAGTTCTAAAGACAGACATGCCATGTTTGTACATCTTTACAAGACTCATTTCAAATGTGGTCCACATTAACCAAGCAATTCAACTGGGAAGTCACTACTGCAGTGCAACACATGCAACACTGACAGACGTGTTGTGCACACAATAGAGAGAGAGAGTTAGAAAGAGAATGAGAGTATCCATCTTACTTCCTGCTGCTGCTGTACGTGAGATCTTCTCAATGGACTCTTGTCCTTTGTTGCTTTCCTCCCCTCACAGTTGCTCGCCACATGCACAAACACTCCAGCGCACACTCCTCCTCTCCTTTCCTTCTTCTCGACCTTCTATCCCCTCACTTTCTCTTAAGTCCCTCCCCCTCTCTCTCCCTCTCTTTTTTGCTCTCTCTCGAATCCCCCTTTCTCCTGGGCAGCTTTGATGAGAGCTGAAAGGAATGTGCAGTAAAGGTCAAACTGCAGAGCCAGGCTCAGCTGCATACAAACGCTCAAATGCTGACGGTGACACCGAGGCACCTAAACCCAGAACGTACACAAAGACTGAGAGAGGAGAGCTGATCAACAGCCCAAGTGGGCAGAGTTTAAATCCCTCTCCAGCCAATCATGCAATAATCCTTCTTTCTCTCTCTCTCCTGTGCGCTCTCTCTCTCTCTCTCTCTACAGACTCCCTCTCTCACTGCATATCTCTCTAGCTTTCACCCTCTCTCTCTCTCTCTCTCTCTCTCTCTCTCTCTCCAGACTCCCTCTCTCACTGCATGTCTCTCTCTCACTCACGTTCAGTTTCTCTCTCTGCCCCACCCCCTTTCCCTGCCTCCATGCACATGCTATAGATGCAAGCAGCATTCTCTTTTGTTGTCAAATCCAGCACAGAGGAGGAGGACAGAAATGCCTGAGTGCCCAGCCTGGCCAGGAATCAAAGCACCACCACAATAGCATGACCACAATAAAAAGTGTAATTTTTCTTTCTGCAAATCTCTTCTTAGCAGAACATACACAGCAACAAACATAAATAGCATGTTAAATACCGTCTAAACCAACCTGGGCAGAACATGGCCAGTGACATTAGGAAAGAAGCAGTGTTGGAGGCTACCAACCACACAGCCTCGCCTTGCCTGACCCTATGGCCTGCTTTCTGTGAAGCTAAAGGGTACAGGAACATAACAGAGCGCACACACACACACACACACACACACAGTCCCTGCCATCTGTAATCTGCATCACACGTGCATGCAGAGGATATTTCGTAGCAGAGCACCTCCTATCTCTGTAAATGACAGCAGCTTCTATAATCTATATCTCTTCTATTTCCTGTGACCCCTTACCCCAACTCGTCCAGCTAACCGGCCATCATGTGGTTTTGATAAGCAAGCTGTCACTACAGTGTGGTATGGGAGCTGCACAGACAGGGACCGCAAGGTCCTATGTAGTGTGGTCAGGTCTGCTGAGTTCAGTGCAGGAAGCTCCCAGCCATACAAGACGTCTCGTCTCGGAACTTTGAGAGTTAAATACACATATACATTTCAAATCCCACTTTTATCTTTCCTTATTTAACCTTTATCAGGTACTCAGAAACCACATTGGCTTAATCTCTGTAGTGTGATATGATTGAATAATAATCCACAATGCATTGCAGCAACCCTGTGGATTTGCTCAGTGTATGATATTGTATTCTTAAGCCTTGAACAGACTGAATGAACAGTGACATCTTGCGGCTCATAGATGTATCATTCTTGGTGTGGTTTACAGTGTATGAGAACAGAACTTTGCACACACATTCCCTTATGATGTCCATTATAGCCAAATACAGACTGTTGTTACAAAGGCCAGTCACAAACCTTAATCTCATTTGAATATTTAATCAATTACCAGTCCACGCATAATGTTAACTGATGTCCAGTCCACACATAAAGTACAATAGGTCTTTTCAGTGACAATTTGTGACTGTAACCATACTACAGCTTTGGCACTCTGCACCCTACTCAGCACAGTAGAGCAGGACATACCAGCACTGGACAGTAGAGCCGGACATACCATCACTGTGACTCACAGTGAGCTGCCCAGTCCAGGGTGTTGGTGTTGTGCTATTGCTAACCCTCATGGATGCATTCCCATCTCTACGCTTGCCTCCTTCCCTCGGCTCCTCCCCCCGGGGGGAGGGGTGGAGATAATATGAGGGTTTGTCCAGGAACTAGATTCCACCTGCCCAGCCGAACACTGACAGAGTAGAAGGAGTCAAGGGGGATGAGGGAAGGGAGAGAAAGCTACTGCGGAGTGTTGATCTTCAGCCTTTTGGCGTCCAGGTCAGAGGGGTTTTCCAGGTGTAGTGTTCATTCCTCCCATGTGGTGTAATGCTGTATAGAGAGGAGGGAGGGTCTGGACATACACTCTGGCTCCCAGCTGAAGGGATAGGTCCTCATGTTGCCTGGGTTACATGTTTTCTCTACATACCTTGTTTGTTCAAGTATCATTGTCGGTTTCTGTCAAGTATTACATGATGAGTGAAACATGAATCTTGTAATTGACACCGAAACTCATTCCTTCCTTGATATTTTATTTTAGACACTTTTGTTGTGAACGGATTTTTGTGTCACTTCAGTTTTGTCGTTTGTCTCATGTTACGTTAAATCACCGATTCACAAAGAAAGGCTGTTGCTCATCCACTTAGGCTACCTGCTGTATTACTGTACTCAATATCCCCTGAGCGCATCGATAAGTGGTACAGTCTCAGTTTGCAGGATGGAATTTGGGTCAGTCCACTCTGAGTCTTTCCTGATCTATTAGGGGGGGCATTAAGTACATTCCTCAATTTTGCATTCCCACATGTCCAGAAACGTAGATAAATATACCCAGGAAATTCAGAGAGTGGAAAAAAGCATCGGAATGCCAGACAGCCTGTTGGGGGCGGGTAATGAATGCGTAATTAACGTATCTCCACCTCTCCACTCATCCTGAGTGAGTGACTCCAGAATCTATTAGCAGCTGCTGTTCTGCCACTCCGCCAATCCGCATTTGGAATAGGAAAGAACAGCTGCTTAAACGTTAGGGAAATTTGGGGGAACGTTAACGGGTCATGCAGTCGTACAGGGTAGAAACGGTCCGGTATCCCTATCAGCAGAATCATGGCTGAAGACTACTGGGAGACGCGATTGGCTTTGGGATATTGTTGCTAAGATTACAAGGGCATACGGGATCCCGCGTCCTCGGGTAAGCAATCTGTCCTTGTTGTGAACACTGACAAAAACAATACATACATTTACAATCATGTACTTCAATGTTATTTGTGCAGCTAGCTTGCTAACAAGTCAACCACAGTTTATGTTACTTGCAAGGTTTGGCTTGTTGAATCCAGCCAAGCAACCACGGTTGATGTCAAAAGATCGACGTACCTCCCACTTGAAATCTCCAACGTAGTGACTAGATTAACCACTTTCGTTGATAGAAGAATAGATTATGTGTTGTGGAATTCACGTTATCGCCACATTCCACTATAGAATTCTCAGAAACGACTCACATTCCAATTCCGAAAGAGAAACACGTTGAAGATAGCTCGTTAGCTAGTTAGCCATGCATAGGCCGTGCTGTGCGCAACCAAAACTGTGCTAACCTGTCTGCTGGTTTCTGATCTAACGTAAGCTAACTAAACTGTAGCTAAACTGTAGCTAGCTAGAGGAACCCGGTGTAGTTGTTGAGCAATATCACTGTATTGAACACGAACTAGCTTGTTTGCCACACTATAAATTATTCTTATTTTCAGTGCATTTGATGGTGCGACACAATGGTCTTTGCTGTTTACCAGCGACATATTCATGGTCTTTGCTGTTTACCATTGCCAGGTAGCTATTTAGTTGAGTGCTTTTCGCCAGGTGCCACAGCGAAGGTGCTTGTAAATTCAGATGCTGCATTGACATTATTGGACATGTTGATTTTCCAGTGATGCTGAGCTGTTTAACGACTGGGTTAGGACAGTATAGGACAGGACACAGCACTTAGACTAGTGAGGGTATGTTGATAGTTCGGTCACACAGTGCTTTTCTCTTCTGCAGCCTCTTTCTGTGCTCATGAGGTTTGGTGCCTACGGGATTACTAAGCATATCTGTCGTTATTTATGACTATGAAATGTTCATAAACATTTGACTACACAAGCTGTTCTCAAAAAACAAAATAAATAGGATCCCATAACCAGCGGCTCCTAAGAGCTGCTCTCTTTGTCACATTTAAGATGTCACCGCCATGGCTTTCCTACTGGTGCATGCCAGTCAAGAGGAAAAGCTCCATAGTCTTCTCACCATGTCAACCATTCCAGCTATGTCAAACATGTTCTCTTGTCCATCGTATAATGTTGTCCCATTAAAAAGAGCTGCTCCAGTAGGATATCTGATTGGTCAGGCATAGCGGAACACCCGTGGGGGTTCTAAGTTCCATCGACAGGGGACGCATTCTGGATTGTTGAGATAAGAGACAGGTTTTAGATGATTTGATTTGAGGAGGATGACCACATTCCATGAGAAGGGGATTCTTTACATGGCTGTAGGTCTTTGTAAACAAAGACATTCTTACTCCCAGTCTGTCTAAGCTTCATAAGATTACTCTGCCCCACCCCAGCCTTCAACTGACCCCGTGCCCCCACTATCCAAGCACAGACACAACTGTCATAAATCGAAATTGCCCCTAGGGAAATGTGTATTCGTCTGTATGTCTTCTACTGTGTGTGTGTGTGATTTATTTTATGGGTCATCGACTTTTTGAGGCATCAAAAGGCCTCTGTATTGAGGCAGAAACCTCCACAACTGTTGTGTGCCAAAATGGACTTATTAGTCACAAGGCAAAAACATGTCCTTCTGCTGGCTTGGCAGCACTTTACAGCGGCTTTGCCGAGCAGTCGTCCAACCACAGATGCTCTAGAGAGAACTGGCCATTTGCTAGCTCTATTTAGGAGGCAGGCTGCTGCTGTTTCTCAGTGTCTGTCTGTGTGGAGTCATCGAGGAGTTGAGAAGGGAGGGGGGCTTTTCAAGGGCAGAGGGAAGCTCGGATGTCCAGGGGTTTTCTTTACATCGCAGATGGAGATTGATACCCATGCTTGCAGGCCTGGGAGACTGGGCAATGCGTTAGGACTAGTTTCCTCTTGCTCTCCTGTGACCTGCCTTGAAGATTTTGTCCCTTTTATTGGTGCCTTTAATTTGATCATTTTGTAATTAAAGATCTAAAATGTTGTCGCAGGGGCTCTTGAGTCTTGTCTGACAAGTTAAGACTTCTGAAGATGCATTGAAGTCGAATCGAACGCAGATTATTTTCAGTGCTCTCGAGTCTCTCGAGTCATGTAGGTTTGAAGAGTAACGGTCGTAATATACATGCAGATGAAACCGTAAACATGAACCGCCGACATGAAAGCTCCCCGAGAGAAAAGCCTGGTTACAGTATCTGTAGAGCGAGCAGTTGGACCCGCCCCCATGCAGAGATGAGCGTTCCCTTTCAAAGCATCAAAATAAACACTTTCACGCCTCGGTGCCTCCACGAAACTCTACACTGACAGCTCAACAGAATAATCATATCAGGACAACCGTCGAACGATCGGTAAATGTATATTGTTTCTCTGTCTGTCCCCCACCCATCCCCCCCCCTCCCCCACCAGAGAGGCTGAACGGTGGCTGCCCCTCCCCCCTCTGCGTCGCGCCCCCCCCTGCCGCCTCTGATGGATCGAATGAGGAAGATCAAGCGGCAGCTCTCTCTCACTCTCAGGGGGGGCAGCACTGGGGACAAGAACCTCAGTGACTCCATAGGCTCTCAGGACGCAACCTCCCACAGCGATTCAGGTACGGAGATGACACACGCAGTCACATGGCTCTTGAGGTGTAGGGATGTGAGGTGTAGGGATGTGAGGTGTAGGGATGTGAGGTATAGGGATGTGAGGTATAGGGATGTGAGGTATAGGGATGTGAGGTGTAGGGATGTGAGGTGTAGGGATGTGAGGTGTAGGGATGTGAGGTATAGGGATGTGAGGTATAGGGATGTGAGGTGTAGGGATGTGAGGTGTAGGGATGTGAGGTGTAGGGATGTGAGGTGTAGGGATGTGAGGTATAGGGATGTGAGGTATAGGGATGTGAGGTAGGGATGTGAGGTAGGGATTTGAGGTATAGGGATGTGAGGTATAGGGATGCGGGTATGTTGCAGGTGCTCCGGTGCGACAAAACAGAAAGCCTTACTAACATGGATGTACAAGCACATGTGCACACACACTCTGCCAGATCGCAACAGGGGGAAATCATATTTAGTTGAGTTAGACAGGGGAACTGACACAGTGGAAGAATGATAAAGGATGTCTGTCTCTGTCCGTATATGGTGTCTGTCTATAGTTGGAACGTGTACAGTACCGACCAGTCTCATGAGCCTGATATAACCGATGACTCGATTTGCCGACTGTTAGTTTGACTCATCCTTCATGTCGTGGCGGTGTCACTGAACGCTCCTCTGAAGAAGGAGAAGACCAAACTGTTATTTGTCAAGTGCAGGGAGCGGCGACACTCAGAACACACACGCATGCAGGAAGTGTCCGCCTTAGAAATTAGTTCTCTGCATTTTCCCATCCTGTTGTCCATCCTCCGAGAGCAGCCAGGAACCTCAAGGCGACCGGTGTCCAAGTGTTCCTCTCATACATGGGCAGGAGAGCTCTCTGTTCTCCATGTTTTTATTGGGGTTCTTTGCAGTGGAAACCCTTGTGAGCACGGGGAGAACATGCTAACTCCACACAGGAAGGCCTAGAGAGAGCCCACTTGACCACCGAACAGCGCTCCAAACGGGAATCAAACCCGTCTTGCTGTGAGGCGACAGTGCAAAGGCTCTGTGTCACACTCTGGTGAAGGTGGTAGTGCAGCACAAATGGAAGAAAAATAGCAACCACACATAGACATAGCCAACCCAGTAGTCCAGACGCTACAGACAGCTCGTCCTGCACGGAGGAGTGGGTGTGTGTTGGATTATGGAGCTAACCTATCATTTCCTGCTTTTGCGTTTTTTCTTTCTTTTTCTCAACGGCAAATCTGTCCCAATCCTCCAGCCCAGTCCCTGGACGGAGCTCTCCTCTGTCCCACAGCCAGGAGGAGCAGTCTCCTCCCTGTGCATTTAGACTGTCATACGGTGACTTATAAGTAGCACCCAAGGGGTTGCAAGAGAGTAAGACATATTCTGGGGACCCAACAGGGCCCAGTGAACTTGTGCACTCCTGTGGGGACAGAAGGGCAGAATATTGGGACAGAACTCCTCCAGCATGTCTCCCTATCCTTCTCTTCTTTTCTCTTCTCCTCTTTTCTCTCATTCTAATAATGCTTTACTCAGGAAGTTTCAATGAAACATCTTCAGTTCACCAAGTTGGCTAAAGTGCACCATGTGGAAAGGAGTTCAACAAAATATTTCTTCTGTCTTATACAGTACAGATTAAAGCAGGACACTGCATGGTCATGTCAAACTATAGCCAACTAGTAGCACTGAAAGTGTTCTTTGTAAATGTTCTTGCGCTCAGTGGTGGTCTGCTAATATGAACCTCTTTCTGACAAGGCATGCTCTGAAAGATGGACCTGCCTCTGTGTGCGTTTCCTGGTCGGTTTAGTCGGTTGTGTGTTTTCAGTTGACGTTTACCTGCTCTTTTCCCTCCCTTGTCTTTCCTGTCCTCCCTGTGTGCTCCAACACTCATGATCACAACTTCTCACCTTGCTGTGATATGATTTGGACTATTTATGTATCCGTCAAATATGATTTCCTCAAATATGGGTTCAATATGGTTTCTGTTTGTTTGTTTGTTCTATTTTTGTCGTTTTCTCACTGCTGTTATTCCTGTGTCTCCCCCTTTTTCTCCATCCTACCCCCCTGTTGTCTACCCCTATCCTCCCCCCCTGTTGTCTACCCCCCCACCCCCTCCTGGTGTTGACATCTCTACCCTCATCCCCCTCACCCCACGACCCTACTACCACCACACCTCGTCCCCCTAACCTTTCATTCCCCACCTCCCCTCATTCCCACTGTCTCCCCTCTTTATTCCTCCACCTGCATTGCCCACTGTCCCTCGTCCTCCTCCTCTTCTCTCTCTCAGAGGCCATGCCGGGGCGTGTCCGGGGGGGGCCCTGGTAGCAGTGTGCGGGGGCCTTCAGGGAGGGCGGGGGGCTCCCTCAGCATGCACTCCCTGCTCCAGTCCTACAGCTCCCACCTGCGTCGACCACGCAGCCTGGGACGCAGCCTCAGCTCCTATCTCAACCACACCACACGTCTCGGTACTGACCTCAACACAACACAACCACACCGTAACCACAACACCACAGGCCCCATGGCATCTCAACCACACCACACTGATGTGGGCAACCGCGCCTCACAGTTACTGACCGGCGGCACCCTGCGGTGATGAGCTCATCATGAACAGCATAACCACAATACAACCACAACACCCAGCCACAGCATTGTCCACCTATATGACCACACAGGGGAGTGTGTGGTGTGTGTGTGAGTTTCTCCATTTCAAGAACAGGGCAGCGTGCTTGAGTGTAGTTTCAATGATGTTTGTTATAGTCAAGACTCATGAATATCTGCTCAGTTTGTGAATGTTTGGACTTGTCTGTGTAATCGTGTCTGTGTAATCGTGTCTGTGTAATCGTGTTTAGTGTGTGTCTGCTTCTTAAGTGTGTGCATGTGAGTGGATTTGTGTAGCTGGTGTATTGGTGTTGAGCGTCTGCGTGTGTGTTTTCAGAGATCGTCCATGAGGATGTGAAGATGGGCTCTGATGGGGAGAGTGACCAGGTGTCGGCTACCTCCTCGGAGGAGGTCCACAGTCCTGTAAGGGTCCGCATGAGGGACAAACCTGGACGCAAGATCTCTACAGAGGTACACACACACACACACACACACAGAAGCTGATTCATGTTCATAAGCTGACACTGGCCCATCCATCTTCCAGTGTTCATGTGGGCGCGTCTGTGTTTTAGGATATCAACAAACGCCTGTCTCTGCCAGCGGACATCCGTCTGCCAGATGGCTACCTGGAGAAGTTCAACCTCAACAGCCCCTTGTTTGATAAACCACTGAGCCGAAGACTAAGACGAGTCTCTCTGGTACTGCTGTTTCCTGCTCCCTCTTTTTCTCATCGCCTCATTCCTCTCACCTCCCTCCCCCTCTCTCTCCCACTATAACCTTGTGTTCTCTCCCTAGTCCGAGATTGGCTTTGGGAAGCTGGAAACCTACGTGAAGCTTGACAAGCTAGGAGAGGTATAGTGCACGCAAGCATTCTAGCGCTTCCCCAAATCCCTTCCACTTCCCCATATTTGGCGTTTTTGTGGCGGTCATGCCCTGGTAGATTGTCTTATGTGTTGTTGAGCTACAGGGACCCTGTGTTGGTGTGTCTGTAGGGGACGTATGCTACGGTGTACAAGGGCCGCAGCAAGCTGACGGACAACCTGGTGGCCCTGAAGGAGATCAGACTGGAGCACGAGGAGGGAGCGCCCTGCACCGCCATAAGAGAAGGTGAGTCCCCAGACCTTACAGGGCCCGTCCTGACATCCAGCTGGACCACCACACCCGGCTCTGGGCCCAGGCAGACACTTCTGCAGACAGACAGACAGGCAGGCAGGCAGACCCAGGTCTATTAATACCCTGGGCCAACAGGTTGGAAACCAGAGAGCTGAGCCTCAGCCAGGCCTGAGGCCTCCCAGCCAGGTAGGACAGCAGCTGGGTCTATTCCCAGGATTCAATTGAAACCTCCAGAATCTGGGATCTAAGCTGTTGGATAGGTGGACATCTCTCCCTGGAGGACAGGGTGGAAGGCTGTATTAGAGACTGTGAAGAGGGCCAAATACTGTCTTCGGTATTTTCAGGGAAGATCTCAAACAGACACAGCTGTTACTGACAATCACTGCAGTAAATTCGACATACTCCGATTGAGAATTAGGGACATTAAATACATATAGATATATCTGAGGGAACCATAAACAACAGTTGTTAAAATTCCTCTAAGTCCATGTTTGTGTTGGTGTGCTGTGACTGGGATCATTGATGTGATGTTTGTTTATTCCAGTGTCTCTGCTGAAGGATCTCAAACACGCCAACATCGTCACCCTGCATGACATCATTCACACTCAGAAGTCGCTCACGCTGGTCTTCGAGTACTTGGTGAGTCACGCATGCGCGCCCACACGGTCACATGCACACACACAGGGAAGGAAACATGAGGAGGCCGACTACTAACTCACACACAAACACAAATAGGCAGGCATTCACATTGGGGTAAGAACATCCGCTAGCCTCTTCTAATCCTTCCCAGCTGTGCCTCAGACATGGATGCCGAGCGTTTAGGGTTTGGAGTATGTGTGTCCTGTCTGTCTGTGTGTGTGTTTGTGTGTAACTATGCTGTGGGTCTGTCTCTGTGTGTGTTTGTGTAGTGTGACTATTCTGTGGCATGTTAGTGATGAGAGTTTTGTTACCTACAGGATAAGGACCTGAAGCAATACCTGGATGACTGTGGCAACTCGATCCACATCCACAATGTGAAGGTGAGACGCCCACGGCACACACACACACACACACACACACATTCACACAGAAGAGTCGGCTTGACTTGTCCGCATGACTACACGCATCAAATGTCCGAAGCTCTTATGTAAGAATGACTGGCTCTAGTGCCTGATTCTCTCTCTTTTCCTTACCTGTCACTTCTCGTTCCTCCTGCCCCTCCCCCACCCCTCCCTCCCACCCTCCAGCTCTTCCTGTTCCAACTGTTGAGAGGTCTGAACTACTGCCATCGCCGGAAGGTCCTCCACCGCGACCTCAAGCCTCAGAACCTGCTCATCAACGAGCGCGGCGAGCTCAAACTGGCTGACTTTGGTCTGTACCCCCGGGGCTCCCACCGTCTCAGAGCGCGTGTGTCTGTGTGTGTCTGTGGGAGTCTGACAGCCTCCCTGACGGGGACGTGCCAGTCACCATCACCAGTCAGCCCAGCCAAGTGGCAGTCCCAGTCTTATCAGGAGCACACACAGCCAGCCTCTCTGTCAGAGAGACAGACCACTCAGAACAGGCTCTGATTGGACCATATATTTAGTGTATCCATCGCCCTTCACGTGTCCTTTCATCATTTTCGAGAATGATCAAGTATTTATGCACCCTCATTATTTATCCTAGATAAAGAGTTGTCTCTGAGGCCTCGAGTTGGTTGTAGGAGGTTACTTTAAAGAGGTCTTTTTCTTGGAGAAGAGCCAGTGTGTCTTCAGCAGACATGTCGTGACTATTCTGGGCGATGTGACTTTCTGCCAGAGCTGGTTAACTCACTGGAAATGTCATACACACCACACACCACACACACACACACACACCGCTGGTGACCTACCAGAAAGACACACCACCAGCCAGCACACAACCAGGAAGCATGTTGTTGAGTGCTCGCTATGTCGAATGATTCAAAAGGAGAGGAAGCTGCTGGGTGGAGTAATGTCTTCCCCAGGAGCGGGTAGTTCAGTGAGCTAATGCCCCACAAGACTCATTCACAAAGTATTTGTGTTTAGTTGTGGAGCCTAAAAGTCTCTCTCAGTTTGTAAGTTCTGGCCCAGGCCTGTTTCTGAACCGTGCCATCTGTTCCAGGTCTGGCTCGGGCCAAGTCCATTCCCACCAAGACGTACTCCAACGAGGTGGTGACTCTGTGGTACCGCCCCCCTGATATCCTGCTGGGCAGCACTGACTACTCCACACACATCGACATGTGGTGAGGACACACACACACATACGTATGAACTCTACAGACTGCCGTTGGACAGTGAAACTGACGTTGCCATCTGTTTCCATCCTTCTGTCGCCACCTGTCTTGTGATTCTCCTGCTGGCCTCCAGGGGGGTGGGATGTATCTTCTATGAGATGTCTACAGGCCGTCCTCTCTTCCCCGGCTCCACAGTGGAGGAGGAGCTGCACTTTATCTTCAAACTGCTTGGTGAGCACACACACACATGTGCACAAACAAACATATAACACCTAGAATCGGTAAGATGTCCCTTGCTTGAAAGTGTAAATCGTGTGTGTGTGTGTATTGCAGGAACTCCTACAGAGGATACCTGGCCTGGTATCACCTGCAACGAGGACTTCATCTCCTACAACTACCCTCGTTACCGTGCCGACCGTCTGCACAACCACACCCCAAGGTGACCCACCTTCCAACCTCTGTTGGTGATTGGACGATGTGGTTAATGCCGTGTGTCCCGATTGGATGGTTTTGTTAACGTCTTGCTCCCTCTTTAGACTGGACAATGAAGGAGTGGAGCTGCTGTCTAAGCTGCTGCAGGTGAGACTGCTGTGTTTTGATTGATTTGATTTGAGAGGGTGCTTGATTTGACTCACATGGCATCCCTGTTGTCATCTCAAGGCACAGCCAGATAAAGGTGTATGTTTGCGTTTGTGTTCAGTTTGAAGGGAAGAAGCGCATCTCAGCGGAGGAGTCTATGAGACACCTGTACTTCCACAGCCTGGGAGAGAGAGTCCTCACACTGCCTGATAGTGAGATCATACACAACAACACACACACACACACACACATGAAATACTAGACTGTGCCGAACCAACAAATCATATTTTGTTTTCCATGAGATTGAAATATGTGGGAGATATTATGACAGTGCCAAGGCAGCACTCTGTCCTTCACACAGCCGAGCTGGCTGTGAGCGATGATGACAGAGCAACACCGTTACCAGCTCCCTGGCATACTCCTCCGAGTCTGTCGTGCTATATGTCTCTTTCAAGGCTGTGGGAAATCAGTCAAATGTTTCTTTACGCTTGTGTTGATATTATAGGTCAAGGCTAACATGAATGATCTTATTTTCCAGGTACATCAATATTTGCACTTCAAGACATTCAGCTGGAGAAGGAGGCTGGAATCAGAACCAGCTCCTTATCTGACTCTGGTGAGTAGGGTGGGGTCTGTTACGAATGGCCTGCTAGATTGTTTTACTGACTTTATTGCTGGACTGTTGTATTTCTGCTCTTGTCTTACTGACTTATGCTGTATCTTTGCTGTCTGCTTGGGGGTTGTTCAACCTTTTCAAATGATTTGCTACTGCTTGCTCTCTGATTTCTTGACTGACGTTCTTGTGCTTTCCGACACGAGAACGTGTGTAATGGTTTCCGTGGTCACTGTGTTCCAGAACTGTTACAGCGATGCCTAAGGTTCCGCCACACCTTAGGTAGATTCTGTTCACCTCCTCCTCTTCCGAGGAGGCTGTGAACCACCCCCTTTCCTCCTCTCTCTCCCTCCCTCTGCTCTTGTGCTCTCTTTCCTTATTCATTCAATCCTGACTAGACCACTCCCTCTCTCGTCCGTCCTTTTTTATCGTTCCTCTTATTCTCTCTCCTATCTCTTTGTTCTGTTCGAACCTTCTCCATCTGTCTGTCCAGTTTCTTTCTTCCAGAAAGATCCTCTGGTGGCGTTATCCCTCTTGTCCTTTCATCCACAGCTACATAACTCTGTGATTATTCTGTGGGTCCAATGTGAGCCTACTGAATAGTTATTTGGTAGTACTTTATAGTTCATAAAGTACTTTACCAGGTAACACAGAAGAGCGGTTTGTACCTGAGTGCAGACGATAAGAGTGGTACTTTCTATCTGGTTCAGTCCAGGCTCAAGGCAGACGACTGTGTGCGAGGCACTTACAGTTTTCTAGGAATGCCTTAGTGTCTTCAGTCAGACTTCAGCTTTCATTTCCAACGCAGAATCTAGTAGACTAAAACTAAACTAGCAGTTCTTCAGGAGGACACCCACAGACTCAACCACAATGTTACTGGTATTTAGGACCAGTGCAACACCCACACCCAGAGACCCGCCCACTGTGAGAAGCGCAAACAGCACAACGTTTACACACACGAGAGAGAGGAGAATACATCAATATTCCTTCCATTAGTTACGCAATCTTGCTCTAACAATAGCTTCCTGACATGCAGGATTGATGAGGAATAAGCGCTTACATAAAGTCATGAATAATTCACAAGGTTGTTACGTGGTCTGGTTGGTTCTCCATCCGCCCTGCCTGCTGGGTAGCTCTGTGCTGCACTGGGCCTGTCATACACAGACACATACACTCCTCTCTCCGCATGACGAGGAACAGAGTCAACAACAGTAACATGCTTCCTTCATGGTAACACACAGGATACCTCGTAGTGTGTGTGTGCTGTAGAGAAGGATATGGTCACCTCCATGCTCCTAACTAGGATGTGGATGCTGTCATTGTACACCTATCTCTGCCTGTCCTTGTGTACCTGGTGTCATGGTCCTTCTCCTCTCCCTGCTTGGTCACATGACATCTAGTGATCAGCGTCGGCCTGTGCACAGAATGTTTTCCCTAGTTTATCCTAACCTCCTCTCTTCTTTTCATCCTCTCTGTTTCTCTCTCCAGTGAACAGTATATCTCGACGCCAGAGCCTGCTCTTCTAAGAGAAGCGAGGGAATTCGAAGCCAAGAAGCCAGGACATTTCTTCTTCTTGTGATGAAGGGATACATATTTATCTTTCTACGATGCCAGGTTTCTGCACTGGCCTGGTTGGTTCTGGTGTGTCCTGAGCAGAGGCTAGGAGGATGGGTTGTTGTTTACATAAGACAAGAAAAGGGGGAGGAGAAGGAAGAGGATGACAACTGTCCGAGTTTGCTCTACATACACACCCACACACACAAACACAAACAGGTTATGTCCCCATCTCTCTGACAGTATGTTGTCATCTCTAACTGACTAACCTGCCATTCTTATTTGTCATGGCTACTGTGAGGTTTTTGTTTCCAAACTGACAAGGCAATATAGTTTAGTATAGTAATGACAGGAAGACACCCTACAACCTTTCTTACTCAACAATTATTAATTATGCATTTGATCTGATTGGGACCAAAGTTAATAGTAATAAGTACAAATAAAATAATAACAATACATGTTATTTGTTTGGCACATTTCAAGTTATTAAATTATACATAATACATATTAGTATTGTGACACTAATAGAGTCTATCTGTGTATTTTTAGTAGAAGGTGTGATGTCATGATGGTTGGCAGGGTCGGGTCATGGGTGATAGAAGTTGTGTAACGTAGGGGCATGAAAAACCAGCAGTTACTGTATGTAGTCTTCCACTCCCTGCTCTCTGAGCTGAAACTCCCCCCCCACATCTCGATGCCCCTCTTCTCCACATGAGTCAGTACAGCGGTGGGAGCAGAGGGGTGACAAGCAGGTAAACCACAGAAAAGGCTTCAGTAAAGATGGCCGCCTGTATTTATTTTATTATGCTGTGTGTTTGTGCTGAGGCCAGAGAGCACCTATCAGTGTGATGTAGTGCTGCAATTGCGAGAGAGAGAGAGAGATTGTTGTTAATTTGTTCTGTTGGAAGCTATTCTCTTAGCACTTATCCTGTGATTCTACTAGTAGGCATGGCGATGATGGCGTGGAGGACTTGGGATTCTCTTTCTTTTGAGTAATGTGTGTACTGAGCTTCCATGTTTCAGAATGTTATTCATAACCCTGATTGGTCAGTTGGTCATGGACAAATGTCCAATCACAGAGGTGTCTTATGTTTACATCATCCAAGAGGTTGGAAGACAGTTGGAAAGAAGAATCAAAACATTAGCAGGTGAAAAAAAGGTTGGGTGGCTTCTCTTTTTTTTGACCACCTGTTAAAAGGACTGTTGACTCTTTGAAGTCCCTGTTGAAGTTCATTTGCATAATCTAAAGTGTGTGAAGACAAATGTAACAACTCAACTTGTAAAGAAGTGTTCACCTGAGACCTGTGAGCGTGTCAGTGCTGGGTGGAGAGATCTGGGCGTGCGGCGTGCCTCAGATAACCCATGTGTCAGTGCAGGAGGCCAGTGTGGGTGGAGGCTTGTAGAGAATCCATTGGGATCATCTCTAACGAGAGTAGACCTGGGCAGTGACTACATGTAAACTTAGTAAGGTGTGTGTGTGTATGCGTGTGAGAGAGAGAGAAGGGTAGTGTGAGATCAGGAGGTGACTCACTCACAGCAGTGTGATCTAAAAGCAGACTGGTACGATGGCTGTGTATAACTTTAGATAGTACTGACCATGGGGTGTGGTTCAGACTAGGACAGTGGTTCTCAACCCTGTTCCTCAGGTACCTCCCGTCCTGCTTGTTTGACATGTTTCCCTGCTCCAAAAACACCTGATTCAAATAAATTGGTCGTTATCTAGCGCTGTAGAAGCCTGGTAATGAATATGCATGTGAATCAGGTGTGTTAATGCCAGGAAACGTGTAACCATGCAGGACAGGGTGTCCCTGAAGACCAGGGTGTCCCTGAGGACCAGGGTGTCCCTGAGGACCAGGGTCCCTGAGACAGGGTGAGAACACTGGACTAGGAGCAGACAGGACTGTGCAATGAGGGGGACGACCCACGGCTCTCCTGGTTGTTCTCCAAGATAAGATCTTTTTCCCTCCCATACATTTATATAATTGGCAATATTGCTATTGTGTTCTTATTTTTCATGAGAAGGAGAGTTTTTCTCATAGATGATATTGATGTACTTAAATGTAGATATTTTGGATTTGTTTTTTTTGTTTTTCTCTCTCACTCGTTTAGTTGATATTGCTCTTCCAGATCAGTGCTCACAGGGAAGCCTGGGTGCAGACAGAAGTGTGGCTGACTGAAAGGGCTACTGAGATGTGCTGGAGAGACCATGTCTCCTGTTCCCGACTGGTTACGCAATAACTGTTGCTGTTCTAACTACGCAATAAACACTCATTCCACAGTCCACCAAACCCCCTGTTCAAAATGCACCTGTGGATCTAATCATTTGTATTCCTGTATTCAAAGTTAATGTGGCGATCAGAAACTTTTGTGTTTAATTAAGTCACAATCCGAGATACTAAATAATCACTGTTTTCATGCCCCCTCTCTATGGTTGATAAATAGTGAGATTTTGATATCATCATTGAAGTGCTTTTTTTATATATAAGGAAATGTGACATTGAGCCAATAATACAAATAACATACAATTTGTCATTTATGGGTTAAAAAAAAAGTTTGATCATTATTTATAGAACTTGTTTTTCATTTTGTTTTAACATGTGCCGATATGAAGACAGTATTATTATTATTTCACTATGATTGTTAGTTTACTTATCTAAAGAAAGAGCTGGATATGAATAGAAAATGCAGCTGGGATCTTCTGGGAAAGAAGAGTCAGCTCCAGTACATACTGCTCTGGTCAGGTCACGGTGTTGTGGAAAGAGGGTTAAAAAGGTGAAATATGAATGACCGTAAACTGGTCTGTATATTGTGTGTATGTATGTATGTATATGTTAATCCTATCCAATGAGGAATATCTACAAACACAAGCAATACCTATGTATGCACACTACACCTGGCCAACATCTGATTCAAATTGTAAATTGGATCCAGTGTTTAGGATTAACTAGGTGTGGCTCACAGATTTGAAGTAAAAGGAATGATATGATGTTCATCCATAGGGCCCTGTTTATATACTCTGGGAAAGTTCAATATGCTCTTGAGGAAGTGTCTGATGTAACCAACACTGGTTAGATAAAAGGTTGTAGTCCTTTATATTAATTTCACCCATCTAGTCTTAACAGATCAGTGGTGAAAAGAGGAAGGTTGTATATCAAAATCAGCCTGGGAGATCAGACAGGGTAACATTTAGCTAGTACCACACAACATCATTTAACAGTGACAAATGGAATGTATCATGTTTAGACCAGCTACAGTTCTCTTTTCTATTCAACAATTTGAATCGGTGCTTGGCACATTCCATTCTTACCTATTAATTAGTTATTTAGTGGTATAACTATTTGCAATCTATCTGATCTCACATGGTTATCATGGATTCATACTATCTATCTAGAATAAATCTGATATGAACCACGAAGTGGAAGGATATGATTGACTCCAGTATTAGACAAAGGGAAAAGACCATCAGGAAGCACAGCTCGTCTATTCTGCTGTGATTGAAGAGACGAGCTGTGCCGGTGTGGATCAGGGTTGTTATTGGTTACACTACTTTTCACCCACAGCACACGTCTGACTGTTGAGATCACCTCTGGGCTGCAACACTCGCTCTTCCAGGGCCATTATACACACACAGAGAAACCACTTCCTTCACTGCTCACGTTAAGCCAGACAATACACCATTATTCCACCACGTGTCTGAGCTGGACAAGGCAGGCGTTGTCCCTTCTAGCTCTGGTCTAGCTTCAGTGATGAATCTGTGTCAAATTGGTTTTGGATGTTTTCATTGCACAGCTGGAAATTAAATGTCTATCTATAGAGTGGACAAGGGTGGATATATATATCTTCATTTCAGTCACTGGCCAATATTACATGTGTTGGTGATTTATTAAACCAGTCTTTCAAGTGTCTGGAAATTCTAAATATCTTTGAATGTAATTTTACTCCAAACGCTTAAAAAATGTTTCATTTTATCATATCCAATATCGGCATCTTAGTTTTACTTGAATGTGATTTGTAATAACAATAATATTGTCAAATGCAATGGAGTTCACAATTCTTTTTGGGTACACAATATCTTAAATGTTTTTCTGACCTAAGGAAATCTTTTATTTTACAAATTTGTCAAATTGTGGTCAAATTTAGAGCTGTTTATATGCCCAATAAGAGAACTGTCTTTTGTAAGATCTGGTTTTATTACATTTTGACTGGAATTTCAATAATGGCCTATAGAGTATATAATATGACAATATCCATGTGGTTGATTGACAATAGCCTACTTTCAGCCCACTATATCCTAGCACAGAGAATGCACGGCTCCATGTGTATGGTGAAAGAGTTGTGTTTGTGGCTGCCATAAGCTTTTGCCTCAGTCCAAATACCAAAGTTATCTGCAATATTGCATGATATGATTCTTCCAGACTCCGCTCAGAACACTGTCACCTTTGCTGTGTTTCTTTGAGCCAGCCATCTTCCAAGTCTCTGTTGAAAAAAAATCTAAAATGCTATACTGAGTCATACATACTTGTTACAGAAGTTCAAGTATGGGAAAGTATCTTGAAAAAATAAATGTTGTAAGATGATGTTCATTCAATGTATTCTAAATATATATAGTTCAATAAAAAGCTGTACATTTCTCAAAATTGTTCACTGTTCAGTCATTGATTGTGTCTTTATGTACTCTATATACATTTGTTCTCATATATATGTCGAATATATATGTAGGCTATTAGAATTTGAGCGGACAGAATTGTGTTCTATTTAAATTTCTGAAGCTTCAATAGTTTTTTTATTGAATTTTTAGGATCTGAATTTTACTGATCGAATTTCAGCAACCTGCGCTTGTCTCGAGTTCCCTCAACACGTCTTCATACTGCTCCCGGTCCACACATACTGTAGGCCTACCGCTGGCCCCATAGCAGTTTTCTATGGCTCTGGCCCCCACCCCTCGCCCCTTGGCTTGAGGCAACGGCCCCGGTGGATGTAGGTGGTATTGCATTTTCGATTTGACTTCCACCTCTTCCGGTCGTTTTTAATCTATTAACTCCAGTCAACATTTACAAAACTATCTCCCCCAATAATTTTTGTTCGATTCTCGAACCTGGCTCATACTACTATCTTTTTCATAGAATAATTTCCCCAGATTTTTGCTATGTTTGAAACCAATCCGAAATGGGTAAACTAGCACCCCATTTATTTGCTTACGTCAAGAAAGGTTGCCTCGAAACGTGTTCGCGGATACTAACAGGGGACGAGCAGAAAATGGAACATCAGCAAGTCGCTGATTTACCTGAGCTGAATGAGAACAAGGAGAAAGGATTTGATAATCTAAAATTGCCTGCCCTTTCAACAACCTGTTGCAACCGTCCCTAAGCTAAGCATCCATATCAAAACAGACCATACACAACAGTATTTTTCAACATAAACAATAAAGTCAATATTTTGGAACAAGCATCAGATTGCAAATTGTTCAATTCTTCCTGTCTGACACTGAAATATGGAGAGATAACATCTGTAACACCTGCACACTGAATCTATGTAGGCTTATGTTCTACACAAACAAATCTCAATAACTAAGTCACAAAGACATCACCTTCTCTAGACAAGGTTTTACCAATTGAAAAACGGCTGTTTATTTTACATAAAGCTCCAAAAACGATTTAGCACTCAATTAAAGGCCCCCAAAATTCGCTCGCGCGTATTGCACGCTCGCATTAATCCTTGAAATCCGTAACTAGCATCACATCAAACACAGAAAGTGCATTTATTGGCAGGGCAGCTGTAAACCCGGTGGCCGGTTCTGGTGGGCTGGTCTGGATCAAAGTCCAGGGCCTATTTTCACTCCCAGTCCGTCCTCGTGGTCCACGAACATATGGACCATGACGGGTTGCTTGATGTCCTCCTCGGACTCCGCCGGGTCAGGTTCCAGACAAAAGCGGAAGTTCGTCATTACGCTTGTGCACCGAACCTTGAGTTTTTGGATCGGATTTTTAATTTCAATTTTAAAGAGGCAAATTCAAAACAAACACATTCGGTGGTGTTTGAAATTCAATATTAAGTATTCAATGCCTTTTAAAAATTCAAAACGAATCATGTTGCTGATTTGCTTCCATAATCCTAAATCAATTTAGATTTTGAGGCGTTACTGTATTGTACAGAAAAAAAATCGATTCAATCTACGATCCACTCCTTTTCGCTAAACTATGCAACTTCGACTGCTAATGCCTGGCTGTTTTCAAAATGGAAGCGCACAGGTCTACACGTGAAGTTTTCACTGAGGCAGTACGAGCTGTATTCGAAACATGGCCTGTTTTACAGGTACTGTAATTTTACACAAAAATACGTAATCAAATTTAAACAGTAGCTACTTATCATACTGTCGAAAGCTAGCTAGCTAATACGATTGGTAGCTTGTTTTCTATGTAATTGTCTATTGTGGATGCCCCCAAGCAGGCGACTGCATAGTTGCAATGAGCGTCACGAACACAGTATGACTTGGGTACCTGAGTATTTTATTGTGTGTTTGCAGATAGCCGTAGACAACGGTTTTGGAGGTGTGTACGGCCAGGATAAGGCAGACTGGATGGTGGATGTGGTTCAACAATATTTCCATGACAACGGTAGCTAAAGCTGATACAGATCTTATCCTCTTACTTCATATTTTGCTAAATGATCAACTTCTACCTCATTTGCAATAATGCTACGATGAAAATATCTAACTGTATGTGCGTTCGCAGCTCATCTTCAGCGGGATGAGGTGGAGGACTTTATCGCTGACCTGATGAACAACGAGTTTGACACAGTGGTCGATGATGGCAGTTTACCACAGGTGCGGTAGATGTAATTCTGAGATCGCAGAAGTACACATGTCCTTCACTCAAAGTAGAAGTACAGATACTCATGTTTAAAAAGACTCTGGTAAACGTTTAAATAGTCACTACACTTTTTCACTCAAGTTCAAGTAAAGATGGGTAAAGCTAAGCTAGATAACAGGAAATGAAAAAGGTGCCCGAAAAATACAGTGAAGTAAAGTACGGATACCAGAAAATCTACTCAAGTGCAGTAACAAAGCATTTGTAGTACTTCATTACTTCCCATCTCTGATGTAATTTGACTTGTGGCCCATCTTGAATGCCTTTATTTACCCAATGTTGCAGGAATGCTGGTAGCCTGATGGTCTACTTCTTGATTATCCAGATAGCTGAGCGTATCTCCGAGCAGTACCTGAGGTGTCAGCAGGGGAAGCTGGCCGAGGTCAGGGAGCAGACAGCCAAGCTAGCGGAGAAGAAGGTTACCAAGAGGGCTACGGTCACGGCTGCTCCCACGCCTGGCGAGGAAGAGGACGGCAGTGATGAAGATGAGACAGAGGTGGGTTTTTTCTCACATCAGAACATTACAGGATTAGACGAGCAAAACGATGCTTCAACTAGTGAATTATTTCATGAAATAAACTCTTCAACTATTTAGATGAGTCACAATGTTCTTCAATAACTAAATGTCATGTGACTGTTTGACACAGGCGATGGAGTGCGAGGGAGCGTCGTCAAGTTCGGTCACCCCAGCAACAGCCCCTGCCAGGAAGCCAGACCCCCCTGCCCCAGAGGAAGTGGATGACGGATGGACGACGGTGGTACGCAAGAAGAAGTGAGGGAGGAGAACTGAGAAGGAACGGCAGCGGCAAGGAAGAGAGCTGTAGATGGGGAAATACATATTGAACACTCAAAGACTTTTATCAGAGCTGACTACAACCATCAGTGGACATTCTATTTATATCAACGGTTTCCACAACCAGTTGTTGCCATCACAGTGTCTGATGATCCCCATGTTGGGAGTCCAAGGGAGTGGATGCTGGGGATTTTTTTGCTGTTTTCTACAGAAGGTCGATATGTACTACTGGACCTCCTGAAGGGCAGATGCTTTATGAAGGATTGGCTCTTAGGATCTGAGGGATAAGAGTTTTAATCTGTGCTGGTTAAGTGTCAGACCCAGGTGCCAGACTGCATCTGCAATAGAAACGGCCCCTGTGGTCACGTGTGGAACATTGTGTGCCCATGTTGTTTTTAAAGGGTGAACAAAAAAAACGGGTTATCTTTCCTATTAGGAAAACTACATCACTTTGAGCATATATCCTAATTTTCTTAATTTTGGCATATTTCCTAATTTACCAAATTACATAATTCACTGATGGATGGAGATGTTCCATTTACTGGATCACTTTCTAAACCATGACATAGAAAGTAGCAGCAGCAGAAAAATATAAAAGCCATTTTCTATGTATGACAATAAATACTTGTGCATCCAGTTTTCAAAAAGGATTTATTTATTTCAGAAGAACACAGGTTGTAAGATCTCTGGGTTCGGTTCTTTCATTCATATTCGCATATACTTTTAATGTTCACAAAATATGCATTCCACACAGTTTGGCGACATGTATAAAAAAAGTGAAGGCAATTATATTTTTTTGTATTTTTTTTTCATTTTACATCTGGCATATCAAGGCACTATTTTAACATATATATGTGACTGGGGGACACGGTCGTACACTTAAACAAACTACATATACAGTATCATATATAATACCTCATTCTTTATCTTTCAATTTACACAGTTGTAAAGCTTCTTCAATAAATTAAAGATTGGTAGACATTAGCTTACTGCTACTTATGTGCTCAATAAGAGTATGGATACGATACTTCCATTTATATTAGCTACAGTATTTAAATTATACTTTTACATTTCATGTTTGAAGAGTCCTGGATGGACAGATGTCCACAGACTGATCTAACTGTACAGACAGTTTTGTAGACAGACAGTAAAGACATGGTAGGCCTAGTGTGTTTGTGTATATTATTATGTTCAGTTCTAGTCAAAAAAATAGATGCTCATCTCAGCTGAGGAGGGGGGGGTTGTGGTGTCCAGAAGTGGTCTTAACACACTTATCAGAGCTGAGAAGGAGGTACTGCAAACAGTGGTAGTTGTAGTTATTGTGTCTAGCCAGGTATGCTTGTTTAAAGCAAGGAGTAGTTCTTCCAAGAGGTACGTGGTAGCCTGGTAGTTGTAGTTTGAGATGTGAGTGGTAGTTGTAGTCCTTTAGGAGTTGAGCCAAGGGTGTTGCATACACTGTGCAGCGGTAGCCCTCTTCTCAGGGACAAGCTCCAGCATGGTCATCAGGAAGTCGCTGAACTGGGCTGTCTGCTCCAGGGGCCATTCATACTTCTCCAGAAGTACTTCAAACAGACCCCAGGGCTTCAAGTTGGCAATGTGGCGCAGTTCACCTGGAGCAGAGACAAGACAGATACATAACAGTGTCAATGGAATATTATTGGTATACTGTACCTGGCCCGACTCAAGAGAGCAGCGTAGCCTAATCCCAACCAAACAAAATCATTGCATACTTATGAAGACAAACAGCAGACAGACATCTTTATTTAGCACCACATTTGATGAGCCATTTGGTCACTCACTATAATCATGCTTTTACAACAGATATGTGACTGAACCCATATTACAATGTTCAATGGTCAAACAGCCATTGCTGGAAATAAGGGTTGTGTAAAAACATGATATACATCTCATTTTCATACAAGGATGCATTTTTTAAAGCATGGATTCTAAAAAGGACCCCAGAATTTCTCTTGTATGGGCACATGGCAAGCTAGGGGGCAACCTAGCATATCATATTCTCCTCCAGTTGGTGATCTCACTGAACATCCTTTCCTTCTCTGCCAGCGGGAGAAACCGAGCCTGGAAAGACACGTGAGATGTAGGAAACTCGATCTAGCTGACTGCACATCTTTCCTGTTGACTCACTAGTGCAAAGGGATTCTCAACAACTCACAGGCTTTGAGCTCAGACGTGTGTCTGTCAAGCCCACCAGGATGAAAAGCATACCTTCTAACTGTTACTCTGAGGAGTGTACTGTAATCATCTCAGCCAGCTGTAGGTCTAGTGTGCACTGCTTTGAGGATGAATTGTTGACATACGTCAATGTTATACATCTTGTAACACATCTTGTAAATGTCTCCTTTCATTGGTGTATTGTCTTGGGTTTAATCTGTGTCGATCATTATGTTCCTCCTTTTCTCTCTTATGTTGGAAATCAATTCCCGCTTGCTTTTAGGTCTGTCAGTTTCTAATGTACTAGTTAACTGACCCAGCTCCTTGGCTAGTTTAGGCAGTCGTACAGGCGTTGTTGAAGCTTGAGTTAGCATGCTGTTTTAGAAGTGTTCTCGATGTAACAAGGTATTACGAAATGTAAAAGGCCTAAATAATCAAACTAGCACTACACTGATGTCGGCATATGACAGAGCAAGTACAGCAAGTGTACATAACACCAAAGGTATTCTTTAATTCTTGTTAACTTCTGGAAATACTTCTGGAGGGAAAAAAAATAAAAAATACCTACCTTTAAAAAAAAACACTCATAGAAAAGTGCAACTCTAGAGAGAGGGCACTGACCTTTCCGGTTGAAGTATTCCCGTGAGTACCTTCCAGAGAGGGCGAAGTGTGGGGGAATGGCGCCCAACAGCTCTATGACGTGGGCTATGTGATCTGACCCAGGAGGACAGAACCGCAGGGTTAGGAACAGCAGCACACAACACCACTACACTGCAGCCAGCACCGTGCACCAACCATCCCACATTACACTAACTCTGGATTCATCCATCCATCTCTCTCAATAACACAAACAGCACGCATGAAAGGGGGGTCGGTTTGGGCTGGTCCATTCAGCCTGCATGTGGAGGGTGATTCTGTACCTTCGTCTCTGGTGTAGTCCTCTCCTGAGTGGGGTTCAAACAGATAGTCTCCTGTGGCCAGCTCAAACGCCTGCAACACATGCACAAGTCGAGTCAACCTCGTGGTGATGCATCACACAGCTGCAGGCATGCAGAGAGCAGGGTGGAGGGAAGGGGGTTAGGAGAGGGAATGGTGCATTAACAGAGACAGGGAGAGGGTTAGAAGGGAGGAGGAGACTGAAGGCTGAGTGGTCTAGTCCTGGTCCCCACCTACACGCTGCACTGTGTAGAAGGAGAACGAGTGTGTGTGTGTGTGTGTGTGTGTGTGTGGTGAGGGGGTTCAAGACGGTAGGTTGATCGGTACCATGCAAGCTGTGCTCCAGATGTCAGCAGGCGTCCCGTACTCCGCTCCTATCAGAACCTCCAGGGCTCGGTACTGACGCGTCTGGATGTCCTCTGTAAAGTGCTTGTGCTGGAGGGACAAACAGAGAGAGTGAGACAGCGGAGGGAGGGGAGGATGAAGAAGGAGGGCAAGACACATGAACTAAAGTGATGGACTGGCAACTGCCCCTAAACTTAACAGCTCAGTCCAGACAGACAGGTGCCCATGACTACGTACCACCCAGCAGGCGTTTCCCAGGTCGGCTATCTTGATGCGGAGTTTGTCTGCGTTCCCAGGCTCCAGTGGACTGACCAGGAAGTCTGCTGCACTGAAGGCTAAAACCACACAAGCCAGACAAGCTTAACATCACAAGTGAAGCTGGACGTGTGAGAGAGTGGCTCCATGTGTGTGTGTGTATACTGACTGCCTGGGGACTGGGCGCTGTCTCTGCCAGTGGAGTATCCAGACAGGGTAGAGAGAGCGGAGTCTGAGGTGGCCGACAGGATGGACATCCCTGATAGGCCAGAGCCTGGGCTGGAGAACCGTAGCGGGTCATGACCATTACACCTGTCGTCCAACCAGGGCGCAGGTGTAACGGCAGGCTCCGGACTGGCCTTCGTATTGGCTGTGGAAGAGGAGCCTCCACAGGGGTGGCACGCTCCGTTGCCATTGACAACGGACAGACCTGGGGAGAACAAGGATTGCGTGATCAGCGACATCCGATCCTTGCTCCTCTCCGTGAGGTCATCCATAAGGATTGGAAAGGTGAACTAGGTGACATGAGCTTGTCCACACGGCTAACACAAGCCTTACATCTGTTCCACACCAGTTGTTGAACACTCACGGTTGGTCTGTCTGTCCGTGTCGCCCCCGTCCTCCTGCTCTGCGCAGGGCTTGCGTAGGGGGTTGGAGGAGGTGCCGGGATCAGTAGGAGACGGGCCGTCTTCCTCCTCCAACTTCTGCAGATCCACCAGTCTCTCCTCTACGAGGCGCTGTTGCCTCTTGGCCTTCCTCTTCAGCTTTTTCTTCTTGTTCTTAGACAGCCTCCCCGCCTAAAACACACCGACCCGCACACACACACACACACACCCACACACACACCCAGACCCACACATAGATGATGGTACAAGAGTCAGGTGTCAAGTATGGCCTACTCTGAACAACTTTGTGTACACACATTTCCATATCAAGCTGTATGCAAGAGGCCATGTTGTGAAAGACAACACATGCTAGAATACAGGCTATTGACACAACAGGCACTGGCTTCCAATAACCTCTCAGAAGGAGCGGCTGCTTCCATAATCTGATGTCGTTCACGCCTGTCATTCCTCATGGTGGAAAAGCCACCATCACCACCACCCAACTGTTGACAGTCTGTATACTTTACCCCTACTAATTCTCCCTTCCTTTGGGAACCCCCCCCCCTCCTTCCCAGGACACCCCACCTCCCTCCTCAACATACTCCTCCTTCCCAGGAGCCGTCCCACCTGGCAGCCCACCTCCCTCCTCCATATCCCCATGACGACCAGCTCCTGCTATTTTGGGCTCCCCTGCCAGTGGCCCAGTTCTCCAGCCTCCTGACATGCCAGCTCCCTCCTTCACCAGGGCACCTGGCATCACACACACACACATCTCTATCTCCATCTCCAGGCCAAGGCTGTACTCCTGCAGTACCGATCGGGGAGCATTTTAAAGAAAGGTTGTGTGTGTGTGTGTGTGTGTCTGTGTGGCAGCAGTATACAGCGTCAGAGCACAGTAGCCTTCCTCCATATGCCAGAGCTTCTCAGAGCTGACCCCATGACCTCACATGTCAGCTGTCATGTCGGCTAGCTATGGCCAGACCGCGCGAGCTGTGCTGAGGCAGCAAACGTGAGTCCCCACCCCTCCGCATGCCTGCAAACAGCAAACTGGACCGGCACGCAGATCCTATGGCAGTTCAGGCCTCGCTATTAACAGACAGCAGGTTACTGTAGCTGTACCACCCCTGTCTGCCAAAGGACATCACATTACACACACACACACACACAGTCAGAAAGTGGTTAGGGTAATATGCTCACTACTTCACACACAACCTGAGGTGAGTGCAAAATGCTCCGGTCAATGTTAGGCACCGTGGGTCACCACAGTGAGAGTCCTTAGGCACTGTCCCCCACAGTGACACCTGCGTGTTTCTGCACATAGGTGTGTGTGTGTGTGTGTGTGTGTGTGTGTGTGTGTGTGTGTGTGTGTGTGTGTGTGTGTGAGGCTGTGCTACAGGGTTTTCCCCTACTGTATATCAGGACACCTCTGTGTGTGTTTTGACATGAACTGTGTGTGTGTGTGTTTCTAAAGTCCAAACATGATGTTGTGTTTCCAGTGTGCTATGTGAGTCTATTCCCTCTAGAGCAGGCAGGCAGGCAGGCAGGCAGGCAGAGCAACACCCTCTGTCTGGACGTACCTGAGATTCCCTGGGAGCCGTGCTAACTGTCATCAGAACCCACAGGAGGAGGGGATAGAGGGGGGAGGAGGGGAGGGAGGGGGGGGAGGAGTGGAGGGAAGGGGGGAAGAGAGGATAGAGTGAGGGAGGAGGGGATGGAGGGGGGAGGAGGGGATAGGGGGGGAGTGGAGGATGGAGGAGAGGGGATGGGGGGGGAGGGGGGATCTGGGGGGGAGGGTAGGGAGGAGGGGTAGTGAGGGAGGGGGGTGGAGCGGGTGGGATGGAGGAGGGGTACGGGATGGAGGAGGAGGACAGTTCATGAAAGGGATGGATGAGGAGAGTTGTAAGAAGCCAGGTCAGGAGAGGAGGAGGTGGGGAGGGAGGGAGGGTATGAATGATGGCAGAGAGAGTGGATGGAGGGATAAAGGGGAGGAGGAAGGGGAGAGTGAAACAGAATGAGCACAGACACACAAGAAAAACAGCACAGAGTTAAAAAACAAGTAGACAGAAGATAGGACGATGACCAGATTTGATAAACAGACAGCAAGCAAGAGACTGAGAGGAGAGAGATAAAGAAATAAAAGGAAATCTAAACATGCACGAAAAACACACCATTACGTTAAATCCTCATGATGAATAAAGTAAAATCATAATGATTGCATTAACTGGTAGCCTCAATATTTTATCACATCTATCCAATTACAGCGCTCCATCTCACCGGAGGACCCAGAGGGGGGAGGGGCTCCTGACTGTTGCCATATGGTGGCCTCGGCAGCCAATCGTCTGACATATACCTCGTCAACGTCCAATAGAATGTTCTCGGGCTTGATGTCTGTGTGGATGATCTTACATTTGGTGTGAAGGTAGTCCAGGCCCTCGAGAACCTGGGGAGGGGGAAGAGAGAGGGGTGAGGAGAAGGAGGAAGGAAGAGGAGAGATAGGGAGGAGGAGGAGAAGATGAGGGAAAAGGGAGAGGTACAGTTGTTCAAATCTCAGGGCTCTTTCCTCCGCCAACAGAAGATTAACATGAGGAAAAGCTGGCTTTGAGTGGACTTGGTTGATTCTACTCAGCAGCAGGGGTAAATCTCCCTCTCAGCGGTGGCAGAACATGGTTGAACAATGCTTGCTGTCTCACATTATGGCTTTGCTTCATTCAGGTATGTGTAATAGAACACAGTTGGACTCCAGCCGAGGTGAGGAAGCTGGCCGAGGGCACGGCGGACACAGAGCGTGGGCCACTCACCTGTCGGATGATGCTCTTCACACACACCAGGGGCAGACCCATGTAGTTGGACTTGATGATCCACTTCAGCAGCTGGTGGCCCAGAACCTCCAGAACCATACACACGTCTGACACACACGGGAGGTTAAGGAGAACCACAGCTCAGTTCAGACCCACAGGACCATGACCAGTCCAGCATCAACACTGGGCTCAAGCTGGGAAACCAGACCACTGTTGAGCGCAGTGAATATTTCCCAAAACAGGTTAAACTGACGGGGTGGGGGAGAGAAAGACAAGGGACAGATGAATTTGTATAGACAAGAGAGAGAGAGGACAGGGAAAGAAGAATCAGGGAAGAAGAGATGGAGAGCAGGAGGCAAAACGTACGGAGAGAGAATGTCGTTTGCGTGAGGGAGAGCAGTGTGGAGAGGAGGGAAAGATGACAGAAGGAGACATGAGGACGTGTTTGAGGAGGACGAGCGTTTCCAGAAGGATACGCACTCCGTTAATTCCAGAGATTTTGAAGTCGTCTATCAGCTGGACCATGGTCTCTCTATTGGGGTCGGTGGGGTCACTGTCCCTCACCTGCAGACACATACAGATTTGTCACCGATGGGGAGTGCCGGTGTGTATGACGAACAAGCCTTTGCCAGAAATGAGGGCACGAAGAAAAGAGGGTAACTCACACATTTGAGCAGTTTGATTTCATCCAGAGCAGTCTCTGTGTAGTGCTGAGCACTCTTCACCACCTTCAGGGCCACAAAACGCTTCCTCCTGTGAACAGCCATTATCAAATGAACCTGTCCCCTCTCACACCCACCTGGAGTGTGAATCTGGCCAAGGAATCTTTAGGACACTAAACACTTTGGTTACAAACCCTTATCAATAGATCAGAAGTCCTTGTTACCAAATGTACAAGCATATGGGCAACCAGCTGCTCAAGCAGTCTTTGTGTGTGTGTGTGTGTGTGTAATACTTACTGCAGGTCCCAGCAAAGCCATACGGTAGAGAAATGGCCCCAGCCCAGCTTTCTCACTACATGGTAGCGGCCGTTGAACAGGTCTCCTAACTTAACTGGGTAGTAACCACCTGCAATACAAAAACACAGTCTAGCTAGCTCATATCTTGACATCTAGTGATCTAAACAGTGAACAGTCATAAAGATCCAGAGATCTACCTTTGCAGTAATCTGTTGGATCCTCCTGCTCCTCATCGTCAGATCCCAGCAGCTCTGGAGGGGGTGGAGTGAAGTCTGGCGGGGGTGGGCTGAGAGCTTGAGGGGGAGTGGTCTGAGAGGCAGGAGCCAATGACGTGGGAGGTGTGGAGGAGAAAATGGGTGGTAACCCCAGTGACGGGGCAATAGATGTGTACAGTGTCTCGGGGGTCTCAGGAGAAGACAGGATGTCAGAGGAGGAGGTGGGGGGGATAGGGATGGACCGGGAGACTGGGGTGCGGGGGATCTGGGAGGAGACTGGGCCACAAGGTGGAGGCTGGGGGGGCTCTGGGAGAAAGTGACAGGAGCCAGGGGATGAGATATAGGGGGGCGTGCAAGAGAAGATCAGATGGCTGGTGGGCTTGGGATCGGGTGGGGTCTGAGAGAAGCTGAATGTGGTGGGGGGCAGAGGCTCAGGAGGGGTTTGGGAGAGGTTCAGGGGGGCAGGGGGTTGAAGGTCAGGGAGGCTCCGGGACAGGTCGAGAGGGAGGGGGTTTGGGGGGGAGTGGCAGGCCTGTGGAGGTTGAGGATGTTGCAGAGAGCATCTGAGGACGGGATCTGGGACCTGAGGCGCAAAGACAAGATCACAAGCTAATCAGTGACTAACCAAGGAACATTTTCAGAAGGAAAACAAAGTGTTGTATATACATCATTCATATATCATACATGTACATTCATACTGGAACAACTGCTATGTACACTGTAAGTTGTGTCTGACTATATATTTCCAATTGTATGTTCCTTATACAGGGAAAATATAATACATTACTGTTAGGACAGATATGACTAGACTATTTGCAATATGAAATCAGTTTTTCCCTTTGGCATTCCGAATCCTGTGATTCTTTTTGTGACAATGAGGGAGGTTCTTCTGTGATAGAATGTACCAGATCAAATGGAGGTCCTATGCAAATAGAAGCTAAGCCTGTCTCAGGACTAAATCAATCAATGGTGGGTTGTTTAATCAGCAGTGAGACATGTTAGTTCAAGCTGAGCCCACATAGCCTTAATAGCCCTAGTGACGTCCTTATGACATGAGTGAAATGTGCATTGTTGTTCAGGTTCACCAGGGCTATATTAAAACAGGCTCGCAGAGAGAGAGAGAGAGAGAGAGAAGAGAGAGAGATAGACAGAGAGTGAAAGAGAGAGAGAGAGAGAGAGAGAGAAATAGACAGAGAGTGAAAGAGAGAGTGAGAGAGAGAGAGTGAGAGAGAGAGAATGAGGAGGGGAGGAGGACATGAGTCAATGTGCTTATCTGGAGAGGTGAGCCGGTTGACCGCCTACGGGTATTTTTAGCACCATACACTCACAGTCACCAACCCAGCCGCAGAATCTAGAACACGCTCTGCTAGCTTGCTAGGGTAGCAACATACACAGCTACAATGGCTAGCATGATGAGTAGTCTGGGCTGAGACTTACCCAGTGTCCAAACTGGCGATGTCCTCGGTGGCCCCTTTTCGGTGTTTCTTCCCTTTTTTCTTGTGTTTCTTGCCGTGGCTGGTGCTGTGCGGACTGTCGTTACCGCTGGTCAATGCTGTCGACCACATAAAAATAATCAAGCAAGCAGCACGGCATGATAGCGCAGGGAGAAACAGCGGCGCATCTGCAGCCCTTTTACAACCTGCCTAGGCTATCAGCTGGCTAGCATGCAAATCTCAACTTTTCAATATAATAAAAGCATTTGAGTGACTTACAGTGAAATCTGGCATTAACTAAGATGCACCGTAACGTCTTAAAATGTGTTCGTCAAATCGCTTCACATAAGCCGCAATGGGCCCGCATGATTTAACGTGGGCCAGACAGACTGACAGCAGCCTATAGGCTAGCATGTTAGCCATGGCAGTTAGCTGGTAAACTAGCAGTAGTATTGTACAATTAATGTTTTAAGAAAGCACATTTTGACAACTCCACGAAGGAGTCAAACATTCGTCATTAAACTATAGTAAACTTGCAACATTTGACAATTCAGACATCATTTTCGCGTGTTTAACTCTCACCGTTCATGGATATCATCAGGACAGCTGTCACCACACACACTGGCTGTCAGTATTTTGGTTCACGCATGCGCTGTGTGTTATGGTGAGTGCGTGGTTCTGGTTATGGAGCAATGGTCAGAGTGGAGGATGCTATGCTATCCGCTTACTGTGTAACTGTATCTATCAACCAGTCTGCTTCCAACCCCTATATTCTGTTGAAGGACTGCGCATAAACGTTCCTAAAATGGGATCTGATGGATTTGTGTTTTTGTTTCTTGGTTGAGGACATAATTTTTTGAAACAGGAACATTTTACTTTATTTGTGAATATGGAAACATCCTATGTGCAATATTCTACTCTGCTTCCATATAAAAAGACCATTAAACGTAATTGATTAACACATGTCATAGAATACACATTAGACACCCTAGAGACAAACCAATGTTAAAATTATAACTTTATTTTCCCCATACAAATGTTCATACTGATTAATTGCTCATTTTTGTTCCCAAAGTATCTTTAACAATAAAGAACAATTCCATCAAAGTTTAGAGAGTGAAGAACCAATGACATATTTACAGGCACATATACACATTTGTTAGCAAACTATACACAATACAGATAGAAAAGAGCTTATTTCAAACATAAGGCTAGCTTCCAGCCCTCTTTAGAACTCCCAAATTTCCATTTTACAAACCACTGTAATGCTCTATCAACTTATTCCCTTGTATAAAAATGAATACATTTGCATTTGAGCATTGTTTACTGTAACTCTGTCCATTGATTTTCTCTATCGTTTTTCCAACAGAGATCATCCCATTACAATATAAGATGTGCTCTGACTTGCCGAAGGCTTTGGGCCAAACACCATGGTAATGAACACTATTCTTAATCTCCATGGTTGATCACCCAGCCCAGAATAGAAGGATTACAAAACTGTACAAGTGGTATTGCAGGGTCAGACAAGAAACTGACCCGACACAAACAAGGGCTTAGTTTCACTGAACAGCTATCAGTCAATTACACTTTTCAGTCCCAAGTGTTTGTTTTTCGTTGTGTTTGTCTGCAGTTTCAGTTTCATGCGGGTCTCGCACACACATGCTGCATGAGCTCCTATAGCCTCCTCTCTCCACACGCATGTGCTCTGATCAAAAAGCGTTCAAAAACAGGCGTTCGTAAACATAGGCCTACTGTACAATCAGACAGCAAAATCACACGCATGCAAAACATACTCTAATAACTACAGGCCAAATACAATCTTAGAAATAGGCTAAGAAGCAGAAGCTGCATACGTACACACACAGGTAGACGAACATTCATAGCGGTTCAGACTAGCATGGTAGCTCTGGTGAGATATTATTGAACCTGAGGTGTAAAATACTGCCTCAGTAGAATCAGATTAAGAGTCATCAGATACAAGGATATAAATACATGAATAAATAAATTTGATGCCTTATTATCAACACATTGTTGCTGATGATGCATTACTTATGTAATTCAAATAATGACCTCTCTTCAGTGTTTTATAAGGTGACAGGTGGGCTACTTAGAACAGACAAAGTATGTCCACAAGTAGGAGTACAGTAAAAACAGGCTTCTCCATGAACCTTGCTCAACATACACAGTCCGTCAGTCAGTAAGACAACACGGTGCATCACTACTGGACAGTGTCGGGGGGGATCCAGTATTAGATGTCACCTAAAACAAACAGGATGATCTCAAACTAAAAGGAAACTCCAGAAAGGAAGACAAAGTGCCAGATATGGGGTAAAAGCAAATAGGTTAAGATAACCATTCCACAATAACTACTACACAAAACTTTACAACACCGCCCCTCCCCCCCTCATCAATGCTCAAAGGATCTCTATATACAGGACATGGTTGGCATCTATGAATCTCAGGCCTACAGTATGTCACACTGTACTGAAGTCTTAAGACTCAGTAATTGCTGTGTTGTGGGATGTTTATTCATTATAGCAGCACTGAGGCTGCTGGCCAGAAGGGACAGCTACCAAAAAGGGAGGAGATAGTCGTTTAAGTTTCAACCCCAGAGCTCTATGCTTCACTATACACTCTCATTCGATTGGACCAGTGGTAACATTATGATGGGGATCCAACCAGCAGAGGGCTGGCTTAGGACAGAGCCTTTGAGATCAGAGATGACTAAGCCCAACATATGCGATACACCTTCCTGGTTTGTCAACCTGTACAAGGTCAACAGCTGTTGGTTAGAGAAAACACAGTGCTTATGAATAAGTCTGCCAGGAAGTTTGATTTGGCGAGCCACCCAAATGTGTCACCTGGTGGTAGTCATTCAGAACACGTTAGAAGAAGGCACATTGGGTTGGTAGCTGTTAGGTATAAATAACAAGAACTATTTACACTTAATAAGTTAGTTTCTATACAGTCTCTTCCACATCTTGCCTTGCCCTCAATCAACACAACTGGATCTCAAATCACTGTTTGTCCTTTTTCAGTTACAAAATCTGTCGAACTCTTTAATTCCCCCCCCCACACACACACACACACACACACACACACACACTTCTGACGACACCTGACTTTGCCTGTTGGAATTCAGCTCCAACCCCTCCCTGTTTGTTTCAGAATATTATTGCTAAGTAAGCAACCGTTAGAAAACGAATATTTGGCCTAAACACATCAACTGTTAGTTTGGTTTAGTTTGATTATAAATCAGGGAGAAGGAGACTCCCTAAGACCCAGTAAGGTTTTAAAAACTAGCTTTCCAGAATGGTTGAACAATAAAACACAAAAAAATGTGGATAGGTGTTATGCATCATAAGAGTATTTTGTGACAGACAGATTTACACAGTAAACACTTTGGCACTTTAGAGCTATACAAAAATCAAAATATACTATGTGTAATGGACTTTGCAACAGCAAGACATGTTTTTTTTTGCCATAAAACACGAGACAAAAGATGGAATCATTATATAAAGAAACGTTTCAGCAGTTCTTCCTGATATTTCCACACCTGACCGGTTCTATGCACATGTTCATAGTGCTTGGATGATATAGGTGCTTGTTGATTCAGAAATCTATAAGACCCCAGGAGGTCTGGGACCTGTAGTCCATAACAGTGTTGCTACTGCTCAACCTGACAAGATTGTCTCCATCATAGACCTACAACTCTTCTTCTGTGGTTTCTACCACAGCATCAGGTTATTGCAGTCCACCTCACTTCACTCACATCCACTTATTGCCCTGTGAATAAAGAAGACAGCCCAGGCCGAATGATCTAACCTAGATTAATTCACATTTCACATATGGCATCAGAGAAGCATGCATACATACTATAGACGTACACACTAACAAACACACCAAAGTTGCACCCATTCCCAAAACACATACTTTCAAAGGAACATTTTCCCCTGGGGTGTTTTATATCCACAAATCTTACAACTTCTGATAGGCTTCCCATCATAGGCCGTAAGCCAGAGGGGGAATTCCTCTACATACTTCTTTTCCAGCTCCCATGGATGGTCAGCCAATCACCATTGTCTAGTGCCAAGAGGAAGGGGTTCAGATTGGTAGGCAAAGAGAGAGACAGGATTGGTTGAAGAGGTCTCCAGTGTTTGGTTGTGTGCTTATCCAGTCGGGGATGATGTCGTTCTATAGGCAGAGAGGTTTGGAGTAGCTAGATGACTAGCACTCTAAGAAGCTGCCCTCCCTACCCTCCCTCTGTTTGTCAAACACAGTCCACTGGTTAGGGGTCCAAGGTTGAAAGGGGGGGGGGTCACAGGTCTGTGACCTTGTTCTCCACCAGGGCGGCGACCTGCTGCAGACGGTAGGCCAGTTGCATCTTCTGACCGGCTGCATCCTCCTCCAAAGACATGATGATCTGAGCAAAGACAAAGACTCATGTTTCCCCCCGATTCTTATATCGTTCTCAGACTTTGGGGGGGGGCTTTGTAAATGTGTGTGTGAGACGAAAAGAGAGTGAGTGTATGTGTGTAGTACCTGGTCATAGTACTTGTTGATGTACTTGTACAGCTCGTGCAAAGCTACAAGACTGTTCATCTCTGAGGCAAAGCTCTACATACACAAGAAAAAGAGAGATGAGAGAGAGCGTGTAGCAGGTGGAGAGAGAGACAGAGTGAGACCGTGTAGCAGGAGAGAGAGAGATGATTCCAAACACTGTATGAACTTGAGACTCTTTATCCGTAAACTTGTCGGCCTTAAAGCATGAGATCACACGCTCACCCCAGACAGCTCCGTGAGGGTGGAGTTCATCTCCTGATAGCAGCCTGACGCAGCGCTCTGGATGTCACTGTAATACCTGGAACACAAAGCACACCGTTAGAACCACACATGCAGTACTGTACACACCCAGGCAAACTGGCACACACATGCATCTGGTGTCTTACCTCTCCACTAGCTGCTTGTATCTGGGGATCTCCCTGGCGTACAGCAGTTTATTGACAGGAGAATCCTGGAAGGAGAGATGTAGGACACAACCACTCACTCTATAATCATCATCATCATCATCATACTACTGTGATTATGGGTACAAATCTCATCTAATCCATATGGCCTAGCCTAGCCAAAGGATCAAGTTCTCTGTACCGAGCAACTCTACTGATCCATCTGATCCACCCCCAACCCCCCCCCGGCAGTCAGATGTGGTACGGTCCGCCCAGTGTTGTGGCGATGTACTGACCCGTCCCACTTTATGCTCAGAGGTGGTGCAGGAGTCGATGAAGGTCTGAGCGATGACGGAGAGCACGGCGTCCACGCTGTCCGTCACCTGGACGTCAAACACGAACTGGGGGTTCTTCAAGATGTTCACCCAGAAACGCAGAGGCAGACTGAGGGGGCAGCAGGAGGGAGTTAGGGGAGAGTCGGTGGACATCACATCCAAATGGTAGTAGTTGAGAAATAAAGCCGATGACAGTTCTAAGACTATTGTACTGATTACGGCTGAGTGTATGAAAACGACAATGGAAACAAGTCGTATAACTTTTTTGTATCATCCTAAATGTGTTGTGTGTATAAAGGTATGTGCTTTCAATTCAGTCAATGAATCGATCAGGCATGGACCCAAACAGTCAATAAACCATGTCACGGTAGAGTGTGCATGTGCAGCATGTGTGGTCTGAGTGTGCGCAGACCTGTTGGTCTTCCAGATGTGCACAGTCTCCGGGTCGTCTATTCCGTGTTTTTCCGCCATGTCGTCCAGGAAGTCGAAGAAGAAGCGCACGGCGATGGGCGGAGGTCTCTTGGTGTTGAGGATCGCCACAAACACGTCGTCCACAAACTTCTGCAGAGTTCCCTGGAGAGCAACAAGAACGCA
>CAEFZP010002021.1:550000-560000 GCA_903064625.1 Mallotus villosus | reverse complement strand
TGTGGTTTGAGAGACAGGAGGTGTCTGGATGTGGTTTGAGAGACAGGAGGTGTCTGGATGTGGTTTGAGAGACAGGAGGTGTCTGGATGTGGTCTGAGAGACAGGAGGTGTCTGGATGTGGTCTGAGAGACAGGAGGTGTCTGGATGTGGTCTGAGAGACAGGAGGTGTCTGGATGTGGTCTGAGAGACAGGAGGTGTCTGGATGTGGTCTGAGAGACAGGAGGTGTCTGGATGTGGTTTGAGAGACAGAAGGTGTCTGGATGTGGTCCGTACATGCAGGGCTGCTGGCCCACGTAAGCCTTCAGGTCGCTGGTCTGTCCCGTCAGCAACCGGCTCCCCTGCACGGTCACTGTGGTTCCTCCTGCTAGCGGCCCTTTGTCAGGGACTATGTTCTTCAGCTGGGGGTTCTGACACACAACACACACACGCGTTAGGATACACTCAGCTAGAAGGACCTTAATTAACATAGTACTGCTACTTTTATCTGGCAAAGGAGGGAAAGACGCAATCAATAATGACAGGCCTAATCCACACCATGAGTTCAATACCCGTGTTGCTGGGTCAAGTAAAGACGTGAGGTGATGAGGTGTGTGTGTGTGTGTTTGCAGTCTCACCTGGTAGGTGAAGGTCTGCAGTGACGTGCCAGGCTCAGACTGTCCCACGGTGACGATGACGGGTCCTTCTTTCTCCTCGGCGCTGGGCTGGAGGTCACACACAATCCTGCCAGACACACAGCCAGCGTCAGAGACATCATCCCACACCCCGAGAGAGAGAGAGAGCAGGGGGGGGAGAGGAGGATGAGGAGGGGCGTACCTGGTGGAGATGAGGTAGGCCTGGTGCTGGGGGATGCAGCGGACCCCCGCCACACTGACCCCCTCCTCCACATCCTGGTACTTGACCCCCAGGTTAGAGCCCTGGATGGTCACTAGGATACCCCCCTCCACGGGGCCTGTCAACGGCAGCACCTGGACACACACACACACACACACACGGTAGGATACGTTCAGCTACAAGGATCTCAATACACGAAAGCTACATTTAGCGGGCACACATGGTGTGTTGTGGGTGTTACCTGTGTGATCTGCGGTGGGGGGACAGGTCAGAGTGGGGGCGGAGCTGCAGGAGAGGTTGTAGACACAGCCGGGGGTCTCTGCCCCCCCACACCACACACAGCCGTACTCCTGTGGGACCGCCCTGCACTGGCTGCAGTCGGCCTGGCCCGCAGAGCAGTCGTACAGCTTCACTGGAAACACACACAATGTACTGTCATGTAGCAGGAACTGAGTATACACATGCAGCATGCAGTCATGTAACTGTACTGGATACATAACACACACACACACACACAGCAGTGTGTGGGAGAAGGCTTTGAGAGGAGCAGGACAGGGGGTTGGGCTTACGTCTCAGGCTGGGGGTGGAGTCCACACGCAGGGAGCCCCTCCTCAGGAAGATGGGGGCAGAGTACTCCAGCTGCTTGACTTGGTACTGCAACTGGACAAGACACACACACGTTAGGGTCAGCTTCAGAATTAGAGTTAGCCATTATGTAGGGAGTGTGTGTGTGTGTGTGAACGTGTGTGTGTGTGTTTGTGCAGCAGGTTACCTGGTGAGGGGAGCAGGTGAAGATGTATGTGTTTAGATCTTGGCTCTTCTCCAGAGTGGCCGACAAGTTGAACTCCAACCCTTCTACGACCACCACACATACGTAGTCCTGTTCATCCTACACGCACACACACACACCAACACGAGGCAATTTTGAGTGGCTAGGCAAAGCTAAATATACAAGCATACAAATGAGCAGAACGTCCATTTTAGCTTTTGAACTGACTATGGGATTCATTCAAAGTCAATTCTAGAGGAGAATGTTCTCCTCCATGTTCCCTAGATCCCTCCAGAACCTAAAGCCCCACCTGGAACAGTCCCAGGTTCCTCCCCAGCAGGCCCAGAGGGGTGGGGAAGCCCATGGGCACCAGGGGAGACCCCCGAAGGGCCCACACACACGGGCAGGCCTCCGGGCCCCGTCGCACAGACAGCACCTCCTAGTGGCAGACAAGGGAATCATGTGAAAATTATGTAAAAATGACGCACTTTATCATTCATCTCTTTTGATGTGTAACTTGTCTTTTCGTTAGGTGTAAATGAAACCATTGTAACGCCTGAATAGAGCCTCACCATAGCATTGTGTATGATGTGCTGCGTGGGGCAGGTATGGTTGTGTGTGCACAGCTGGTCCAGAGCGCACCAGTTACAGGGCCAGCGACTGGCCACACACGCCATGCACCTGCAACACAGGGACTGGTCTCACTCACCCAGACAACACACAGGCTCAATGCTGGCTTTTCATTTGTGTGTGTGTGTGTGTGTGTGTGTGTGTGTGTGTGGGGCCTTACGGGGAGGTAGCGTTGAGCTGTCCCACAGCCTTGCAGTCGTAGAAGGTCATGTCGGTGTGAGAGATGATCACCTGACCGAACATCAGCGACACGCGTAAGGTCATGTGATCTACGACGGGGAAGAGAGAACATGAAGACATGGAAACAGCGAGCCGCCTAGGGTTGGCTTCTCACATGGAGACAGAACGCATCTTAGAGAAGCGTTCAGCTGCATGTCTGTGGAGAGGAGAGGACACACCCGCTCTCTGCTGCAGCGGGCTTCTGCTTCCAGAGTAAACACACAAGAACTCAGACATGCCGACAGCCTACATGACATGAAACTTAAACCAAGGCAGAGCTTAGTGTTTAAACTAACCGTATCATTAAAAAGAATGCTTAACACTTGTTTTAAAGATTTACATTGGGCATATGCGTCAGGCTAATCAGAACTATTGGTCGTCAGATTTCGGGGGTATGGACAGCTGACCCCCTTCATTTGGATCTCCAAACGCCGTTGTCTATTTCCGAGGCACATTGCCAGATTGTATGTGAGTGTGTCTGCACCCACGCCACGACAATTTATCACAGCGCGTCTCCTCTAACCAGCAGCTGGGCCGCTCAGGAAGCCTGGAGTATAAATAGGTGCTCTGGTAACCAGACCTGGGCCACATATACCATCGATCTGACGGCTCACGGTAGTATTTAAGGTGCGTTTGATTTACCATACAGCTGACACTTCTTGGGACTGTTCTAAAGGTGGCTTTGTACTGAGAGAATGAAATCAAGTGCTCCCAAATCGTGTGTAAACAAAACAGATCCGGTGGTATTATGATCCGGGTGGGTTACGTTTTATTGGCTCCTTTGTACTTGGAACTGGAAGCTGTTATGGAAATAGCCCAGTCTGAAACCTGATCTGGGAGTTAGGCCTTACCTCGGCCCTGCGGACTGGGGGGGAGGAGCGTGGGGGCGGGGGACTGGCAGTTGATCTGGTTGCCGCTGACAACGGCAGGCTGGGCCGGGGAGGCTCCCGAAGGAGCAGAAGAGAGACTCCTCCTCGGAAAGCACCGGAAGCTGGGCCACCGTCAGAGACACCTGGGAGGGATGGAGGGAGGAGTCAGAGCAGACATCTCTCAGGTATGCTGGCTCCACTCAGACCTGGCACAGAGGAACATCTCAGGTATGCTGGCTCCACTCAGACCTGGCACAGAGGAACATTCCTTCCAGGTACTCCACAGCTGCTCTCCTAGCACCTGCAGGCTCTCTCCAAGACATCTCTTATTTGCATGATTTTAGTCTCTAGACTTCATAACTAGCTACACTGGAACCAGTTTATCTGTATGTAAATGACGTCATATGTAAGGACTGCTTCCTCTAGTCCAGCCCAAGCTAACAGCACATCAGCCCCGCAGGTGAGACATGCATGGGCAGGAGGAGGCAGACTGGGAGAGCGTGAGAGAGAGAGAGGCTCAGAGAGGGAGAGAGAGGAGGAAGAGAGGGGATGAAGACCAGGAAGTGACACACACCTGCGTTTGTTCATCTCTGCTCTGATTGGCTGGCTGCAGGCTCTGCACGGTTACGCAGCGATTGGCCGGCTCGTAGCTCCACACCCAGTGATTGGGCAGGGCGTGGCGCTGGCACTCCGTTTTACGAGAGCATCTGTGGAAAGACGGGTCACACAACAGAGCGACATCGTTTCACGCCACTGAAGACACAGGCATCAAATATGTCGTCTGCACATTAAACACAACATTAAAACTTAATCTGTGTTTGACGTGTCCAATCATGAATGAGTATTTATGCCACCGATTCTGTTTGTGAGAGGCCAAGTATGGTAATACCTGTTACTGGTTAAACTAGCTCTGGTTGAGGGCTAGATAATAGAGAAGGGGAGTAGACACACACACACACACACACACACACACACACACACACACACACACACCACACACACACACACACACACACACACACACACACACACACACACACACACACACACACACACACACACACACCACACACACACACACACACACACACACACACACACACACACACACACACACACACCACACACACACACACACACACACACAGTAGCCTACCTGCCCTCCAGCACACACACACACACACACAGTAGCCTACCTGCCCTCCAGCACACACCAGCCACAGTAAGGGTCCCGGTCTGACAGACAGGCTTGGCAGTCTGCATGCTGCTCGCACATCGACACTGGCACCTTCGTCACCTGCAGACAAACACAAGACACACACACACACAGTAAGTCTACCCTCCTTCCATCATTCCAGTAACTCTCCAGATCTTCAGATAGCAGACGGCAGGGAGGATTATGACTGGCCGCTCAGACTCCAAGACAAGGCCTGTGTGGGGGGGGGATTTAACTATCAAACGATCTGTGTTTATACTTGACAAGTCTCACATGATGACAGGGCCCGTGGGCTGTGTGGCCCACAGTCTCCAGCAGGCTTACTGGGGCCTGTGTGTGTGTCAGGATATCTCTGGGAGGAATCTAGAAACACAGCTGAACTGAGGTTGGGTTACAGGAATGCTGAGGCCTGCTGCTGTTGTTTGGTGCTTAGTGTGCTGGTACCTACCTTGCTGTGGGTGAGAACAAAGACATGCTGTCCAGTCTGGTCCAATAGAAGGTCGGCGTTGACAGGACTGTCCGGGTCCACTGTTACGGTGCCGTACAGCTGGCCCGAACCGTCTGGCTTCACCAACACCTGAAGCACACAGACACACAACTCAGACCTGGGAGAACTCAGCCTCCATATCAATGTGTGTGTGTGACCTGTGTGTGTGTGTGTGCACGTGTGTAAAAGGTTCCGATTCTAACCTGGAGACCTGGGGATATAAACAAGAGCTCTGTGGTGATTTGCTGACTCGTGTTAATCTTTCATAGCATACCAAACAAACCCTAACCCCCAGATGCGCTATCTTCCACAACCTTCCCACAGTGCACTTGGGGAAACGATAACCAATCAGCAGTGGGAGAGTAACTCCCTTGCTTCCTCTCCAGCCCTCGGGGCACACGCATGCTGCCATGCGATCCACTCCCCTGCAGACCTGATTAACCCCAGCCAACCTGTGTGTGTGTGGGGGTGTGGGGTGTGGGGGTGGGTGTGTGGGGCGGGGGAGGGGGGGTGGCAGCCAGCCAGCCAAGCAGGCAGCACAGCTTGTGTGCGACACAACCCACAAAAGCCAAAGGCAATTTGGAGTCATCATCTTCATAACAACAACACCATTTACATATACACAACAACAACAAGAACCAAATGCAGGGGGACAGTCACAGATCTAGCCTGAAGACCCAGGGCTGCCGTCTACCTTTAATGCTGTTAGAAACACGAAGCAGCCCTAAACAGCACACGTGATCTGGTTTATCGAGGTTTTCATTTCCATAATTCTTGTTCAACAAGCACGCCTCTAGCTCAGTTTAGCTGTTTTCCGACCGCTCGCAGTCAGTTGAGATTAGTGGTGTTTTCTCACGCTGTAAGGGTGTTGTGAACAGTAGCTAGCTCCTGGGCCCTGTGGGGAAGGACACTCAGCTGGCTGAGACTGTGCTGTGGTTTGCTGTTAGTCACTAAGAGAGGCAGCACTCTTATCTGTCCATGTTATCTAGGCGGGCGACAACGGAGGACGGAGGGGGAGAGAGAGAAAAAGAGAAAAGAGAAGGAGAGAGAGAGAGACAGAGAAAAAGAGAGAGAGGGAGAGAGCGGGAGAGAGAGGGAGGGAGAAAGAGAGATAGAGAGATAGAGAGGGAGAGGGAGAGAGCTTGAGACAGAGAAATAGAGAACAGAGAGATAGAGGAGATGGAGAAGTCTCTCCCGTCCTCAGAAGAGAGGAGCAGCAGGTCTCAGGGCTCAGCCCCGTGCTCTTACATGTCACAGGCAGCATTCCACACATGCTTCCCCTGCTAGCATCAGACCAAGCTCCACACTGTTGAGAAAGCGTTCAGAAAATGGTTCTATCTAAAGGACGTCATCTTAGCTGGGGGCCTTTAGTTACAAAACTCGGCCTAATCCTGACCAGCTGAAACCGGCTTTAAAAATAGACCCCATCCTGAACTAATTCTCTTTCTCTATATCTCGCTTTCTCCCTCAAACACTTAAGTACCTAGATATTGAATTATTTCATGGTACATTCTCCACCGAAAGAGCTTCCAGAATAGGCTTAGACTGTCTGAGGGACAGACAGACAGACAGACAGCAACATGGTGTCTAATATTCAGAAGTTGGCATTCCCATTGCTTGTGGCTCCAGTGTATGCTGTGTGATCATTATAGGTATAAAGAGCCAACATAGTCATTAAAAAGTATTAGATCCTTGGTGTTTGCATCCAAGATGGCGCCCATCTGTCTACCTTCAGTAGCTCTCCCTTCTTGTCCCCGAGTAAAGCGATGGTGTGGCCCGCCTCGGTTGCCGTGGTGACGGCGGTGAGCTGGGTGGTCCTGACGATGGTGGGCGTGGCCTTGAGGGGGACGGTGCTGGCGATGGGGTTGGGCGTGTGTTCTCCTCCACATGGATACTCGTCCAGGGAGTCCTGAAAGGATGAGGGAGACGTGAGAGGTGAGCGCGCGCACACACACACACACACAATCCTCAATACCCACCCATACTCCCCAGTAAGCCAGCTATCCTTGGAAGAGGTTTTCACCATGCACTGTTATCACAGCAAGTTAAGTGTGAAAACTGCAAAAGATTAATAGTATTTTTTTCTTCTTCGATGAACTGATATATTGATTGGTGGCTTGTTTCCCCTCCCCCTCCCCTGCCATACCCCATGCCAGGTATTTGACCCCAGCAGCTGTTTCCAACCCTCCAGGAGAGGACAGGCCGGGCCACCAGAAATACTCTGACAGTCAACATGACCATAAACTGACGTCATAAAACCCACACAACCAATCTTAACCCCACAGCCCAGTTCCACGGCCCCCAGAAACCACAGATGTAATGACACATGTCAGCCAGCAGGTGGAGAATATACCAGAATATCTAGCAGCTGTGGCTGCCATGGAGACAGTTGTGGTCTGAAGCGCCACAGATCTGAAGATTGAGGTTATATGGCGATGATGACATGGCATGGAATGTCTCATCTGTTGTCATACAGGAGTCAGAGCTGGCCTTACGGCTCCAAGGTCATACATACAATACAATACTTAATTTATTTTTTGAAGGTGTGTTTTCATTGGCCTCACATTCCAGTTTAGAAACTATAGAAATGCTGCATTGTCATTGTAATGGATTAATTAATAGAGACCAGATGAAAAGGTTTGTGGCATGCCACATGATACGTTTTTTTTTAACTTTCAACATTGGTTTTCTCTCATTTGATTGAGCAAAGGGACTTCCCAGCCTGTCTCACTGACAGCCTGTCTCACTGACATGTCTCACTGACATCATGTCTCACTGACAGCCTGTCTCACTGACATCTGTCTCACTGACATCCGCTCTCCCTGCAGGCGGCCCAGGTCAGTCTAACCACGCCGCTACACTACCATCTCTACTACTTCCTGCTTACCGAGTGGAAACACAGCACACATTCTAGAGTACACACATACACACACCACACACACACTGTAGGTATACACTGACACAAGCACAGACAGAGACAAAGGCTTACATCAAAAACACAGAGTCGCAAACATAGACACATGAGTTGAGCTGAATGTTCAATGGCTGTCAGGTCTTATTCTAGACACCACCTGTTAGGAGCAGAGAGAGGACAGTCACACAGGACACACACACACACACACCCACACACACACAGCCACCCACCCACCCACACACACACACACACACACACACACCCACACACCCACACACACCCACCCACCACCTGTCAAGGTGCGTGTAAGCCGTTATTGACACTATAGCCGGATTACAGTAATAAATGGTTCCCGACAGTTCAACGGCAGGACAAACACGGCTATAGCTAGGGCAGGGTTACGCAACACTGTGAACCCCCGTGCTGTCGGTGACCAACTTCTAACTGAAGTTATAGCAGGCAGATCAGTAGGAAGTGTGTGTGTGTCAGGCGTGTGTCTCCTCCAGGGAAGCTTGCGTACACATTAGTCACGTAAGGAATGCTAGTTTCACTTGGCCCGGGGTTTCAGTGCTTCAGATAAAGTGTTCATGTGTGTCTCTGTTCTCGTCCTGTCAGCCCTTGTCAAGCACAGGGAGTGATATGTAGCCAGGGTGGGTGTTGACTGAGGGCTAGTCTCAGGGGTCACAGGTCAAAGGCCTATTGTCATCCACCAAGGGTCATAAATACATGACACTGCAGTACATTAGCAGCAGGGGTCAAAGCACCATCCACATTCTCCTTCTGCTTTTGGTGTTCCTACAGTCAGCAGCCTGTGGTGACACACAGGCCAGTCAGAACCTTTCCCTAGACTCATCTAGAAACATGAAATGGTGAAACCTTCTTATTAACATGAAACCTTTTGATAAGGAGAAAAGAAACAAGAGAGGAGGGGAGAAAAGGGCGAGTGGAAAGTCCAGTACATTACAGGACATTACAGGACAGTACAGTAGAGGACATTTCAGGACAGTACAGGACATTACAGGACAGGACAGGACATGTCAGGACAGTAATGGAGAGGACAAGAGAGAACAGGGCAGGAAGTGGGTCAGGGGACATGTGTCAGATGACGGATTACAGAGGATTAATCCCTCTACTCCTGGACCTTCACTATGACCTCACTGACATCAACAACCCCCCCCCACTGTGTAGAGCTGGACCTCCAGGAGACTGACGGGGCCATTACACAATCACAACAGATCAACGGTCGGTTTACACCCCGATTCTGGACACACGAACAAAACACGGACCAGAAGGACACGGAGATGTGGTTACCTTGTCCAGCGTCAGACACTTGGACGACACGGCGTACTCGATGTAGGCCTCTTCCTGCCCCCCGGGGCCCTGCCCCCCCCTGGTGTAGCACAGCTCCTGGGCGGTCCTCAGCGCCGCGTCCAGCTCCTCCATCCCGTACACGCACAGCGCCGAGCGGCCCGTCGGGGTGGGCGTGGACGCGTGGCCGGCGGCCATGGCGACGAACAGGGTGGGCTTGCCCTGGTGGGAGCCCGAGCCACGCCCCCTGGGCCAGGTTGTGGGCGTCGCAGAGCAGAGGCACCTCCACGTAGGAGTAGAAGCTGCGGTCGCCGGCGCACAGCCGCGACACGTACGTTCGGTACTCCTTCTTGTGCCACATGTCCCGCCTCGAGAACAGGAAGTAGACGTAGTTGCGGTGATGGAGGGCGGAGACAAAGTGGTTGTTGTACTCGGAGTAGCTCCCGACGACGAGCTTTCCCAGCTCCTCCTCCTGGGAAAAGGCCCGCCGCGGCGGATTGGCCGAGGGAGTGAGGCGGCGCGTGGTGATTGGCGGGATGTCGCCGGGGCCTTTGCTCGTGTAGCCCCGTCCCACCAGCATGAGCCGCAGACCCTTCTGCTGGATCGCCACGGCGACGGTGGACACGCGCGGGTCGTTGGCGGCGACGTACTGCGTGTCCACGGGGTTGCTGGTCTGGTAGAGGATCTCCGACACGTTAGCCAGACTCCTCTTGTCGCAGATGCCCTGGAACACGGAGCCGCAGACGATCAGGCTGCC
>CAEFZP010002021.1:440000-545000 GCA_903064625.1 Mallotus villosus | reverse complement strand
ATGTCACTGCTAACCGTCCTCTGTGATCATCACACTGATCTGTCTACCTGTTCTGTGTACGTGCAGCAGCAGCACTGACTGGGGACGGGTGAGGAAGACAGGCAAGAGCTGAGGCTGATAGGGGAGGGAGGTTAAGGTGGGATGGAGAGGGGCTACAGCTAGAGCTAGAGTTTGAGCTGGGGCTGGGACTAGGGGAGAGAGGGGCTGGGGGGAGAGAGGGACTGGGGCTGGGGGAGAGAGGGACTGGGGCTGGGGGGAGAGAGGGGACTGGGGCTGGGGGAGAGAGGGACTGGGGCTGGTGGAGAGAGGGACTGGGGCTGGGGGAGAGAGGGACTGGGGGAGAGAGGGACTGAGGCGGGGGGAGAGAGGGACTGGGGCTGGGGAGAGAGGGACTGGGGCTGGGGGAGAGAGGGACTGGGGCTGGTGGAGAGAGGGACTGGGGCTGGGGGAGAGAGGGACTGGGGCTTGGGGAGAGAGGGACTGGGGCTGGGGGAGAGAGGGACTGGGGCTGGGGAGAGAGGGACTGGGGCTGGGGGAGAGAGGGACTGGGGCTGGGGGAGAGAGGGACTGGGGCTGGGGGAGAGGGACTGGGGCTGGGGGAGAGAGGGACTGGGGCTGGGGGAGAGAGGGACTGGGGCTGGGGGAGAGAGGGGCTGGGGCTGGGGGAGAGAGGGACTGGGGCTGGGGGAGAGAGGGGCTGGGGCTGGGGGAGAGAGGGGGCTGGGGGAGAGAGGGACTGGGGCTGGGGGGAGAGAGGGGCTGGGGGGAGAGAGGGACTGGGGCTGGGGGAAAGAGGGGCTCAGACGAGGCCTGGGTCTGAGGTGGTGGATCCCTGCTGCTATGAGTATTATTCCACATTTCTGGTCAGTGTTAGAATGTTACGCTTGTTAAGAATGCTCACGGAAGATTCTACAGACTCTCTGTGGCCCTTTTGTCTTGGGATTAAGGTAGAGAGAGAGAGAGAAAGAGAGAGAGGGAGAAAGAATAAAATAGAGAATGAAAAACAGAGAAGAAAAAAAACCTGAAAGTGAATATAGAAAGTGGGAAAGAGAAAGAAATGGTAAAGTACGACCACAATGACACACACGGGGCTACACCCAGAGCATCACAAAGGTGGCACGGGGAGGGTGGGGGGGGGTGAGGATGGGGGGTAGTGGCATACGGGTGGATGCTGCTGCCACCGCGGCTCGCGCTGACGTGGGCATAGAGCTAACGACGACGTTAACACTCCCTGAACCTCCGCCACCGCCACCGCTTCACCACAGAACCAGCCCGGTGTGGTCCTCCTGACAAGGAGCACCAGCGACAGCATGAGCAGACAGGACAGACAAAGACAGTAGCGGCTTCTCTACCCCGCTGGCCTGTCTGCAGCTGGAGATGGAGCGACACATTCCTACTGGCAGTCCACCAAGGTTATTACAGCTGGCTGGCTGGCCGTACAGTGCTCTCTGACTCGTGGGCTGTTGGCTAAGCTAACTGTCTGTTTCACTGGCAAGCTGTGCCACAGGAGGCTTCTGACGGGCTGCTTTTGGCTGGCTGGCTGCTTCAGGTTTGCTGGCTGTTATGAACAACGGCGGCTGGATTTGCGATTCTCTTTGATGCCGCCTGGGAGTGGCAGCAGCATACCACTGGTGTTCATGTGCCTGTGAACGATCGGGGTACGGCTGTGTGTGTGTGTGTGTGTGTGCGCGAGAGTGAGCGTGGGTATCAGTGTGTGTTCAAACTAGTGTGCGTGCGCCGGCATGCGAGAGAGCGAGAGAGCGAGGGTGTGAAACAGTGTGTGTGCCTGAGGTTTACTGAGTTTTAATCACCACCTCAATGTGTTCAACAAAAAAAAATTGGGAAAGGGGTGGGGGGTTCATTTACATGCTCAACACTTGGAAGTGTGTGTGTGTGTGTGTGTGTGTGTGGGGGTGTGTGCAGGTGGAGGAGCTAAGAAATGAGGACAAAATGGGAGGGAGGGGAAAAAGGATGCATGAGAAAATTAAGAGAGAAGAAAAAATGAGAGGGGCGTGAGGAATCTTTGAACAACAGTCAGGAGAGAACGAGTGAGAGACACAAAACGAAGCGATTAGCAACGTAGCCTCCTGAATATTTCACCAACAGCTCAAGAGTGCTGTGGCTCAGTGCTGTTAAAAGTCAGACTCTGTTGACAATGAAGTAAACGCCTCTCCCTCTCAGGCAGTGCTCTCTGCTTCTTTATTCCTTTCTTTGTTTTTGTCTCATTTCTATATTCCCCCCTCTTTCTTCTCCCCCCATCCCCATCTTCCCCCTCCTCCTCCTCCTCCTCCATCTCTCTCTCTCTCTCCGTCTGATCTTAACTGCACCCCCCACCCCCCTATTGAGCTCATGCATATTTCCAGTGCATTTCACAGATAGGCGATGTTTGATATCATCAGGGCGTGTGACAGGCATGTCTGTGTGGCTGGGAGAGGTGGGTTAACACCACACTGCACGCCGTCACTCCTGCAGGAGTACTGTGTGTGTGTGCGGGTTTGTGTGTGTGTGTGGGTTTGTGTGTGTGTGTGTGGGTTTGTGTGTGTGTGGGTTTGTGTGTGTGCGGGTCTTTGGGTGTCTGTGTGTCAGAGAAGAAACTAATTTGAGCATGATCAAGCCCTCTCTCCAGAGTATGCTGTAGACCCCGTGTCTAATCATCAACACTCAAAACATACAAAACGGCATCTCTCCCCCTATCCCTCTCTCTAATGAGCTCTGATGAGCACACTGGGACACACAAACAAACACACAAACACACACACACACATGGGCACACACACACACAAAGAATCTCTTGTTCCTTTTTCTCATTTTGGATGATTTGAGGGGAAATACAGTAACAGTAGCTCCCTGTCTGTGCTCCCAGTGTACCAGGGCTACAGTTGGCTAATGTCCAGATCATCATCAGTGAATACTAATGATTAGACTCATTAATAGTAAAGCAGCCAACCTCATGTTTCTGTCTCTTTCATATTGAGCGAGTGGGAGCTGCTCCCAGTGATGTGGAGGTATTACCAGTGATATCTATAATGGGCATCACCTTCTCCCCCCCTTCACACATTCACACTGGCAGCTGTGTTCACACTTATCCCACGCACATGTCCAGTAAGCACACGCTCACACACACGCGCTCAAGTACTTTACACACACATCCACATGCATGCACACACACATATGCTTGAGTACTTGCACACACATGTCCACACACACAAACATGCACACGCATACATTACTTGCCAGTATGGTAATCAGTGTACGCAGTAACTGCTGCTGTTGAAGGTGTTTCAGCAGTGCTTTGTAATGAGACACACATCAGTGCTCTGTAATGACATTCCCCTGGCAGGACTGGCCCTGGAGCACAGGGATGACCTGTGGAGGTGTGATGGTTACACACACGAAGTTCAGTCTTACTCACTCTGGCAACAAGGCACTGCTCAACAGCCTGTCTTGCTCCCTACACACTCCTCTCCCTGTCCCCCTGCCCTCCTGCCCGCCTGTCTCCCTGCCCTCCTGCCCTCCTGTCCTCCTGCCAGCCTGTCTCCCTGCCCTCCTGCCAGCCTGTCTCCCTGCCCTCCTGCCAGCCTGTCTCCCTGCCCTCCTGCCCGCCTGTCCTCCTGCCAGCCTGTCTCCCTGCCCTCCTGTCTCCCTGCCAGCCTGTCTCCCTGCCCTCCTGCCCAGCCTGTCTCCCTGCCCTCCTGTCTCCCTGCCCTCCTGCCAGCCTGTCTCCCTGCCCCCCTGCCCTCCTGTCTCCCTGCCCTCCTGCCAGCCTGTCTCCCTGCCCTCCTGCCCCCTGTCTCCCTGCCCCCTGCCCTCCTGTCTCCCTGCCCTCCTGCCCGCCTGTCTCCCTGCCCCCCTGCCCTCCTGTCTCCCTGCCCTCCTTCCAGCCTGTCTCCCTGCCCCCCTGCCCTCCTGTCTCCCTGCCCTCCTTCCAGCCTGTCTCCCTGCCCTCCTCCCCGCCTGTCTCCCTGCCCGCCTGCATCCCTCCCTTCCTCCCTCCCTCTCTCTCTCTCTCTCTCTCTCCCTGCCTGCCTGCCAGCTAGTTGGTAATGAGCTTGAGAGAGAGCCGAGTTGAAAAGCTCCCCAAAGTGTTTATGAGACGACGTGCGTTTTTACAAGATTAACTCCTCTTTGAAGGGGTGCGAGAGAATGTGGAGGGAACAAGAGGGGTGTGAATTCAAACTACTCTAATCTAAAATAATGAAAAACTGAAGAAGAAGAAGAAGAAAAACACATGTTTCTGTTGGTTTACGAGCGTGGAGAACAATAAGTAGCGTGTCAGCGGCGCGAGCGGGAAATGACACCTCTGTATGCAGAGTACGAGGTGAGGAGCTGGGTAGCTCACTCACACCCCCGGGGAAGGGAGGGAGGGAGGGAGAGAAGTGGAAGGTGCACAGAGACAATGGAGTGGGAGAGAGAGAGAGACGGTGAAAGGGGGAGAAGAGGGAGAAAAGAAGGTACTGTTCTACCTTCAGGAATGTGCAACATGGGAGAAGAGGGGGAGACAGTCGGAAAGAAACAGAAAGAGGGAGATGGATACAAAGAGAGGAGAGAAAGCTGGTCGGAGGGAGAGGGAGGGGGGAAAGAGAAAGAGGGAGTGAGAGTGTGTGTATCTGAAAAAGGATGACAAGACTGTCTCTAAAGTGTCTGATACAGACTGGGGAGGGGTAGGAACAAAGTAATGCCTTTACAATACCCTGACTGCTTCTGCAGTTATCTAATAATTAACATACTGTATAGGCCTGGTGGGGGAATTCGTTCTCGGCTATCCTTTTTAACAGGTGCATAATTATGCTCTCCAGTACGTGTGTGTACTGCATTAATATTATATGTAGGCTGACACTGCTGAACAGTTTCACAATGTCATGCTCATATTTTAAGGGATTTACTGAGTAGTTTCAATGCAATGCTCTGAACTGACATGATACAAAACCAAGACAGACATGAACAAAAAGATGCACGTCTAAAATCAAGAAAGACATTATAGAAAAAGATGCATGTCTAAAATCAAGAAATAGAGTGTTAGAACTTTTACAATAGCCTACAAAGAAAACGCAAAAGTACTTCAGCCCATGTCAGATTTAAAGAGTAATTCAGTATTCCAGCTAAACGTGTGGCACAGTTTTACAGATGACTTCTGCCGATTAAAACAACACATTTCCCTGGTCACCTAGTCCATCTGTTCTAGCCTGAAGCTAGATTACTGGGCTACATTGTCAAAGCAAACCTCTCCCCTGAGAGCTCGCTAAAAATGAAGTGTTTTAAAATACAGACGTGGGTAAAAAATACGACAGTTGGTCACAAAGTATGCAAACTGTCACTATATCCTTTCGACCAAACAATGCGAGGATGAAGAAAGTGCTGCCTACATGACATTCCACTGCCTGCATGATTCTCGCAAGTAATATTCAGATTCAAGTGATCCTCAGAACTTCACTTTTAGACAATAGAGTGTCAACTAAAACGCAGAAACCGGTTTCATGCAACCAAACCATGTGGACATAGTTCTCTCGCCATGAAGGTGTAATCACTTTATCGTGTTCGTGATTGGCAACACAATAGAATTGACCGCAACTAATAGATTATAGTACGCGACTTGTGTCACTCAAAAATGAACATATTCAATTTAACGATATTATGCACACGCCATTCGGAAAAAGAGATTTAACACTTTAATGCTCATCAAGCCAATATTAGAAACACAGCTTCTAAGTTTAAATGAGAATGACACTTACTTCATTCAGAAACAAAACGGTTCATTCCAGAGAGAACACAGTCCAGAGTTTAGTTTTTTTTTAAACGGTGACAAAATCTAATGAAGAAAAAAGAGCACCCTCAATTCTATCCAACACACTCTCTAAATCCCATTATGTTGATGCTACATTGTTCGCGAGCAGGCAGCTGAGATTTGGGGGAGCGGGGAGAGCGCAGCGTCCTGTGGGAATAGGCGGGGTTTGCTTCTCTATGCTCCCGTTAACTTTCCAATGAAGTGTCTTGACGAGGCGGGTCACGTTACTTAATATTTAATTATTCCTTTTTCTGGCGAGAAGTTAGAGTGGCTGAAGAGACCATTTAATATTCTCTCTCCGCCCTGTTTGGACTGTTTTACGTGTGTTCTCCCATCAACGCCTCCCCGGCTACCGCCACACCCCTCCCGCTGCAGCTGGAGAGAACAGATGGGAATTGGCAACCGCCTGCCGGTGTTAAATCACGGGTTGACATAGATACTGTTGAGGTCCCTAACAATACAGATTAATAAAGGAAACTGTTTCTGTGGCTTCTCTTAAAGACCCTGAGAAAACCCGCGAAATTTGAGTGTCTTGGAGTAGTCATAATAAATGAGATGATTGTTTACTTGTAGTACGATTTAAAGAAAATATTGAATCTATTTGGTCAACTCAATAATTTATAAACATGAGCAGCATGGATGGCTTGTACAGACTAACTTGATGAATAGGTGAAACCAAGCGTGGGAGTGATTCCTTTGAAAGCTGCAATGTTGTCTTATCAACCATCTCCAGACTGGAGAGTTAAAGGGTGTTGGCCCTATCTGCCGTTTGTCTGATACCACATCTAATAAAGCTTGTTGTGGTCAGTGGTGGTTCACAACATGACACAGAATTATGACAGTCCTTTGTGTGTGTGCCTGTTTTTGCATGTGCGTGTTATAGACGCTCCAGGGGTGGGTTGAGGGCTGAGTGAGTTTGTGTGTGTGAGTGAGTGAGTGTGTGTGTGTGTGAGAGAGTGAGTGTGTGTGTGTGAGAGAGAGAGAGAGAGAGAGAGAGAGAGAGAGAGAGAGAGAGAGTAAGTGTGTGCACGCATTTGGGCACCAGTGAGATCAGCTGGGACTGTTTGTCCAGCAGTGAACAGGCCTCATCAAGGCGCTCATACAATATTAATCCATCACACAGAGGCCTCTGCACACAGAGGGGGGGCGCTGAGGGGGATGGCCTGGGGGGGGTGCAGAGGGGCACACAGGGAAACAGCCCGGGGACTGACAGAGAGAGAGGGGGATGAATGATGGGAGGGGAGGAGAAAGGATGGCAAAGAGAAGAAAGAGAAAGGGGATGAGATGGTTGAGAGAAAGAGTTTGATATAAAGAGTGAGAGAAAGGGGGAGAGAGAGAGAGAGAGAGAGAGAGAGAGAAAGCGGGAAAGTACGTGAGCTAGAGTGAGAGATAGAGGCAGGGAAGACAGAGACACACAGAGAGGCGGTGATGGTGTTGGAGAGGGAGATACGAGAGAGGAAAGAGGAGAGGGTAATTAATGCGAGGGGGAGGGGTCTGTGTGTGGTGTGTGAGCGAGAGAGAGAGAGTAGAGAGAGAGAGGAGACGAGAGAGAGAGAGAGTGTGTGTGCATGTACAAGGCCAAGGGTTAAGGGTGACCCACAGTAATTGGGAGGAAATGTGCATGATGGTGGGAGGAAACCATGGATGGCAGGTGGAGAAAAATGAGAGCATCACTGATGAGAGGGGAGGGAGGGAGGGGGAACATGAGGGAGAGATAGAAAGAGGGAAAGAAGAGGGAGCTGGACACGGAATAAAGAGAAACAAACTAGAATAATATCATAGATTAACGGGGCAGAAGAGCACAATGAGAAGGAGATAGAGAGATCAAGACTCGGAGAGAGACACACAGAGAGAGACAGAGGGATGGGAGAGATAAGAGAGGTGACAGAACCCAGGGGGGAATGAGAGTCCTTGCTAGGACAAGGAGACACAGACCTACTGAATGGAGGTGACCAGAGACCTGTCTGTTTTGTGCCAACTGTTCTATAATGAGCTGGTGAAGAACTTTTAATTAAGAGACAAAGCAGATACTTAGCATACTCTCTCTATCTCTCATCTCTCTCCCTCTCCCCCTCTCCTCTCCCCCCTCTCTCCCTCTCTCCCCCTCTCCCCCTCTCCCCCTCTCTCTCGCTGCCTGAACAACAAGAGTCCTCCACACAACAATGATGGTTTGTTTGTCAGTGAGTTGTAACGTTCTGCCCTAAAAACACCAATCCTTTCCTGCCAACAATAGACAATGCAAATATACAGAGAGTACAGGACAGTCACCCACTCCACACTTGGAGGATGTTTAACCACCCAGCTGACAGGAGCCATGGAGCACAGTAAGGCCCCGGGCTCATTAACCAAGCCTGGCTGGTGGGACCCGGGGTGAGGTCATGGATTAGTGCTTGGACCCCCTGCAGCGGCCAGGTCAAGCAGCCACAGCACCTGGAGGAGCAGCAACAAAGACAGGTCACGGCTGCAGGTCACGGCTGCATCTCCAGTCAAACTGGGCGGGCTCGGCAGTCTTGGGGACTTCAAGGGAGAACCCCAATGAAGGAATATTTTTCTATAATTAAAAATAATAGACATATCAGTGGATTAATTATGTGCAGGATCTCTTTAATGACCCAGCTGTTGGGTCTGCATTGTGCCTCTGAGGAGAGCAGGGTCTCAGCCTCCGTGTAATCCCCCTAGTCCTGACTAACATGGTTAAACACCTTATCTGGCAGAAGGTAAGGATCTTAATTGCACCATTGTAAGGGGGCTAACCTCCTAGTCAAGTCTGCCAACTGCTCTACAATGGAGGCCTGGATACTTCCTTTCGTGGTGTTCATAAATATAATATTCAGGGTCTAGGCAGAACTGCAGCAGATTTCTTTTGTGTTTCCGTTTTCAGTAATATGCACCATTATATATTGTTGCTCTAATCGTAGATCACGTTAGGTGTAGCGGGGTGGCAGACGGATTAGCTCCTGAACGCTAGGTGATAATTGGTTTAATAATAAGGTAGGTGGGCTACAAAAATAAACCTGGATGATCCTCTTGTCCTTCAACTGGACCATAAAAGCAGAAGAAGAACAAAGGCTTTACTGGAGCATGGCTGAACACACACGCACAAATGCACGTGCACACACACACCAGTACAAATAAAGACACACACTCTCATACACATTCGAGCATGCATGATTCGACACAGGCACACACACCTCCTCTCTCTCTCTCTCTCTCTCTCTCACCTCTCACTTATTCTTTTCTTTCTGGCAAAGCTTGTGTAGAAGTGAAGATAGGAGAATGGGTAGGAAAGGATAGGCAGGGTAGAAGGAAGGATAAAAAAGATAGTGGGAGGAAAGATGGTTAGTAGGAAGGATAGAAGGGTGGATGGAAGGGAAGATTGAAGAGGATGAAAGGGAGAATAGTGTAGGGAGGATAGTGTAGGGAGGATGGAAGGGAGGAAAGTGTAGGGAGGATAGTGTAGGGAGGATAGTGTAGGGAGGATAGTGTAGGGAGGATGGAAGGGAGGAAAGTGTAGGGAGGATAGTGTAGGCAGGATGGAAGGGAGGATAGTGTAGGGAGGATAGTGTAGGGAGGATGGAAGGGAGGATAGTGTAGGGAGGATAGTGTAGGGAGGATAGTGTAGGGAGTAGGGGTGTCAAGATACCAAAAATTCAGTAGTCGGTGCCAATACCAGTAAAATAACACGATTCTCGATGCCAATTTCGATACCACGGTAAAAAAAAGAAGGATTTTCTAAGATTTCATGTAGGCTACTGTACTTAAACTTGTTTATTAAAATAATTGAAAAATAGCTAAATGTCTTAAGACATACAAAACATGTGCAATAGAGCATAGCACATCATAATAAAATGCAATTAAGCCATCCAGCTAACAAGATGAACATGAATTTACCTTCTAACCAAGGTAGGCTATAGGCTAACGCTAAAACTACAGCATAGCTAACCTAAACGATGTACATAACATAAGCCATTGTAACACACTTGCCCACCATCTCAAACATCATGTAACGTGTATTTCAGTATGACAGATTAAAAAAACAGAAACGATGCATTCTTTGGATGTATTGAATTTCGCCGTTCGTTGTTCGACCACAACGAACATTCATTCAGTATGCCAGATGTTAGCATCGGTGCTGCGCCTCTTCTGGAACTGAATCAGAACTCACCTCGAATTATTTAAACAAATCCGGATAACGGATTCATTTCAGGTGCTTAGCTAAATTGGAAGTATTACCTCCCTTGGTCTGAAGACCACGGTAGCATATTTTGCATAATGGCTTCTGCGGATAAATTATTGTCAACAAGTCGAGGTGGGGCTATCGCTGCAGCTGCAGTTGCTATCTTGGTTTTCTGAATGTAAACGTCGACTGGAACACTCCTGAATACTGCCCCCATCAGTTCCAGAAGAGACGCAGCACCAATGCTAACATCTGGCATCGGCGCTCACGGTGCTTACGGTGCTTCAAAAAAATGGGTATCGAAGGTGTTTTGTTATTTTAGCATCGAAAGGTATCGTAAGTATCGGTTCTCGTGACATCCCTAGTAGGGAGGATGGAAGGGAGGATAGTGTAGGGAGGATGGAAGGGAGGATAGTGTAGGGAGGATGGAAGGGAGGATAGTGTAGGGAGGATGGAAGGGAGGATAGTGTAGGGAGGATGGAAGGGAGGATAGTGTAGGGAGGATGGAAGGGAGGATAGTAAAGGAGATGTCCTTTAGTAGTGAAAGACTGGGATTGTACCCTGGTAGTTCTGTCTAGCAGCATAGCTACTCTGCCCTTTCTCCCTTACCCTCTATCTCTTCCTTTCTCTCCATCTCTGCCCTTTCACTCTCTCCCCCTTCTCTCTGTCTCTGTCTCTCTCTCTCTCTCTCTCTCTCTGTCTCTGTCTCTGCTCTCTCTCTCTCTGGTTCACACCACATTCCTCTGTCCCTGACTCCCTCCCTCAGTCTCTCTTTCCATCTCGCCTCCCCAACTGTCCAATCATGTCCAGCCCTTAAACTGTGCAGACAGCATGCCCATTACAATATCAAAGGCTGACTTGATAAAGATGGGCTGTGTGTGTGTGTGTGTGTGTTTGTGAGTGTTGTGTGAGCATGTGTGCACACCCGTCCGTGTATGCGCGCGTGAGAGAGCGAGTGTGCCTCCGTGTGTATGTGCGTGGGCATGTGCCTGTGCATGTGTGAGCGAGAGCATGTGCCCGAGAGTGTTAACGGAAGCCGCGCGACCCCAGCAGGGCTAGAGACAGCTCTTATTGTGCGGGCCAATAGTGTGTCCAGTGTGGCTGGAGATGACCCCTGACCTTCCCTGCCGCTCGGCTTCCTCTCAACAGCACCAGCCAAATACCAGGCTGCTGCCTCTGACACAGGAACCCAGTAATGACTCGACAACAAGCGACGCTGGGACATAGAGGATTCCTGCTCGTTCAGATCGCCGTCCGTTAGAGAAACCACACAAGACGCAGCAAACTAGATTAGAAAAACTACAAAGATAACTTGGTTAGGATGAGCTGTAGACGTTACGAACTAGCCAACTCTCGGGTTGGACGAGATGACCGTGACAGATCGCTGGTGTTCATCTGTCTGTGAGCAGCTTCACTCTGTCTGTGAGCAGCTTCACTCTGTCTGTTATCAAAGCTTGTTCATTTGTCGGAGGAGATGTTGTCAGAATTAGGTCAGCTGACTGCCTCCTCGTGTCTCTGGACAATGCCTGACTCAACTGAAGGTCTTTCTCTGCAGTCCAGAACGGAGACACCACACACACACAACACACACACACACACACACACCACACACTCTCTCTCTCTCTCTCTGTCTCTCTCTCTCTGTCTCTCTGTCTCTCTCTCTGTCCATCCCTTTCTCTCTCACACGCACATAACACGCACGCACACTCTTTCTCTCTCTCACTCGCTCTCTCGCTCTCTCTCTGTCCATCCCTTTCTCTCTCACACGCACACAACACGCACACCCACATTCTCTCTCTTTTTCTCTCTCTCACACACACACACACACAGACTCATCTCTCTCACACACACACACACACATTGAAAACAAACGTGCATCTCAGCCGAATGTCATGAGTTTAAGCATCAGAAGATAAGCCACTGTCTCCTAGTTGTGTTCCAGAGCCCAGTGTGAAGGTCCCTTCATGGCTGACCAGCAGCTCTCTGTCAGGTGACTGAGTCACAACGGTCCATCAACAGTCCAGTTAAACAACTCCTCTGGCGTGACTGACAGGCTCATTCAGATGGTGTTTTATGCAGTCACAGTAATCTACAGTGCTGTAACTGTTCTCAGCCTGGCAAAGGGGGAAAGGAGGGGGAGGGGGGGGGGTTACACAAGGGTGTGGGTCAGCACAGAAATGACAGATTTAGTGATTAGATTCCTGGTCTTCAAGGGCATGGAAAAGATGCCACTAGTAACAAACTGCACTGCCAATAACTGCCAACGTGTGTTTAACTTGTTAAATTCAAAAGTCCATAAACTCATACATCCTTAGTACAATATGCACTAGATACTGGAGGGAGTTCAGCTTCAAAAGTGTTTTTTCAGAAATGATTCTTTTATCACATTAGTTACTGTTATCTGCTATCTGTTGATGAAGATTGACAGACAGAGAGAAAAACAGGGTGATCCAGACAGATGAGAAGGCATAAAGGAAGGAAGGCAGGCAGGAAAGCAGGCAGGAAAACAAGCAGGAAACACAGGCAAGAGTGCAAACAGCCAGGCAGGAAGGACCGAAAGGCAGTGCTGCTGGCAAGCTGGTTAAACACTGCTGCCTGTAGCGTCCTGTACACCAAAGGCCTTTAGCTGTTCTAGGAAATGTAGCCTAACAGGTTAGACAGTGCCAGACTGACCGAGGGACGAGGTTAGAGCAGAGAAAACACACTTTTTGTACACGTGAGGAATGGAAGACCACGCTGAGGGCGTCTGCATTCTGAGTGTCAACAAGCTGAGGACTGTCAACAAGCTTGCTTTCATAGTCCACGAGAAGTGTTCCTACAAGGATAAGTGTTGGACTTGTTCTACTATGTTGGAAACGTTGTCATTCACACTTAAATCATCCACAAAAAAGAGTTGCTGTCATAGACCAAATATCTCAATTCATCACTTTAAGGACCAAGTACAGTCAGTGTGATAACAGCAGGATTTAGGTGAAAAGGCTGAAATGTTTACCCAGAAAAGAGAAAAATCTATTATTTCTCGTTTTTTTTCTTCTTTTTTTACATATGCCTGAATCTCAAACACAAAATCTGCCAGTCAGACATGCTGTACAGTAACAGCTAGTGGTGACATATGTAGCCTACATTCCTGTGCCATATCTTACATTTGCTAATCTAGGCTATACTTAACCCTTAATCTGGTGCAGATTCAAACGCATCCGCCTCCATTATAAAGAAATAATCCCCTCTCTGTTACAACGTACCACAACCACCAGCATCAGCATCATCTGTTAACACACACACACCCACACACACACCCACACACTCCAGTTTAACCCATCAAAATGTAGCCTAGCCCTTGTCCAAAAGAACAAAGATATCCTCCCTGCCCCCACTCTATCAGACTCCTTTATCAAGACCCCAAAAATCCCACAAGCCGTTTCATTTGATTCACAAAGCCTGTTTAAAAAGGGTGTTGGTTTATAACAACAAACTAAATTAAGTGGGCTCAACAAAAAGCGAAATGACCAGTGTGTGTGTGTCCGTAATGTCTATGACAGCATGTGTGCTATGCATGCCTGTGTGTGTGTGTGTATATGTGCCTTTTCTAAGCAAACGAGTGAAACAGATGCATCTGCTTTCAGACAGCTGCATGGCAAAGGCACCAATTAAAGTGCCACCCCTGTCTTTGACACACATTATTACACACTCTATAATCTGCCCTGCAAATCTCCATCTCACAGACACACACACACATACACACTGGTCGGGGTAGTGTGTGCATATGTGTGAGTGTGGTGTGTGAGATTGTGAGAGATATCATGTTTATCTGTGTGTGTGTGTGTAAATGAAAAGACAGAGGGAGGAAGGAGAGGAAGGAAGAGGAGGGGAGCGACAGAGACATTGGAGAGGAAACCGGGGAGGAGAAAGGACGCAATGGAAAAGGAGAAAAGAGAGGGAGAAGAGAGAGTAAAAATACATCTTCACAAGAACAGGCCTCAGACACTTCCTCAACAACAAGCACCATGATTATGCTCAGGAACTCTAGTCAGCCTGCCTGACAGTTAGCCAGTCAGTCAGCCAGCTAGCCAACCAGCCAGCTAGCCAGTCATGTGGTTGGTCTGCCTGTGGTCAGTCAGCTAGCTAGTATAACAGCCAGTCAGTCAGCCAGCTAGCTAGTATAACAGCCAGTCAGTCAGCCAGCTAGCTAGTCACCTAGCTAGTAAGTCAGCTAGCTAGCTTGCTGACCAGCCAGTGAGCTAGCAGGTCAGTCAGCTATTCAGTCAGATGGGTTATAGGTCAGACAGTGAGTTAGTCAGCTAGCCAGTCTGAGTCAGCTGGCTGGTAGGTCAGCCAGCTAGTTTTGATCATTGCACAGTCGAGGCCATACGTTTTGGCAATGACAAATGTTGTGTTTTACAAAGTTTGCTACTTCAGTATTTTAGGAAAATATGTTTCACATGTTTCTATAGAATACTGGAACACAATAAGGCACATTTCATATTTTTTAAAGCTTTTTGGGGGCGAACATTTTCAATATATTCAAATAGTCCCCTCTTTTACAGGAGTCAGTCTGCTCTTAAATTCCAATCAGAATGATAGAGTGATTTCACCTGGCTAGAACTAGTTCACACTTTCCCCAGTGCTGATGATATGACTTACTGAAATGATGTTAGCAGTCATTGAATGCCAAGGCCCAGCAGGCTTTGCAAACACAAACATGTATGTCGCTCCCAATACTTTTGGCCCTGGCTGTAGGAGTGCCAGTCCATGAAGAGATTTAACACACTGGCAGGACCCAGGACAAGGCTTCAGCCTCCACTAACACCTGGCATGCAGGCCTCACTCAAAGCCTCACATCAAATACACTCAGACACGCATCCACATGCAGTGAACGTGCACACGCGCAAACACAGAATGTACACTTTCTCCAATGGGCTGGCCGCGCCTACTTATTAGCCAGGGGAGTAAATCAACAGGGACAGTGTGTGTTTCCCAGGGGAGGGGGGAGGTCAGGGGGGGGATGGAGGGAGAGGTGGAGGATGGGAAAAGGGGACTGACAGCAGCTGAATGGGGAACTCTCCAGAAGAGAAAGTGTGTCGGTCCATCCAAGTCCCTTCTTCTATCCCAAGCAGGCTTTGTAAACACAGCCAGTGTGTGGAGTCCTGTCGATAAAGCCCTGGATGAATTGAAGGAGACAAAACCAAACGACAAATTGGCACGGCAGCGAGGGCTCTGCTCTCTGCTCCTTGACCCTCCTGAATGGGCTAAGAAACTAAATTTCATTATCTGCCTCATAGGAATAGGCAGCCTGTTAGAAACACAGGGTCTGGGGGTAGACTGGAGACTATAGGGGGAGGGGGAGACAGGAAGAGACAGGCGAATGGAGAGGAACAAGAGAGAGAAACTGGGTGTGGGTAGAGAACAAGAGAGCAGGGCGACAGATTGCCAGGCGGGCAAACAGACTGACAGATAGAACCCGTTACCTGGTACTAACTCTCCACATAGCTTCCTGGTACTAACCATCCTAACCAATCCTAAGCGCTTCCAGCACCCTAGCTCCCTGTTCCTAACCAACCCTGGTACTGTAATGTGTGTGTTTGGCCCCGGAGTTGTGTGTTCAGTCAGAACAAACAGTGTGAGATCAAACACTCCTCTAAACACACAGGAGAAGCAGTCTTGCTGGGGTCAGAGTTGGTGAAACCCAGTCTAGCGTCAATGAAAGACAACTGGCCATAAGCTAACTTCTCCTTTACATACAGTACAGATCAGATCATGGGCTTTCAGGGGGTCAGTGCTGCAGCAACTAGCTAGCTTAGCCTAGCTGAGCGACTAGCTATAAATCAACTGTTAGCTTCGATCAAACTAGCTACTAGCTAGTATAGGCATGCTGGGGTCGACTTCAAAGAAACATCAACAAAATAAAAAAACTTTCTAAATGTTATACTTTGTGTCATTGTCAGTCGCCCAAGAAAGAGTAGCCAGTTTACAGTAAATGGCTTTACGTTTTGGGAGACTGATCAGTCCCCACAAGAGCAAAGGAATCGAGGTTGCCCTGACTAATGTCAACTGCATTCAAGAATTTCTGCAATCCTACTGTTCCTAGCCTACTCTTCCTCTTAAGCGACAACTTGCTGTGTCAATGACACACGTCTTTACTGAAATATGTGGCACAGTGTTGCTGATGTGTTGCAGTAATCAATGGTAGCATGGGGTTGTAATACAATGTGACCAATTCAGTTCTAAATGCTCAATTAAGTGACAAAAACCTATTTTGCCAATGACCGAGGTCATCCAAAAACAATTTAACACGTCCTTTGCTCTGATAATGTTTATAAGTAATGACATTCCATACAGCCGCCCTATGAACAAGGACACAAGCCATACTCTCAGTCTATCCCCGTGTGACATCTCTCTGGGCTGATTGGTTTCACTCTATATCCGGGCAAGCCACAGACTCCAGATTCTCCACACTTAACCATCCACACACTGTAATAGTAACCTTCACACTGTCTCTTTGTTTTTATGAAAATTCATATCAATGCCGCCCCTAATGAGAGGATTCCACATGACACTGGGTGCGGTCGGGGGGCGAGAGAGAGAGAGATAAAGAGAGTGGGGGAAGTGACAGGGCGGGGGGGAGAAAGAGAGGGGAAGAGAGAGAGACATTCCTTCATTCCATTTATTTGGCTCAGGCTGAGAAACACCAGCTAGCATTAGAGCCCTGCAGGAGGGTAAGTACCTCGTTTTCCCCTAAACCAGACCTAGATTATGGCAGCATAATCCCACATCTCTGCTGCTGTATCTGACAACCACAGATGGCAACGGGATTAGGACTAGTCCTGCCATTGGTCAATCCCAGCATGAGCGTGTTTAGAGGAAGTCTCAGAAAAAGTAGTGTTAGTCCGCAAGTTCATATTTGATATGCTCGAGCACCCAAGTCAAACTGAAGAGAGACATTTACATTTCTCCCTTTCTCCACTGAGCAGATCGCGTTTAGAGCAATTGAGATGTCCGTTTTGAAGAGAAATTAATTGCAAATGGAAGCGAGATTGTCCAATTGTTTGGAAAGCCAGTCTACTGCCTGGGGAACAATGTGCATGATATAGCAAAAAAGCTATACATTTATAATGACACCGTAAGCGCCTTTCAAGACTTAAATTTGTTTTGGTGGGCCCACTCTGCATCTGTGGGTGTGTATGAGGGTGTGAAAATATGCATGCGTGGTGCGTATCGACAAGGGCTGGGGAGGGCAACACAGCAGTTGGCATGATCAAGGTTTCTTCTCACAGCCAGCCACCACACTTGACAGGATCTGTGTCTGAGCTGAGGGGTGATGGTGTGAGGAGGGGGGAGGAGGAGGAGGGAGCTGAGGAGGGTGGTGGTCCTAATCTGTCTGTGCACTCCAAGGATCCTTAACCACCCCCCCTCCATCAATCTGTTGGGATCAGCCCTGGAGGGGGCCGCAGGCAGCACTGTGCACGCCCCCCTCCCACCCAAGAAACACCCATCTCAAACACAGAAACACACACACGGCTCTGGCTATCATCCCCCCCTTTACTCCTTAGGGATGGGGGGAAATCGATTCACATTTGAATCGCGATTTAGTCTTCTAGCGATTCACATCGATTCACAAATGCAAAAAAAAATATATATATATAAACGTTTTTATTTTTTATTTTATTTTTAAATCGCCAAAAAAACGATTTGTGACCTCAAGAATCGATTTGAATCGAATCGTGAGGTACCAAAATATTCCCACCCCTACTCCATACCTCTCCTCAAAAAGCTTTTTGTGCAAGGAGATGGTGAGTGGGATACCAAACCCCCTTGCTATCACACACACACACACACACACACACACACGTACCACCCGTGGGCTCGGACCACACCTAAACAGAGAGAGATGGCCTGCCGGGCTGAACAAGCTGCTAACTGAGCCACGAGGGAATAGGCCTGCCTCCTTCTCCCTTTCATCCTCAACACATCAGCTCATTAGAATTCAGAAATCAAAGACTTCTCTCCAGAATCAAGCAGAGATACAATAACAGTCAAAGGTACACAGGGGTCATTGCTGCAATGCTGGCAATGCTGCAGTTCATGGAAAGAGGAACTTTAAAAGAGAAAGAGACCAATAGATGGATAGATGGATAGATAGATAATTGTGTGTTTGTGTGTGTGTGTCCCGTGTGTGCTTGAGTTCTTATGTGAGTGTGCCAAAAAAAGAAACATTCTAAGAAACATTCTGGAACAGCATTTCCTGGCATCCTGCTGTGGAAGTGACATCTCTGGTTTGTGCGTGCAGAGCAAGGTGTTGATTCTCTGGCACGGTGGAATCGCACTCGCACAGACAGTTCTAACTCATATCATTCAAAGAAACAGATGGTTGGGCAGCTTGTGTGTTGTGGAAGCAATGCATTTAATCAGCTGGCTAGGGCACTTGATCATAATTCCAAAAAGCCTCCTCTCTTAGTGAGGTGAACGGAGGCTCAAATGAAAACATTACTGCCAAAGAAAGGCTTCCCGACGCTAAATGCACTTGAGCCACACCACCACAGTCTGGAGGAGAGACCCACGCCTGCATGACAAAACACTTTAGGCGATGAGACAGAATGGAGAGGCTAAGATAATCCGGTCGTAGAGAGCAGGTGTCGACACAGACACACATGCATGCACACACACACACACACACACACACCACACACACACATGCAGGCACGCGCGTGTGTATACACACACACACACATGCAGGCACGCGTGTGTATATACACATACATGCATTTTAAAATCCCTCCCCCCCCTAACTCCGCTCCTCTCTCACGGGGTTTCTCTGCTCTGTCATCCCCTCCCCCAGAAGGCTACACCCCCTTAACACACACACACACACGTATCACACACATACGCACTCAAATACAAAGACACCAAAAACACACGGATGAACAATGCTGACACACATGCAAACACAAGCACGCACACTAAACTGGACAGACCAGTGGGCCTACTCTCTTGGCTGTGTTCCACAAATTTGCATTCACCTAAAGGGAAAATATATTTCCTTTTTTGCATGGTCTACTTAAGATGTTTCTGGCTATTTACACAGACTACTATTTACACTACACTATTCCAATCAACAAATCGACCGACTACCAAGATAAACAGTCAGAAAGACTAACAAACCTCATGTTTACACAGAAAACACCTACAACTATGAAGACATCAGTAAACATTTTAGATCACCACACTGCACTGACCTTAATTCAATTTAAAGACAATTTAAGACAGTCATTTGTCATCAAGTCTAAACATTGTCCCCTGATCCTCCCGGTAAGCCTGAAACGTGTGTGTGTGTGTGTGTGTGTGTGTGTGTGATACGTGTCCGCATATGTGGGTATGGGTGTGTGTGGGGTCTCAACCAAACAAACACAATCCCTTCCTAATCCAGATTGAGTTGGGAGTGAGGGCAGTATTCTGGGCAGCCTTCAAATGTAAAGATGGGAATATGTATGATGAAAGTCACCAGAGCCACATGAGGCGGATCGGCTCTCGAGGCTCCTTGTTTGTGTTGTGTCGTGTTGTCTGTGGCTAGCTGTATGTTGGAGGAGCAGTGAGGGACACCTGAATTTCCCTCACGGGATAAATAAAGTATTTATCTTTTTATGAGGGGGAGTGGCCTCACTATCAGTCTGCCATCAACAGAGGCTGGAGGGAAACTCTGACGTCTCGGGCTAGTAGTAGCCTATTTAAAAGCACTCGACCACAGCCTACATAACAGTTAACAGGCCTAAATGTTTTTCTATCTTGTCATTATTCGTTTTCAAATCCATGATTATAAACCTCAATTAGTAACAGGCAAAATCCCCAAACAGAGATGTGGAGATCTACAAGAACAACATGTCAATTTGATACGGCTCGTGGGACAATCACACAATAATTGACTCAAATGGAGCAAACAAAAGACTAGATCTGAATATTCTCGAAACATATAATAGTCAAATGATGCGGAACCATTAGAAGAACAAGCGATGTAAATCATGTCCATAATGGGATAGTGTCCCTAAGGGGCCTAACATGTAGAGTAGGTGTCAGATCATTAGAGGGTCAAGATGGCCCAGCTGGGGGAAGTGGAGGGTGGGAGAGTGGTGGGGGAGGTGAGGAAGCAGATTACAGATTATTAACAAGAAACAAAGTAATCAGGCCTGGAAAAAAAACTCCTCTAATCTAGCCTAATCTAATCCCAGGACAGGGGGAAGAGAGGGAGCAGAGTAATTAACTAAGGGGGGAATTTAGGAGTGGAACAACCATTGATTACATCATCAACCTGGCCAGGAAGTGAGGGTGAGTGGAAGTCCAGGTCAGACCTTTCACAACCGGACATCTGTCCCCTACAGAGACCGTTGGCATTTTTGAGGTAAATTGTTTTGGTTGTGGGATTTTTTTTTCCTGAATCAATGTAATGGTTATGTGATGGAGGGCATGGTGTGTTTGACACTGGGGAGTGACACCAACCTGATACACATACACACAAACACTGAGCCTGGGACATTGAGGAGAAGGAATAGCAAGTTCAGGGACAGTGCAAGGAGATAAGAACCAGGCTGGACCAGCCTGTAACTTCTGAGGACAGCAGGACTGTCTCCAGCGACTACAAACAGTAGCATGCTATGCTGCAGTTGGTACAAATCAACCAAACACAACAATGACATATTCAGAATGGATCGACCAAACAAAACATGTATCAACATGTTCCTGTGGGTGTTTGTTTATTCATACTTCCTTTCATTTCCCTATGATTACGGTGAAGGGACCCAAACTGAACACCCTCCCCAGCCACGTCACTACAGGATTTCATAAATATTTCCTTTATCAAAGTCTAAAAAAGAAAAAAAGAAAGAAAAGTGCTACATTAAAACACGACAAAGGCTGTGGACAAGTGGATGGAAAGTCTGGGAAAACAAAAGCACCTAACTGCACAAGGAGAAGAATATTAAATGAATGACGAAACAGTTTTAACACAAATGTTAATAGCCACATCTAAAGCCAGTGCTACTCAAAGTCTGAACATTATTGACAAACTGTTATGCACGACCACTTGACCTCACTCGCATTCAACGGAAACAAACACACCGGAAAAAACTGTTAGCGTAGTGTGAAGTAGCTAAAGGATGACAGGTGGACTGGTCTCACATACAATTCCTCCAATTACAATTTTAACTTTTTGTTGTTGTTAAAGAAAAACGCCAGAGTAAGAGGACTACTCTGTGAGTGAATCATATTATTTTTTTTACTAAAGACACAAAAAGGTGTTAGGTAGCTAGGAAAAGTCGTTCAAGCCTGTAAAACACCTAGAGCCACCATGCATGGAGGAATGCGAACTATTCCGTATGCTTGGTGTGCCTAAGTATGGACTTGACAAGCCGAGGGACAAAACTCTCTAAAACACCCAACACCACAATATTTGACAACAAAACTTTTCACTAGTGTAATATTGTTCACTCTCACTGCATAAAGACCAATCATCTACCTGAGGAAATGTGTTTCAAGGCTAGCTACTCAAACTGCACTAACTGCAGCGCAATAATAGACAGGCAGACTGGAAATCTATGACAAGACAAGTTTCTACATTAGAAAAAGTCACCTACCTTTACGTAATATACGGCAAGTTAGGTTTATCTGCCGCGCTTGTCTAAGAAAGTCATAAAGATGAAGCTTTGATTATGATTTACATGGAATAAAATAAGTCAGCGCAGTGGGTGTTACTCGTCCCCCGCCCCCAAACTAGCGCATCGTTCAGCTTTTCGCAAGAGACTTGGAAAAGTTCGACCGGAGAAGACCCAGAATGCAACACGTGGAGCAGGTTCGCCACAGGAAAAGGTTGTCTCCGCCCGGCAGATACAGGAGAGTAGCAAAGGGTGAAGGAGAGCTGGTAACTAACCTTCTCGACACAGTTTAAGATCATTTAGTTTCAGTTGGAAAGCACCTATGGAGTTGTATTTGATCATGTTTGATTACTCAGCATGTCTGAATGTAAAGAAAAACAAGAGTTGTATGTAATTTACTGTCCTCCATTTATTTTGGACACAAATACAGTCCTTACTTGCAAAGGAAATAGACAGTTGATTGTCTGATTAACATTTTAAAATGTAATACTCTAGAATATATAGGAAATGATTAAACATCGACTTAGTCATGTTGAGACTAACAAGAAAGACTAAAATAAACGTTCTAAACTGACAAAATTGATAAAAAATCAGCATTGATTTCACTTTTCTACAGCTGAAATGCTGTGGGGAAGTGTATGCCATACAGTGGCGCTCACCCCACCATGTTAAACATTAGAAGTCAATCTTAACATTGGGGGGAAGATAATTCATTTTCTATATATTAAAATAACCATTATACAGTCATATGAAATGTAAAGACAAATATACTATCATGCTCTGATATAAAAATACATATATATGTATATATTTCATAAACCCCGAGCAGAATTTACTTGAAAGTGGTTTTTGAGGCTATGTTTAGTACTAACAGTACTGTGTACATGCCATTGTATTTCTTCAGGTAGTGTACCCACATCATCAGCCCTGATCTGTCTAAAATCATTTAGGGCAAAAAAATCTCATACACATTATTATTAATTTCTTTGTTATGCGAGTCAGGACGGAGGAAATTAATTTGGTACCTGCTGCATTGGCACGACATCACCTGTTATACAGACAATGTTGTACATATATCTCTGTGGCTATGTGACTCGGCTCAAACCTGAGGTTCTAAGGCATAGTAGGGAAAGTTCTAGAAGACACCATGGGGGAGTTCTAGAAGACACCATGGGGGAGTTCTAGAACACACCAGGGAGAGATCTGGAACTCCGGTGAGACTGCAGGAAGAGGAGAAACTGCTGTGGCAGCCTTTCATGGCAGCTTTCATCATCAACAACACCTGGCAGTACTTGGCAGCTCTTTCTTCTCTCTTCCCCTGCTCTCCACACAGCCCCCTTCAGTATGAACCCCCTCACTCATCTCTCTCTCTCACTCACACACCTGTCCCAAAACCTGTCAACTCCCCCAAACCAGCTCAAGGCACCTGAACCCCTGCTTATCTTTGACATATTAAGCATTGCAGGGTGGCATGTCACTATCAATCCTCACACCTTTCTCATTTTCATTACAGACAAGTTCATGAACACACACACACACACAACTTCCATTCATCTCAGAAAATACAAATACATTTCTACACATCATCCTTCATTACCCTCGTTCACCTGCCTCTTCTTTCTCCCTTTTGCCTCCCTCCCTCCCTCCTCTCCTTCCTGCCTGCCTTCTCTCTGCAGCGTGGCTACGCGTCCTCCCTCCCCTGACCATCACCCTCTTCCTCCACCTCCGTGAGCTCCTCTATCTCTCCCTTCCTGCTCACAGCAGTGTCTTCCCCAAGCAAGTGGCAAAGTTCCTCCAGACGCTGTTGCATCTTGGGAATGCCAGAGAGCTGAGTCTCTAGGCGTTCCTTCTCGTCCTGCAGTGAAACTCTAGTGGACGCGTCCAAACGCTCAAATCGCCAACCGCCCTCCCCGTCAAACTGCAGCAGGTGAGAGTGGTATTTCCTGTCCAAGTAAGTCACAAAATAGCTGGAGTTGGAATGGGACTGTGGACAGCTGACAGATAAATAGCAGCTAATGTTCTATTCGAAGGTAGCATGACAAGCCTGCAATGCAATGATGACTATTACACCAGCAGTGCCATCTGGTGGTGGATGACTGAAATAGCGCCTTTGTCTAAACAACCTTATTTACAAAACACACTATTTTGGGACAATTTTTATACATGGCCAATAATGTTCTAGAATCTCAGATCGTACTGACCAAAGGGAGGGGCGGTGGGTGATGGACAGCAGTGCTATCCCAGAATCCTTAGCAGCCTGGAAGATCTTCCCCTCCACGTCGATGCTGACAGCGCTGGTGCACTCATCTAACAGGGCGTACTTAGGCCTGAGAGGGGAGGGTACAAAGCTTGTTAAAATAACATTAAAAAAATAAAGTTTTCACGTCGGCTTGTGCCGTCTGGTTGTCTCTGAGCAGGCTCTGACCTGTGGTAGAACATCCGGGCCATCCCCATCCGCTGCTTCTCTCCTCCTGACAACACGTCCTTCCAGTCGCTCTCTGAATCCCAACCTGACCACACACACACACACACTTACATCTCACAAAACAAAATCAACCTTGTCTCCATCTATCGCCCCCGCCCCGCCCCCTCTCTTCCCTCCTGCTCACCTCCCTCCCTCTCCAGGATGTAGTTCAGGTTAACTGTGCTGAGGATGTCCTCCAGCTGTTTCTCAGTGAAGCCTCTCTCGATCATCTCGTCCTGAGTGTGAGGGTAGATCACCTGGTCTCGCAGAGTCCCCACTGACATGTAAGGCCTGGACACAAATACACCCAACAGCCACTCCCATTACTTTCATGCAATTTTCACATCCTATCCATCAGTATTTTAAGTCAATCAATATTGCATTTAGCATGTTGTATTAGCTCAGAAAAAAAGATTCAAATTATTTGATTTGCACATATGACTGGATATGATAAAAGGTTCAATCCAGGTTTGTTTTTTATTATGGATTGTCAAGTTCCCAGTGCTGCAGAGGACGGGCGGGAGGAAGTGTACCTCTGGGGGATGTAGAACATGCAGTGAGGCGGAGGTTTGTAAAGGACCCCTCCATAGACAGGCCAGAGGCCACTCAGGATCCTGAACAGAGAACTCTTCCCACATCCGTTAGGACCAGTTATCAACAGATGCATCCCCTCCTCCACCTGAGAGAGAAGACAGGGGGGATTACAGAAGGAGGGCAGAGAGGGGACGAGAGAGAGAGAGAGGGAGAGAGAGAGAGAGAGAGAGAGAGAGAGAGGGAGTGGGGGAGAGAAAGGGGGCGAGAGAGATATAGGAGGGAAGAATGGAAGACACAAAGGGAATGGGATAAAGAAGAGGAGATTGTAAGCATGGAACCGTAATGGGGAAGACAGCCAGAAGGAAAGAGAGTCAGACGACAGGTGAGGGATAGTGAAGGGAGAGCGTACGAGGTGGATGAAAGAGTAGAGCGAATTAAAAAGTAGTTAAAAACCAGTTAACTCAAAAGTTGAGATGATACATCTGCATCTGTATTCAGTAGTGATACCATCACAAAAAATGAGAAGAGGAGGACTTCAATAGAGAAGCCCTATGTGTGTGTGATGTGTGTGTGATGTGTGTGTGTGTGATGTGTGTGAGAGAGAGCCCTCAGGTGTAATGATCGACTCCACCCCACCTCTGTACTTCAAAGAAACCATCCCACACATAATCGTAAGAGATTCCTCACATCAAAAGTTCAGAAAGAGAATCAAAGGAGCAGAGAAGCCAGTGAGGCGGCCTACATACAGCCACCAGCCTACAGGGATGCTGGGGATTGGTGTCTGAGCGGGCCTACCGTGGAGAGTGAGGGGGTTCCCTCAGTGAGACTGGGGAAGTGGGTGGACGCTGCCAGCCATACACTCAATCACTCACTCACGTGTGTGCAGGAACACTTTCTTTCTCTCACACACACAAATATGCGCATGGGCACACACACACACACAGACACATGCCCGCCCATGTGTCTGCCCGTCCCCTAAGTGCAAAATGAACCATCCCAACCATACACAATAGAATACACAATTTTCTTGCTTGTTTCATGGAGGCTGAAAATGATTGGTGTGGCTGTGGTAAAACAAGTTTCTAAAGGTTTGAAAAAAGTGTAGATTTTTTTCTGACTGTATCGTTAATGGAACAGCTTCAGCAGGATTGATTGCAGTTGTCATGGCGAAACACATCCTGCCAGCCTAGCATTGGTTTCCGGTTCCACACGGGCCTCCCAGCAGAACACAATACTGTCTTGGTTCTATAGCAGAACAACATCGTCATAGTTCTATAGGCCACAGCAGAAAACATCACTGCCAAAATACACAATGTAGAATTGACAGCTTCCAATATTGATGCATGATCTAGATCAGTTCTAGAGCAGTTTAACTATGTCATGTCCCAGTCAGACAGAAACATCCTTTTTTCTGAACTAGATCACAGAAAACTCCCAGGAGTCCTCCCAGGGCATGACCACTGTAGTGTGTGTCTTCCCTCAGTGTGTGTGCACACACATGCATGTGTGTGTGCATGTGTGTATGTGTGTGTCTCTTGGGAGCAGGAATGTCAGGACATAATCAGGTCATTGTCTCTGTCAGGCCACCAGCCCTGCACTCTAATGACCCATTTAACACAGCTCTTTAGGGTTCAACATATGAATTAATCATGAAAGGATGCTTCAGAGAGGGATGTAATGTCTGTGTGCGTGTGTATGTGTGTGCATGTCTGTCATAGAACACACACACACACACACAACTTAACAGACCAAATGGCAGCCCCGGGACAATGTGTTAACATGTCATTGTAGGAGTGCCTCAAGCAGTATAGTCAATGGATGTCAGCAGAGCCAGACTCAGTGCTGGTGGTCTGGTGTCGGTCTACACAGAGATGACATCAGGGTCTGGTCCCTGCACTGCTCCGCCTCCAACACACGCAGAGCACAAGCCCTCATGTGACCCACACAGCCCTGTGGAGCCATCTAGGCTGACTGTGCTCTCACAGTGCATGGTCCAAAGGTGACATTCCCCATCGGGTCAATGACTTGGGGTTGCCTGAACAGACCTCCCCTTTGAGTCACTTTGACCTGGTGTGAACTGTCTGATAATGCCCTCTCACCTGACATTGCTTATCATTCATGCTTATCTATGTGCCTTATCGCTTCTTTCTGGATTCCTGGAGTGCAGGAAAGTAAATAGGAGGACTATGGTTAGGATGGCAGTGTGGATGGTAGAAACCAGGCAGCATTAGTGTGGTTGTTGTGCCCTTGATGCTGAGGTAAGTGAGGGCTGGGGTGTAGGCAACGTGTATGTACTGAGAGGCACAGAGGTGGTTACCTGGATGTTAAGACTGGAGACCACCACATCACCTGTAGGGGTGATGATGGGCAGGTTCTCACAACGGATCTCCTTCTCTACATCAATCACCTGCCCTGCGCACACACACACACACACACACAGTGTAATGAGTGTGGGACAGCTTTGTGATAAAGGTGATTCCTGATGGAGCACGTAAGAGGCGTGTTTCCATGGTTACCTCTGATGGTCAGTGGTCCCTCCACGCGCATGCCGTGTCTCATGACACGTGACTCGTCCCCGGGTTCTCCTGCTTCTGCCTGGTTCTCCTCAGCGCTGCGCCGGAACACCCCTGCACGCACCTCCTCAAACACAACGAACATCTCGTGGACCCGCGCTGTGTACCCCGCCAGCTCTGTCACCTGGGAGGGAAGAGAAGGGGGTCAGGTGGGGGAAGAGAGGGGGTCAGGTGGGGGAAGAAGATTAGATCCCAGAATGAATAATCAGCCAGGGTGATGTGATTATAGAGAGAGGAAAGAAGAAGTGAGTGTGCCTGTAATAAAGAGAGAGATTCGTAGAGAAAAAAAAGTGCAAGCAGGATGTCTATGCAAGTGAGTGACAGGAAAAAGAGAGAGAGAGACAAAAGGTGTGTTTGTGTGCAGTCTGCCCCCCCAACACTAATCTGTGAGTGGCTCTAACCTCCTTGTAAGAGCTCATGATCCTCTCCACAGCGTCTGCAGCAGCGTTCAGAAGGTTCCGGGCTGTGGAGAAGGCCTGCGCGCGCTCGCTCACCAGGTCCTCCTCCTTCATCCCCATGGCAGCCTGCTTCACCTCCTCAGAGTCTGGGAGGCAGCAGCGAGAGCGCGCGAGAGAGAGAGAGAGAGAGACACATTAGGAGTGTTCTCACAACACATGTGGCCACAGACCCGGCCAGTTCAACACTATATTTGTCATCATGTGCTTATTTTTGAACAGATTTGAAAGTTGGTATAACCATATGATATGGATATAGCTCAGTGGTAAAGCCTTTGACAGCAGATAAAGAGGATGCCGGTTCAAATCCATCTCTGTGAGTAGCTTTTTGGATAAAAGCGTCTGTTAAATGACTGCATGCATATTAGTATTGCATTAGAATATTGGCTCTGTGTCTGACCACATTTGCAGCATGTTTAGTCTGTCGTACCACGTTGGGAGTATCCTGTGGCGGTGATGATGGGCACGGCCACCATCACCAGTCCTGAGGCGCTCCACACGTACTTCATGAGGAACTGCTCCAGCATCACGTACCACAGACGCTTGAACAGGATCAGGTTGATCTGAGAGGACAGGGCCTTGTAGCTCCGCTGCAGCTGAGACATCTCCACCTGGAAACACACACACACAGACACACACACACACACACACACAATAAAATGATTAACACTACACGGAAGTCCGAGACCATACAGTGGCTGGTTTTAATCACGGTGTGGCGACAAGATTGACCTTCAAACCCACACTACGATTTAGCTGAAAGGAGCTCTTGTGTGTTAGTGTGTGTAAATCCATAAGTTAGTTAGATCCCCGGGATCAGGTCACAGCCTGACACCACTAATACTGCACTCTTGGTACTTTTCCACTTCCTTTGTTCCTCGGCATCACATGACAGTCCTCTGGTGACCAATGTAGGCCTGCCTCCCTGTCACATGGATCTTTAAACCCCACACACCGGGGAGGGGAAACTAACACAACTTGTAGACCCATGTGGGGCAAGACTACAGTCAATTCTGTAAGATAACAGCCATCTTTAAAAGCCACACACTTTGTTGTCGACATGAACTTTCTGTCAGGCTGTTGCTCTGTGTTTATACTATGAGGTGATGTTTACTGAAGACAAACTGAATCAATATCAACATGAAAGCCAGGCTGACAAACAGGAATCAGGGAAGCACTCCTTTTTTCCAACTACTACGCTCCGTTTCTCTTCTTGGTATAGTAAAACGCTTTGATGGACTACTCAAATGTCAGCAGAGGTTCTGTGTTGTAGTATTCAACCCTTTGACATAAAGTTCAGACTGGGTTATAAAGAAGTCTCTTCTGAACGGAAGAACCCATTTCAAGATCCTTGATTAGGAAGTTTAAACAGTGAGATTAACAGACAGACACAGATCTACCTTGTAACAATACGATGCCTCAGGTCTCCATCACATCATGTGTTATCAGGTATCAACTGCTCAGAGACATTGCACCGAAAGAAATGTGCTTGTGTGGAGCAAACTAGGCTTTCTTTGACTGCACATGTAACTTGTGGCTACTATAAATCGCCACATGCCATTTGTCATTTTTACCTTGTGGCCTCCATAGAAGGCGATCTCCTCAGAGTTGGCGATGATGCGGGAGTGCATGTAGCGCAGGTCTCCTTTCCTCCTGGCCTCCTCGGCCACCAGCTTCCCAAAGCGAGGCGAAAAAGCCCGCAGCACCTTGGCGGTGATCCCCACGGCAACACCGGCGATAACCGCTGGCAAGGTGGTGTTGGCGCCCTTTGACTCAGCCGCGCGTATGAGAGTGTAGCAGGTCACGACCACATCCAAGATGGGTTTGGTCAGGTTGGAGTACAAGTGTGCCACGGAGCCAGCGAACATCACCACGTCTTCAGTGAGGGACTGGTCAGGGTTGGCCAGCCGGCCGTCCATGTTGCTGACACGGTAGTAGGTCTGGTCGGAGAAGTAGAGGCGGTAGGCATGGTCGACCAGCCGGGTGCGGAAGGCCAGAGCCAGCTGGCCCTCCAGGTAGCGGATGACACTATTGATGAAGGTGGCGGGCACAGCGATCAGGAGCCACTTGGTCAGCTGCCACGCAAAAGCCTGGGGGCAGTGGGGGGATAGAGCCATTGTTGACATTTTCTAATCGAACAGTTAATGTATGCATTCTCCTCTTGCCTTCTCCCTCCCTCTCTCTCTCATACACACTCGTCTCGCCAAACATCACCTCCACAACACACTTCAAAAAATATGATTTACCACTGAACCCATTTATGTTGAAGTAACTCAACCCTACCTGGGGATCCTTCTTCACAATAGTCTTGACGATCATGCCATCCAGACTGGCTACGTAGATGGAGAGGAAGGTACGGGCGATCAGGGCCAGGGAATGGAAGCCCAGTAGTCCCAGCTCCTTGCAGAACAACTTGGGGAAAAGGATGCGTAGCAGGTGGCCTAACCTCTGGAAAAACTCCCGGTTCACGGCTGGTGAGCTGCTCTTTTTCTTCGCGGACACGTCCACCACTTCAGTGGAGTGGGGCAGAGGAGCCCCCAGCTTTTTAGATGTCCTTTTGCCGAGTTTACCCCATATTAATGGGTACAGTTTTTTTACTCCGTACGCAGCGATGAGAAGGGCAATGGCTTTCTTGGCATTAGATGTTTCCTTGAGTTGTGCAGGTAACTTTTCATAGACGGTCAACATTGTGCTAGCTATCACAACCATTTCGGTTTTCGATCCCAGAATGTTATTTTTTATTTAGACAGGCAGCTAACGTTAGCAAGCACTTCAGCCAATAAGAGTGCAGTGCGAACGCATTTGCCAAAGTAACGACGTTCCGTTGTGTGTGAGCTGACAGTGATCAGACAACAAGGCAAAACATATGTCAAAATAAAACATACATTGCGTTATGTTTTTACATGTCAAGCCCCACGCGTAAGCTAGTCAGCTACCAGGAAGCTAGCCAGCTAGCTACTGTAAAAGGGCTAGCAAGTACAGTAAAACGTTAGTCAGCTTGAGTTACCGTAATATCATTAAGCTAAAGTAAGCTTGCGTAGGCTAGATAAGAACTACGCTAGCTATCTTCCTAGATACCGTACTACTAGCTAGATATAAAACCACACGATGATAAGTATAGCAGGTCGTTTATAAATCCAGACAAAATTAGTACTGACCTGCTTTAGGTAACCAGCTGGTCTACGTTATTTATCTGCCGGGGGACTAACCTTGGCTAACTTCAAAGTCGGTAAACTTCTTACGCTCGAGAAACTTTCTTTGTGTCACTAACACTCGACAGGTTCCCCACCTTAAAGGTGGATATCAAAAGATATCTGGAGCGGGGAAGGCAAAGGTTCAAAAAGTTCATTATTATCAACAAGTTCATTAGCTACATTCACTAGCACTACTACGAAACTCTGACCTCCATAACGCTTGGCTTGAGAAAGTTCTTCACGCACATGCATGTCTGTTTACCAGCGGCGTGCGCGTGCGCGCTCTGTGATAATGATGTCTAATAGAATAGACAACATTCATAATATGAATATAACACTATATTAGTGTGTCAATACATTTGACATGTATTGTGTTTTTGACCGAAAAGCTCGATCTTAGTGCAGACAGCCTGGCAAAGATCGCAGACACATAAACATTTAACATATTGCTTTAATTAAAAAAGAAATTCCTTAGCTTTCCATACAATGCGTTTTCATTTCTCATAAGAATCATACACACAAACAAACCGTTTGCACATATATATGTGTGAGAAAAATAAGTACAAATAGCAGAAAAAATGACAGATAGAAAAAGCATACATATTTACAGGGGTGCATTATGTGACTAAAGATCAGAAAGTCCACCAGATTTAAAAGGTCAGACCAAGTCAAGATCACAGCAGAAAGATATGAATCCAGAGAAAGAGGCTGACCTCCTTGTTCAATCCCAAAAGTAATTCATAACCTGATGGAATTCATGCTTTATGACCACCTGGAGATTTACATTTTCACAGAAAACCAAGTAGGGGCATGGAGAGAGAAAGCGAAAAGAGGGAGGGAGAGGGAAATAAAGAGAAGGGTAATCAATAGAGCTTGAAGAGGATAAAGTTACCAATGATGACATCATAAGGGAGCTGATGTAAATGCTGTTCATGTAGTCACGGATACACCTCTTCAGTTCACCTGCAGTAAGGTGTTGTAGAGATCAAACCCTTTGTAATACTGAATGTCTCTTTCTCTGGTCTGTGGTACTGTATATGCCTAGGTTACTTGATCTGAGTTTTCATTCATTTAACGTTTTTTAAATAATGATATCAGGCCAATATGTAAATGTGGTCCATTATAGTCATGTGTCTGACCTTAAATGTAAAATATAAGGAATCTTATTAACAATCACAAAACAAGCATCACAAAATGGATTTAGTTGGAGGGGACATTTTCATTAGCAAACTGTCAAACTCACTTTTAACACGGATCACAATGTGTCACATGAAGCACCTGTGCTCATAGTGCCAGATGATAGCACTCTTTTCACAGCAGTTTGGTCACGTTTTTACAAGTTGGAAGCATATGTCACAAGTGTTACAAAATAATAATTATCAGTTTTTACCCTTCGGAAGTGCAAAACACCAACCAAATTGTGCTCAAACCAGAATTTACAGAGGTCATGAGGGAGAGGATGGTCTAGTTTGTCAGAGGAAAACATTTTCAGATCCATTATTTAATCTATTCTACTCTATTTTGTTCTAATCAGTAGCTTGGTCATGAATACAAAATGTAAAAAGCAGAGCAGCTTTCAGTCAATCCTGAGACAAGCTTGGCAGCATTTGGCAAAATTGTTTGAATGTTGAATCCCTGGATATGCAGTATGCTCCACTCCTAGCATACTACACAACTAGCATGCTACACCACTACTTTACTACACTACTAGCATGCTACTCCACTAGCGAACTACACTACTAGCATACATCAATACTAGTTCTGTACTGTACTACTAACTACAAACTACTAACATGACCAGGAGAGACCCCACTTCCTTCAGAAGAGATTGATTGCTTCAGTCAGTATCACACCATGTGCTGTAGTACTGCAGTGCTCATTAGTAAGCAAAGCATGTAGACCTGGGATGGAAATACTGCAAGCTATATTTTAAGAAGCAAATGTAACCTCCTGTATTGCAGTCTTCAGCTTAGAAATAGATGTTAAGAAGGTACTTATAGTTCATATTTTTCTGCATGCGCTAGAGTGAAGAGATGTGGTACATACTCTAGGAACACATGTAGAGACAGCAGATAATATAATGGGTAATACTACACATTGTCTCTCCTGTTTTGGTCTGAGCCTCTTTTGCTGGAATACCTGATTTACAATTAGGGGCTGGTGAAGTCACAATTGTTTAAATTCATTATTTGAAAAAAGCAATAAAAAACCCTTATTGAAGTCACCCCCAAACCCATACCCGCAAACCAGGCGCATAGCCACAGGGGACCCAGGCCCCCTCATTTACACGTCCACCCCCCAGATTTCTGATTGCTTACAATGAAAAATGAAGGAATTGTTGATATATATATATTTTAGTGGCCCCTTCATTTTAAGATGGGACCCCCCAAAAATAGAATTCTGGCCACGCCCTCAAACTCCTATCAGTATGCTTCCTCATTTGGTTCACACATGACAATGTTGTGCAGGCACAGTTGTATTTGCCTTGTGTTGCATTGCAATAGAAGTCAAAGTATTATACTAGCACTAATCGCAAAAACATTGGGAGCAAAGGGAAAAATGAATGAGCAAAACAATCCTTATAAAACAACTCCATCTGAATTCCTGACAAAGTCATTGCTTTGGGATACAAAGAGCAGGGCAACATTTGTAAGGTTTCTATATGGCACAAGTCAAAGACAAGTAGTTTGGGCATTAATCAAGGTCATTGTAATCAGCAGTACTGAGTTACACTTTCTTCTAAAGATGTATGCCTACTGTGAGATTTGATCTGCGGGTCATTTTTATCTACAGGATCAACTTCATATCAAACAACATTACTATCATTTACCCAAATAGCTGTATTTAATAAGTTGATCGTTAAAAAGTTGATTGCTAATTTCTTTGAATTTTGGGGGGAAATTGTGCTTGTTTTTTCTAGTATAAAATTAGGCCAAGTTGTTTGTTTGTTTTGTTTAGCTAGGTGTAATCACACACAACCGGATTTAAACTAAAATGGGCTACTGTACAATATTCATAACAAATTTGTTATAGTGACATCACAATATGGTTTGGACTTCCTACCTTTATTAAGTGAGACCTGAGGAGACAATGCTGGTAATTTGGCTGACAAAGAGTGAAATTAGATTAACCGATCCTAAATAGGTTTTGTCATCATTAAAGCCATGGCATCTTACTAATGATTGTACTGGACTTTCCTGACTTTCCTGCCTTTCTAGGACTATAATGTGATTCACAAGAATAAGAAAGATTATAATACAAAAGGGTACTTTCTGTGTATCAAAGCTCCATTAACATGCACAACTGTAATATTACTTAAATGCCACCTAGTGGTCAAAGAGAAAACATACACCAGCCAGCAGTAGCTCTCTCTCTCTCTCTCTCTTCTCTCTCTCTCTCTCTATCTCTCTCTCTCTCTCTCTCTCTCTCTCTCTCTCTCTCTCTCTCTCTCTCTCTCTCGGAGCATAGACAGCTCAGTGAGCTTGACACTGTGCCAAGGAGTAATTGTGACTCAAATTCCTCCTTATTACGTTAAGTATCCAGGGAGGAAGGCTGCTAGAAATAGAGCAGTGTGACTAGAAGAAGCTGGTATTGTTCTGTAATTGTTTGAACAAACAGTTGATCACAACACATTATTGTAAAGAGAAACAGTCTTTTCCCCCAGAGAAAGTCACCATTAAACAAATAGCAGTGGACTGTGATGAAGCCAGATTCCGTGCCTTTGATTGGTTGGATTGCCAGCTGGCTAGCTTGCCTGGCACATGAGAACACATCCTGGTTCAGCTTCAGAAGAGAAAGAAAAATGACAACCTTATGCAATACAAATAAGAATACACCTCAGAGAGAGAGAGAGACAGGAACAAACCAATAACTTCTGTATCAATTGCAGTCTCTTTTTCTACGTATAGAAGTATTGTCTTTTTCCAGAAGACAAATCAAATGTCTCTTTTTAATATGATTCACTTATGTGTCCAGACACATTCAATTTATTTCCAAGTTTATATGTCCTGCTAGTGAGACTAGCAAATCAGGGACTGGCCGGCTATACCAAGGTGCCAGGGCTTGGCTGGTCGCCACTAGCCCCCTTCAGACTCAGCTCCTGTAACTGGGTGGGAAGAATGTCCTGGTAGAGAGGCAGCTCTACAGACCTGGGGGAGAGGCAACAAGAACAAGGCCGGTTATGGAGACATAGCAGTATCACTATAAAGAGAAGGATTACATTAGAGACCAGTAATGGCCTGACCAGTGTTGGCCCAGTGATACAGTATTTGTGGTGTGTATAATGGTACAAACCTGCCATGAAGGGGATGACCATGGAAGGTGGCAGAGTGGGGCAGGTGGGGGGGTGGGGTTCTGGGTGGGGTAGGGTTGGTGCCCCTTCCCCCTGGTAGGACTGCTGGTGTTGAAGCGTGTGGGGCTGGGAGGAGCCGTGCAGGGAAGCAGTGGTTCTTCTGCGGTGGGGGGCACCGTTTTCCTGACCCTTCCCGGGCCCAGACCCTGGACCTGTGCCTGACCCCTGACCTCCTGACCCAGGGTGACCCAATGTGTTTCTGAGGTACCAGTCTCTCAGCCCCTCCAGCGCCAGAGCCTTGTGGAGGCTTCGCGTAGCATCCTCTGGTGCGGCAGCCTCCGAGGGGTACTGGGGGGGCCCGCGGCCAAGCTGGGGGGGCGCTGAACTGGGCTGGTCCGGTTGTGGGTGTGGATGGGGGTAGGAGTTGGTGATGGGGTCTGGATAGGCAGAGAGGAGGAGGCCGTCCTGCTGGAGGGGGATGAAGGGGCCGCAGGACTTGGTACGAGTTACCTTCACCCTCCTGGGCTCACCTGGCTTCCCTCGCAGCATCAGGGGGCTGTAGGCTGGCGGAGCCCCTGAGAGATGCAGGGCCTGGGGCTGGGAGGAAGGGTACAGGGGCTGGCTCTGGGGCTGGGGTGGGAGTGGGGGTGGAGGCTGAGGGTAGCCATTGAAGTTAGTGGACACAGAGGCTGTCAGTCTGGCCTTGCCCTGGTTGTTACCCTGAGACTGTTGCCTCTGGAGCTGCTGGTTCTGGATTTTCTGCTGCTTGCCCCACACATAGTCCATCAGGATCTCATTGTACCCCCCTGCCCCGACTCCCCGACCACCCACGGAGGTACGCATACGGTGGGGCTCCCCATGGCCGTTGACCTGCCTCTCTGGGCTGCCCCGCTGGACCTGACGCAAACGGCCCTCCATTAACGCCTCAGAGCTTTTGTAGGGAGGCCCGCTTCTGGGGGGCATGGCTGGCCTCTGAACCTGGACCCCCACCCCAGGCCCCCCATTCTCCTCAGAGGTGTTACGGTCCAATAGAGCCTCAGAGCTGTTGCTACGGCCGGTAGACGCGTTACCATGGCCATGGTCGCTGGGCTCCTGCAGGTGTCCGTCCTGATTGGGTAGAGGCTGTGTGTGGGGCTGGGCCTGGTGATTGTCTGACCAATGCAGCTTGAGTGCAACAGGACCTCCAGGGAAATCTGACCTGGAGGGGGGAGGAGACATAAGCACAGTGCTCATGTTAGGTACTCGATGTGTAAGGAGGAAACGACATAAGAATAAATGTCATGGATGTTATGCGGTAAACATCACATATATGCAAAGCTGACCTGATGTTGACACCCTGGTTGGTCCGTGCGAGAAGGGGAGTGGCAGGAACGCTCCTCCCCTCCAGGTTGGACACACTCCGAGGAAGAGAACGACTAGGACTGATCACACACACACACATTGTTAGGATTCCCTATACCCACCACTTCATGCTCAAGTCACTCAGTCTCAACAACAATTATGATTACCACTCATTAAGTGATGAACCCAAAGCAGTGACTAAAATGATCTTCTAAAACGAGCTGGTAAAGGACAGCAGTGTTTCTTGTTGTTACCTAACAGAGCTGGCTAGCGAGTTTCGTCGCGTCCTCATCTCATAGTAGACCTCCACCGGTGACAGCTTCCTGCCAAGCCTGCAGTCTGGGTCCGCTGGCTGGCTCTCTGACCAATCATCTGGTAGGACAGGAGGTGTGACTGCATGAGTGTGTGTTAGAGAAAGAATAAAAAGAAAAAAATACATGAAAAAATAAACAAATCAAGAATGTGAAATAAATTAAGATTGAACAATTTAACAAAATTCAGACAAAGGGGTATTTAGGGGCATTCTGGAAATGGCTACTGAATTAGCTCTTTTTGCTTTAATTAAGCTACTAAGCCGTATTACAACATTTAAACTTGTAACCTTGCCTACGGTCTTACCAGTGTCATGTCCTGTGGAATCCGACATGGAGCTGCTCTCAGATCTGACTGTGTCATCTAGGGAACACACACACACAAACACACATGCGCACAGACACACACATGTTAGAAAACAAGTTGGTTGCCTGTCTGCCTGCCTGTCATGTTAGTCCATATGTTCCCCTGCCTATTGCCAGCATGTCTGTCTGTCTGTCTGTCCGTCCGTCCGTCCGTCCGTCCGTCCGTCCGTCCGTCCGTCCGTCCGTCCGTCCGTCTCGTCTGTCTGTCTGTCTGTCTGTCTGTCTGTCGGTCTGTCCAGAGGTCTGTCCACAGTGATTATGCTTAGAATAATAAGAGGAAGAGGAGCGCTGTTCCACACTTCCTTCTCTTCCTCTTCTGCCTCTTAACAATGCCCTTCCTTTGTCCCACAATGCTTTGCCTAGCATGATGCAGTTTTCCATGAAGGGAAGAGGAACCTATTTTCCTGATATACTTCGTGACTCCCTCAATACTCACACGCACACGCACACACTCACACACAAATACAGCCCAGCAGCAAGTTCCCACGGTAACAGAGGTTCTGTAATCACCAGACCCATCCCTCATCCCATTACCTGGGACTTCCTCTCTGTTCCCTGGGGGTGGAAGGACTAACTACACCACTACCCTATCTCTCCAGACCCCCGCAGAAAGACTGTGGTGAAGCTGCAGGAGAAGAACATAATGGACCTCATCTGGAGCAAGTCAGGGAAGTCATGCTGATACTTACTCTACGGTATGTCATTTTGTACCAGATTCTCTAAAGGTGGAACTATTTCTTGAAAAGGCTTTGAAACTGGGGCGCTGGCAGTGAGAGAAAGGGGATGGTCATCGTGTGTTACCTGTGTGACAGCCCCTGTGGACGGTTCTCTTGCCGTGTGCTTGGTGCTGCTCTGAGTCTGTGTGTCTGCGTAGGGCACTGCTGAACAGGGTCTTCTTCGGCTTACGATGGGGGGCCTCATCCTCCTGGACAACAGAGGATAGTCTCACATACGCATCGCAGAGTATCTCTCTCTCTTTCTCTCGTGTTCTGTATCTTTCTCTCTCTCTCTCTCTCTTCATTCTGCAGTTCCCTGCTTCCTCCTCACCTCTGCTTTAAGGATGTTCTTGGGCCCATGGCGGGATGTACCAACTCGTCTCCTCACGTAGGGGGGCCTCTCTCCAGACTCTAGGGGGAACTCATTTGGAACCTCTCCCGTAAGCTCCTACGAGGAGAGAGAGACTTGTTATGGTGAGGATTACACAGTTGGGATCACTGTCTGTGACGGGAGACGGAGGAGTGATGTATGTGTGTGCGTGTACTGACCGCCTCCTGCAGACACACACGCTTCAGCTCTGATACACGCGTGTTCAACAGGGTCTGCAAGCTCCGCCTCCTCTCATGGAGCTCCGTCATACGCTCCGCCCTCTGCTTACTGTCCTGACTGACCAGCAGGTCTGCGGAGACAACGAGAGGGATTACCACACACACACATAAACACACACATACACACACACATACACACACACATACATACACACTCACATAATAATACAAATATCCAATTCCGTTGTTACTTACCAGGTGCTGAGATCAGGTGACTTCTGACCTCCATGTCATGTGTCTCCCATGTGACCCGGCTGCTGTCACTATTCTCCAGATGCCCGTTTACCTACAGCCGACAGGAGACCCAATGCACGAGTGAGTGAGAGAAATACGCAGAGAGTGTGTGAATGTGTGCGTGTGACTGTGTGAAAGAGTGTGTACTTCAGTGCATGTGGCCTCTCACCTTACTATTGTACTCATAGGTGTTGCAGTAATTTGGGCTTGTGGCCATTCAATGCACCCTAGTGTCTGGTGGGGAGTCACTGTGCTGCAGTACTCCACACCACCTGCTGAGGGAGCTCCTAAACAGTCAACGGCAGAGTCCTGAAACATATGAATCGTAACAAATGAAAACAAATAGTCAGCAAGAGGCTGTCTTCAAGGAAGGTTGTGAAACAAACAATAGACACTAATGACGCATTAATGACACACTAAATAGAATGCAAGAAACAAGTAATACTTTTGTGACCAAACAAAAATGGTAAAAACTGCAACCATGTTTTTTTCTGAAGTATAAATATTCTAGACGTTTGATTTTGGTATTAGAGTAACCATCACTGACTAGGGATTACATAGCCAATGCTGAATATATATATATATATTTATATATATAGCGCACAATGATTAAAGGAGATACAGTATATAATAGGATATACAAGATTGTGTTGATGAAAGAGAAAACTGATAAATCTCTGTAGACAAAACAAGAGACAAGGCTCAAATCAAGATGTGTAACCACACACACACACACACACACACACACACACACACACACACACACACCTGACCTAGTTCCCCACCCCTCTGGATGGCTCTGGGATAGCTGGGCACAGGAAGAGGAAAGCCAGGGACAGGAAATGGCTCGTAAAGAAGGAAGTGAGAGCAGGCAAGGAGTCAGACACAGGAGGGAGGGTTCTCACACTAGAAACCATCAACAACACACACGCACACTTACGCTAGCCAAATCATCCTGAAGTTAAGGTCTCTCTGCGATCCCATCAGATACAGACCATAATAATACAACACGATGCAACCTCGAGACTCGAACAATCTCTCTTGTCTGTTTGTATTACAGCCATAAACTCTCCACTTCCTGCAAAACAACTCTCCCTGGATCACCACACAGTCCCCTCGGAACCACAGGGCCTTCCCTCCTCACAGCAGCTGGTTCTGCTGACCTCTGTCATTCTGACCCAACCAGACCCTGACAAGAACAGCCAGAACCAGCCAGACCCATCCAGTCCTACCCCGTACCAGCCAGATCTGGCCAGTTCCAACCAGATCCAGCCAGTTCCAAATCCAACCAGAGCCAGCCAAAAGCCCATCCAGACAAACCCAGGCCGAGCCAGATCCAGCCATGACAAGCCAAGCCCAGCTAACCCTCACACATAAACACTGATTATGCCTGAGCTGTATGGTCTGAGTGGCTGAGCAGGAAAGATTCTGTGTTGCTGTCCTTGGCTGTGGTTACACTGATCAGACGGGACACACACCCGGAGCAGAAGAATGTGCTGAGGACCTGTCTCTATGCCATTCAGACTCCGAGGGAGAGAGAGAGAAATAGAGAGGGAGAGGGAGAGGGAGGAGAGAGAGAGAGAGAGAGAGAGAGAGAGATAGAGAGAGAGAGAGAGATGGAAGATAAGTCACAAGTGGGAGGCAAAGAAAAGAGTGTCTGATTGAGAAATTTGACAGAAACGCCACACAAATACTTGGTTGGGGTAGAGAAAGTGTCATATTTCAGTGGCTGCAATGTGGCTGTTACTAGCGAGGCAATTACTGAACCTTCCTGACATTTCCAAAACAAGGACACAGGAACAGTTACATCAGCTAGGTCACCTCACCAGCATACTGATGGCTGTTGCTACTTGTAACAATGCAACATTTACCAGCCTGTAAACTGTCAAATAGAAAGGAAGGGAATTTTATAAAAAGCATTATTTTATTAAATTTTTAACAGCTGAGTTCAGCTTTTTAAAACGAGAGTATTAATTAGATTCAGTCTTATATAAATCAGTGTAAAAATCATAGGTTCAGCAGTAATTTGATGATAAACGTGTTGTGGAAACACAGACTAGTTGTTAAGGATTAGCAGTCATGAGAGAAACAGACACACGCACACACACATCTATACACACACACACACACACACACACAAACAGACAGCATGTGTCGACAGGGTCATGTTAAGACGCCTGACTGGACCAAATGGCAGGACAAATGTTCCAGCTCCCCCACTCCTCTTCTCCAACCTCCCACTCCTCCCTTTCACCACCTCGCTGGCATTCCACTGTCTTCTCTTGTTCATGTCAGTGCCTGCAGCCTAGCAGTGGTCCATACCATCACACACTGAGAGCCAGGCTGTCCACTTCTCTGTGCTGCACACACACACACACACTCTTATTTGTACTCGTCTATCATCCTCTATGGTAAGAGGAGTTGTATTATCCTCTTGAGACTGTGACAGAAGACAGACAGACAGACAGACAGACACACAGACAGACAGACAGACAGACAGACAGACAGACAGACAGACAGACAGACAGACAGACAGACAGACAGACAGACAGACAGACAGACAGACAGACAGACAGACAGACAGACAGACAGACAGACAGACAGACAGACAGACAGACAGACAGACAGACAGACAGACAGACAGACAGACAGACAGACATGTTCCTCCTCTCTCCTCTGAGTGTTCCACACAGAAATATTCCACCCAGCAACAATAAAGAGAAAACTCAGCACATTCTGGACCTGGTCCCACAGGGCTTGACACACACACATCCCTTCCACACTCACCCACACACACAACCCTCCACACACACATACACACACATCCCTCTACACTCATGGTAACACATCAATGACATTATTTGACAGTAGATCTGTCTCTATGGAGACTGTGTCCCTATAGAACCTGAATCTGGCTGTAAGCATTTACGTCTGGAGGCATCTGCGAATACACCAAATCAGCATCACAAAGACAAACTGTGAATAAAGGATTCCAGGTAGCTCTGCCTATGCCTCTCAAACACACATTCCCTAGCAGACAGCTAGGGGTCCTATTTAGCTGGTTAGATGTGTCCACTGGTTGAAAGACAAACCTGAAGAAGCTACAGGTTAACGTGTCATTCCCCCTCATGCATTAGCAAACTCATCTGCCTTCCGACATATAAAGACTGCTCATGTAAAACCTGAGATTTAGTCTCCTCTCCTGGTTAGCTGTTTCCTGTGGTCTGGATCCCTATAGAGAGGAAGAGATGATCACACTATGACAATGCTAGCCCTCTCATTGTTTACTGAAGGTGAAAGGAGTCTGCTGGCTAGCATCCTGGCCCAGAGTCACCAATCGATAGCTGGCTACGCTACCAGACTCCTACACATGGTTGTACGGGGAGTGGCTCAGACAAGGAAGAAGATAGAAAGTTTACCCGGCAACAAGCACATTTTTACATCAGTCAGCTTTGTTGTGTGGTTAAAGCTCAGCCTCCTGAAGGTAAGCATCATCGGTGGATGCTACGTCAGCTATGCTACGTCCCTGTAATCAAGATGGACTTGACTGAAACGTGCATATGCATAGGATAGTAACTTTATATAGCAATATATTTGTGTTCTTTTTTTTTAACCAGAGCCAGTTAGTTAGTTACAGTAACACTAACTCCAATACTGACCAACCTGGCCCTTGGAGCTTGTCTTCCTCAATCATTTTTTACATCTGGACAATTGGGTGACACTAACTAGACTAAGATAGAGCATCATGGTTTACGGTCTTTGAACAGTCCAACCTGGTTACCCTCCATTACCTCTACTTTGTGTGTCAAACACTTCTCCCTCCCATCCCGTCACCCAACCGCTCTCTCGCTGCTTCTCCCGCCATCATCTACCATCCCTCCCTGCCTACATGACAACTGTCAAGTGAGATGATAGAACGAGAGGTGAGAGAGGTATGGGTAAGAGTTAGGCTTCATCTACTAATCTACAACATCCCCTGAGGACGCTTCTGGAATCAAGCCCAGCTACCTGAACATCTGGTCAGCACATGCTCCCTGAGACCCATGTGCGTGGAGCCTGCCGCTGGCCAGAGACACACACCAGAGCTGAGAACACTGGACGCTCAGGGAGTGCCTGGAAGAACGTCCACACCGGCTCGGTAGCCTCAGAGCTAAAGTTACCTTCTTTAATGGATAACATAGCCCTTGTTTTCAGTCTCTGCCCAATTTAGTTGGGGGCAGCTAGGTTAGCATCAAACAGCTCCTTGTTCATTACTGCACCACAAAGTGCTCAGAAGCACATTCCACACACAGAACATTGTGTCTGGACTACTGAACTACCCGTTTATACAGACCCCACCATGGACAGAGTATCAAAGGGATTCCTCTAAAACAGCTTTAGTCAGTAGATCTGTGCATGTGTGAAAATGCAGCTCCAAGAACAAAGGGTGAGAACAGACAAGTGATCAACTAAAACGATCTCATGTCTGGACAGACCAGAGGGAAGTCAAACAGGGCAGGGTAGAGCAAAGCAGGGCAGGGTAGGGCACACCAGAACAGCTGTGACAGCCAAGCTGGTCAGGAGGCCATGGCAGGAACCTCCTGGAGGATTTATGACTTGTAGTTTTCATTTGGAAGGTGAGAGGTTTTAAAACCTGTGTACACAGCCTATAAGTCAAACACAATACTATTACACCCAGATGAGAGAAGAGAATGAACAATGGGGTGAGGGAGAAAGGGAGGGAGTGAGAGAGGGAAAGGAGAGGGGACTGATATAGAGAGGAAAAGATACTAAGTGAGAGAGAGGGAGAGAAATAGGAGAGCGAAAGAAAGCGGGAGGGAGGCGGACAAGAGACAGAAAGGGAGGTGAAGTGAGAGATAGGGAGGAAGGGAGAGAGAGAGAGAGAGAGTTAATATAAGGGAGATGTGGAGATAGGGTAGCAGGTCTATAGGGCTCAGGGATGAAAGAGAGGGGGATGAAAAGCATAAACAGAGAGAAAGAGCATGTTGTGAGAGAGAGAGAGAGAGAGAGAGAGAGAGAGAGAGAGAGAGAGAGAGGTGGGGGAGAGGAGAGAGAGAGAGAGAGAGAGAGGAGAGATAGAGAGGAAGAGAGGGAGAGAGAGAGAGAAAGAAAGAGGATGGCGAGATACTGGAGCTGTTTAAAGATGAAGGACTGGGAAAACAAAGGGATATGAGAAGGGTGTATAATAGCAAAAGAGGAGGAAAGACATGAAGGGAGCAAAGAAGAAAGAGCGGAGTGAGAGACAAGGGAGAAAAAGATATGAATGAGCTATTTGACATGGTACGCTTTAATCCTTTTGAGGGTCGTAACAATAATAAGATAATTAAACAGTGGTAGTTCATGGACGGGTAAGTGAGAGACAGAAAGAGAGAGAGAGGGGGGGGGAGAGAGACAGAGAGAGAGAGAGAGAGAGAGAGAGAGAGAGAGAGAGAGAGAGAGAGAGAGAGAGAGAGGAGGAGGAGGAGGGTTGACTTAAACATGAGCAGCACAGTGAGAAGCTGCAGCTGGAGACTAGAGGATGCAAATAAGAGCGGATTTGAATATTCAAAGCCTGTGAGGGTTAGTGTGTGTGCTCGTGCACGCACGTGTGTGTGTGTGTGTGTGCTCGTGCACGCACGTGTGTGTGTGTGTGTTTGATGCTAGAGTGGGTTGAAGGAAACTGGCACAAGCCTTCTCCTGGATCCTCTGTTACCATGGCTGAGAGACTGGAAGAGGGCAGGAAGAGGACACACACACACACACACACGACCACAGCCTCCACCAGTCATATCGCTGAGATGCATAGAGAATGTCATGTGGATGATTAAACTGTTCTTGTACAGTTGTTATGTCCTATAGAGATGGGACACTGTACCGACCAGACATTATTATACTGGCCCAGTTCTGTTTCTTATGCCCCACTGAGAATGTCTCTTCTTCATTTATCTGACAGGAAATGACTGATTAGATTTATGGCGTAGTGCTTGAAGTAGTGAAAGAAATATGCTGATTTCAGGAGAATGATTTATAAGAGAGGGGCAGAGTTAGATGGTTGGTGGAATACAGTTTGTGTGTGTGTGCGTGGGGAGGTTGGGGCTGTGTGCCTCCCTTGACACACACACCACTTCCCACTGCTGAGCCTACACAAACCCAGAACCTCAGGACAAAATGCTGATCACACTGATAAAAAAAATAAAAAAATAAACACAAACTTCACTTTTGATCTCAAATAGTGCGTCGTCAAATGATGAGTTCTGGGTTAGAAATAAAAGAAACAGACGTATAGTGTAACAGATGTAGTGTACGTGGTAGATTGTGTACATAGATATGCCATGATGAACAGCTGACTTGGAGGGAATCCAGCCCCCCACCCCTGAGGCTGCTGCTGTAAGTCAGACACGCCCGAGGGAGGCCGAGGGAGGAGGGGTCGAGCAGAGGGAAAGCTACCAGAGGCAGGAGAGAGATAGGGAAAGGTACAGAGAACAAGAGACAGGGACAGAGGTTGAGAGAGAGAGAGAGAGAAAAGTGAAGAGGAAGGTGGGGGGTGGGGAGAGCAGGGTCACCTAGAGGTGTATGTGTGTGTGGATGTTGTATTCACAGCTGTCACCGCATGAATTACTAGTCGTCTCTAATGACCATGTGTCCTCCAAGTGAGGTGTGCTGCACAAACAACAGACAACAGGCTGACAAGCCGACTGACAACAGGCGGTCAACAGACAGACAACATGCTGAAAACACACAACACTCCAGCGTTGAGGACTGCCCAGATGAACCTTCATAAAGGCCTGTGCTGTAAAACGCCTGAAATGTAACAAAGAGGCATTTCTGTGTCTTGGCTTTTTTCCACACCTAATGCTCCACATGCTTGGTCAGACTGTGAGTAGTCTCCTGTCTGCCTTTGTCATGTGAGTCAACTCATCTCCTGGATCCTAGGCTTGATTCTTTAAGCCCTCAGAAACAACTCTGTCCTGAGAAAAAGACGCCTTTTCCCAGGATTAAGGGAAGCTACTGAGCGTATTAGTTGCTCAAGTGATAAAGTTTCTTCTGTTGTTATCTCTGGGTAGCTCATAAACAACTCCATAATCTGCACAGTTAGTCCACAAACCAGGTGGTAAAAAAAAACTGTTGCATACTGTCCTGGACAACAAACTACACCACAACTATTCCAAACACCGCCGAGGTCATAAATAACGATAAATTAATTACATCCGTGTATCCATGGCAACCACCCCAACACGTCCGCTCGGGGAGCTAACCTGACTGGATGGCACGGCTCGTAACGTACGTCATCGTGGCAGAGACGGCACCGGATGAAAAAAAACGTGAGCAGTCATGTTATTTTACATAGAAATTACCCTACCGTGCAACAGCTATCACAGTAACACTTAACACTGTCAGGTGCTTCTATCACACATGCAAACGCAGTTGGTCGGTGTGACCCGGGGACCATTGGCTGCCGTCCCACAGCCCCTAGACTCAAGTGTTACAGGAATGTCTGCTGAACAAAGCTTGTGTTTGTGGTCGACCAGAGCTCTCCTAGGTGTGACAGGGTAGAAGTCACCGAGGGTGAAAGGTCATGTTGTACTGAGATAGTGCCAACACCCACACACTGACCTTAGACTTGGATATGTAACGTAGACCGTCACACATGCAGCACCATGGACCACAGACTTACACAACACACTACAGGACCCAGGTCCATCACCTGGACAGTAATTTGTGTATCCAGGCAGAAACAGCAGTCATGAGGTCTAACTAGGTGATGGAGGCTTCTCTGGTAAGGAGACGAGGAGGCTATCAATCTCTGACACTGATATACAGTCCACTTTATAATGTGTCTAAAAGCAGTGCATATCTTACACGTAATACGTTTTGCCTCGACAAAGGTCATTGCAATTTAAAAAGCTCTACCTTCATTAATCATGAGTGTTTAGGGAACTACACCGTGACATACCCCTACAGGATTGTCCTTTGCCTACTTTGGAAGTTACTGTAGGCTGTCTGCCAAGTCGAAAAGATCTAACATTTCAGTTTGGAAACTTTTACTTTTACTATACTTGTTCCGAATGACAGCTTGCGCTGCAGAACAACGAGCAACGCAATTCATGTTAGAAATTGGGTATGTTGTATTTATTGCAACAAAAAAAAACGTTATTATGGACGCCAGCTTACCTTGATAAACTATCTAAATACTGTTAAGTTCACCATCGACGGATCGCTGGAGAGGGGAATAGGTTCAGTCTGTGTCTGCTCTAATAACGCAGGTATGCATCAATTCCTTTGAAGTCATAATCCCCAAAAGGTCGTAAAAAGCATTATAAACATCCCGTCGCACTGTCACGTAGGTAAAGCATGAAACTGGATGATTGTAGCTACTGTAGAACCTTCTTAAAAGTCAGAGGGTTTCTCATGTTCCGTAGGCTATTCTCCGCACGGCTGCGCCTCTTGGTGACTAAGCTTCGTTCAGGTTGGTATCCTCAGCAGCAAGCTGGCTCTGTTCGCCGGGGCGTAACCAACAAACGAAAAGGGGTAGCTATAAAAACACATACATCTAAAACTTTTTAGGACGACTTTGAGTATTTTAGAGAACGTGAATGTCGTTACATTCAAAGGAATGTAGTGTATGTTACTATTCATGTACCTTCAATATCTTTCTTTTGGCATCTTAACCTTTTTTGTATTAACAGTCTCCCTATCTTTGTGAGTTGGTTTCGTCCTCCGAAGATGCTTAATCTACAGTATCTGCTATTACAAATAGAAGTGTAATTTTAGGCAATTTGACAAAGCTCATTCAAAAATCAAGAGTATCGCTGTTTTAACAAGGATTTGGTTTACACTTTGGTTAGTTCAAGTCTTCATTGTATTGTTTGAGTTTATTGTTGTTACTTTGTGCCACTGAATGAGTATGCCTACTTTTCAAGTGACATGTTGCGTTTGCATTGTTACGTTTTTAACTCAAAAGATTCCGGTGACAATCTAAATTGTGTTTTAATCATTTGACTGAGATGGCAGGACAGTCTTGGACGATTAAGGATGAGGAATTAACAGGGTGGCCCGTTCCCAGGCAATAAGGACCATTGAAAGGACATTGATTTACAAATGAATTGGTATCCCTGCTTACAGTAGCTGCCTACCATTCACATTCAACGAAGAGGGTTTGGCGGTCTTTCGATACATTTGTTTGCATAATAGTTGCAGAGAGGCACTTAACTCAGTTTAAAGCACAGTAAGCACTTGTAAATACGGCAGTCCATGTAGGCCACTTATTCGTTTTATTCATGCAATTTTTGGCCGAATGTCACACTTTTAGTAGGCCTATCCGCAGAATGGAGCAACACTTTCTCTTAATATTTATATTACAGTCAGAGTCAATATGTGTAACGGGGAAACCACACAGTACTAGGTTAGATTATGTTCAATTAAGAAAACTGGCCGCTGTCCTGGATGTCGGTCTCTCATAAACATAGTCATTTAAATGGAGACCTTTACTTAGGATCAATTGCAAGACAACGGCTGCATAAAAATACATACTGTCAGATCTTCCTACTACTTTAGCTTGTTACGAGTCGAGGATAAAATAGCCAACATTACCACACCGAAGGCCATGTGTTTGTGTGTTTTAAGCAGTGGCAATTCCAGCTATGTATGGACCAAGTGCTGGGTTTACTCAGGGTTGCACAGATTCACTCACTCTCTCTCTCACACACACACACACACCTACACACACACACACACACACACAAACACACAACCGTGTGGGAATTCCGTGGCAACCCAGGGAGAATTCCAGGAAGGGCCAGGAGATGTTCTGTGTTCTGAAACCCTGCCTGACTTCCCCCCATTCAAACACAGGGTATTCTCTCTGTGTGTGTGAGTGTGTGTGTGTGCGTAAGCATAGGGTTTAGACTGCCCTCCCCTCACACAAGTCCAGCGACAGTATGAACCCTGAACCCTGAGAGAACAACAACAACAACAACAGTACACATAGTCCAAACACAAATGGATAAGCTTTGACAGATACGTATGTGATGGACTGTGCACACAGTGAATATTAGCAACAAAGTCCCCCAGCTTGTAATCCTGAGTAGAACATCCCCTGTCCTCAGACAGAGTCGGGCGCAAGGCGGCCGGGGCAGCAGGGTGGATGTCTTTCTGATGGATGCTTTTGGAGACAGAAGGACAAACAGACCGAGTGGTTTCAGACTGAGGTATTAGAGTTCAGATAATCTAGTGGAGGAGTTATCAACTACTACTAGGGCCTGCTGGCTCCAGCACACACACACACACACATACACAAACACACACACACACACACACACATGAGACAGAGAGAGCCAGCAAACGATAGTGAGAGTGTGTGTCCTGGTGTTATTAAAGCACCAAATGGTTGTGTTGCATTGGGGGAGGCCATCTGTTAAACAGATCATCCCACATGTACCCCTTTTCCTTTGGTACATCTTTTTAGCCCCCTGTCTCCCAGGGGGGGGACTGATGTCTGAAACGCTCAGTCATGGGTGTTAACTCCACAGCTACCCACACAGTCACGGCCATGGGGTCAAAGAAGATGGTGGGCAGATCAGAGAAGCATTTCGATGTGGACTGTAAACTGATGGGGGGGGACACCAAATAATATATTTGATTATTGGTAATGTCTCAATGATCTTGTTTCCCCACACAATATTACTAACCTAAAAATATTTGTTTTTAAGTCCATGTGTCCTGAAAATACAACAATAAGTTAAAAGGCCAATTACAGATTGACATTATTTTTTATGTCATCTTCCAAAATCTTCTTGCATATCCACAGTAAAGTACTTAGATAGCCAACCCAAACTCTAATCCTGGACGTGGACGTAGAAACAGCTGGAGGCTTGCCTGGTATTTGAAGGTTCTCATGGACACAGAGAAAGGAACACAGGCAGGACCTACTGTCCTTTGCTTCATAAGCACCAGGAGATTTACACAGACTGAGACAATAGAGCTCACCCAGCCAAGAACAGAGCTACACCCCCGTCAGAGCAGGGAGGGAGGAGAAGAGAGGGGGAGGGGTAGAGGGGGAGAAGGAGGGTACAGTGAAGCAGTGGATAAGGGGGTAAAAGGGGGTGGAAGGAGGAGATGGGGAGGAAGGCAGAAGGTGCGATAGAGTAGTTTATTTTGATCAGCTGATTTTGACACGTTATAGATAAAACTCCAAAACCCCATGTGCCAGTTGGCAGGATCTCTCTCTCTCTCTCTCTCTCTCTCTCTCTCTCTCTCTCTCTCTCTCTCTCTCTGTCCCCCCCCTCCCCCTCCCTCTCTCTCTCCCCCTCTCTCTCTCTGCCCCCCCCCTCTCTCCCTCTCTCCCTCCCCCTCTCCCTCTCCAGAAGTTAGCATAATCCAGTAAAGAACCTTCAGATCTCTCCGCTTCTCACCTCCTTATCCCTGTCTCCTCTCCGATCACCCCCACATTCTCCCCTCTACCTCTCCGCTTCTCATGTCCTCGGCCCCCCTCCTCTTCTCCTCCTCCTCCTCCACCTCTACACCTCCCCCTCCCCCTCCCCCTCCGCGGTCCTCTCTAATCCAGTGTTTGTTCAAGCTCTGTGAGTAGAGAGAGTCGCCCTCAGATGTGGGCTTGGTCTTTACCGGCAGACAGTATTATCTCCTCTCCACCCACTACTTACCCTGCATGGCTGATCATGTCATTTTTATGCTTTGAGCACGGAGCACCTGATATAGAACATGTGTTAAATCAAAACGCTGGGTGAAGAGAATGTTTTACACATCTACTGTAGATAACCCTGACTGCCAGAGCTCAGATCACTTTCTATTATTACCCTCTGGAAGCTGTAGGAGTCATTGTCAGTGATGTTCAAGTGTTCCAGTCAGTCCAAAGGACTACAGAACCAAACCCTGCCGTCACTGATGTTATCATGCTATCATCTTTATCATGTCATCGAAACATAACTACACCCTCTCCAGACCTCTCTCTCTCACTCCCCGTACCCTCCCTCTCACCTTCCTCCTCCCCCCCCCCTGCTCCCTCCCTTCCCGACTTCCTCTCCCAGCTGACAGGATGACAGCCCAGCCCCAGTCATCAGAAAACCTTCAACACAACTTCCTACACTTCCTCAGGGCTCCACTATGTCCCTTCCCAGCCTGACTGTGACCTCATGAAGTCATTAACATCCAGCCCTGCCAGTAACCCTTACTCAACCACCTGCTGATAGTCAGCAGTATAACCTAAACCTCTTATATAACCATCATCTCTAACCATTAGAGTCCTGTCCATCACAAGGTCTTTACTGAGGTGTGGGGAAGCCAAACCCAATCCTACAACAACCCTTAAGTTTCCAGCAACCTCCAATTAAACAAAATGTCGAAAACAACAGTGTTACGTAACCAGGAACCATAGCAACAAGCATCTCCCAAAACTGTCAATCTCACTAACCTTACCTTGTATAATAACGTTAAAATAACTTATTTTGGCATCCTGCTGTATTGTATTTTTCAGTTAATTCTTGCGATCTGATTGGGTGTGGGGGTGTTTGATCCTGTGTATTTACTAACTCCCCTAATGATTAGCTGCTAGTCGATGTTGTGTCTGTGGAGCCAGACATGCACACACAAACTCTCATTTCTCTCTCTCACACACACACACACATAGAGTTCTATATGCAGGAGGAGCCTGTCTCTGGGTCTTAAGCGAAGGAACTTCAAACGGACGGCGTCTCGATGCGGAGCTTTGATATGGAGCTGGAGGAGCACTTGCAGAGGAGAGAAACCCAGCCACTCACACACACACACACACATTTCTGTTTCTGCAGGCAAAATCCACTGTGAATTGTGTGTGTGTGTTTGTGAGTGTTTTTATGTGTGTATATTGGGGTTCATACAAACTGCAGTGAAATCCATCCCCAAACTTTAAATCTGAGTATGTCGGGCGACTTTTGCAATCATCTCAACAGCACTCAGTGTCAATGCACAAGACCTAGGCTCCAGTAAGCTCTTAGAAGAAGGAAAACATTATTGCTGCTGTTGTTGTTTTTGTTCTTTCAAGGAAAGAACCTTCAAAGACTGAAAGATTAGAACCCGCTGGGATAAGAGTTTCATTAATGAAACTATAAAAATAGTGAGCGGGGTGAAGCTAGATTGTAAGTCTTTGATGGTGGCAAAGTCCTAGTCCCCTACCTTCCTAGTGTCCTTCCTAGTGTCCTTCCTAGAGTCCTTGTCTCCTGTCTGCCTAGCCTCCCAGCGTTTCTCCCCACAAGCTCTTCCTCTAGTCTGAGATGAATGAGCAGCTGCAGCTGAGGTGTGTATACTGTGTGTGTGTGTGTGTATACTGTGTGTGTATACTATGTGTGTGTGTATACTGTGTGTGTGTGTGTGTGCTGTGTGTGTGTATACTATGTGTGTGTGTGTGTATACTGTGTGTGTGTGTGTGTATACTTTGTGTGTGTGTAGGGGAGGTTGTCTACAGCTGTCCAGCCCTCATGTCAGCTAACCCAAACATTGAGCCTGATGTCAGATCTCCGGGCCTGTCAGGACCTGATCCACGACACACACACACACACACACACACACACACCACACACACACACACACACACACACACACACACACACACACACACCACACACACACACACACACACACACACAACACACACACACACACACACACACACACACACACACACACACACACACACACACACACACACACACACATACAGGTAGGCAAGTTGCTGGAGGGTAGAAGGGATGGAAGGAAGAGGGTGTGGAGGGGGGGGATGCTGGCAGTCAAGGGGTAATCATCCGGTCAGAACAGGGGAGGAGAAGGAGAGAGGGACGTAAATATAAGAGACAAGACAGGGCCTTTCAGATCCTGAGAAGTGATAAGCTTGAGAGGAGTGAATATGCTTCATGATTAAATAGTGTTTTAGCAACTAGCAGCTAACAACATCACAGATTTAGAGAAAAGACAGCAAAATACCCTGATAACTGTTAAAAGAATGTCAGTTTAGAGACAGGACGGAACACCTGGTTTGGAACAGGCCTTTTCCACACATACTTCACATAACACCTGGGGGCAGAGGTTCCACGCCCCTCCTTTTCTCTGAGGGCAGTCTGTCTCTCATCATATCACTATACTGTTCCGTGACATCACTCATGGTGCCACACTGTCAACAGCGACATATCCACAACTAGTGATAGAAACATGTATGTGTAAGGATGAGTATGTGTATGTGTGTGTTTCAAGGCCAGCAGACCTAATGAGAAAACGGGAGGCGTGAAAGTTGATCAAGAGTGCCCCTACTGGTGCTAAAATAGGCTGCAGCCTGTGAGGGTTAAGAAGTGCACACCTTCAATAGCACCAGTCACCACTTCAAGAGAAACAAGTGGCTTTTGTGTAAATTCACAAAATGCTAACTGGTCTGGCTCAAATAAAAGGGTAGAGACAAGCTACGATCATGAAGGGGGTTTAATTATTGTCCACAAATCTCACATTGAACAATTGTTCCCGTTCTTACCTGTTCTCAGTGTGTTGTGTGTCAGAGGAAGGTGCGTAGGAGGGTGTTACGAAGGCAGGTGACTCAGACTCGTCTTGTGTTTGGGCCTACTGGGTCTGAATCCAGGCTCCTGCAGAGCCAACTTCAATGTCCACATGCTGGGATGTGGACACAATGCAGTTACTGTAGCATACTTCAAAAACATGTTCAGCTAGATCCAGTTCAAGGACATAGAGGTGTGTGTTTTTGTAAGTGTGTATGTGTGTCACAAGCATGAGTCCTTTACTGTAACCACTCATACACACACACACACACAAACCATTCTTCCTTTATTTCTCCTGAATCCACTTTCTGTCTACATTCCCTTTTCTTATTTTCCTGACTCCCCATCTAGGCCCCCCTTCCTTCTTTCTCTATTCACTGATGTCTCTGTCCAGTGTGTTCCGGTCAGGGTCACAACATAAATCAGATGCTGAGCATTCTGGGTAGTTGGCAAACCTGTGAGACACCTCAGAAAAGGAGTTTATGCTGCTGGATGTGAGGAGGAGAAGAAGGAGAAGAGGAGGGGGGGAAAGAAGAGAGGGAGTGAGGAGGTGAAAAGGAAGGAAGAAAGGTAAGGAAAGAGAAGGAGAGGAAGATGTTCCAGGTGAAAGGGAGGGAAGGAAGGAAGACACCTTATCACACACAAAGGTTCAGTTAAATACAGTTTGTTTCCAGAACATCAACAGCAATGCTCTCTACAACTTAACGCCAACTTCTCTCTCTCTGCACTAATTACTGTCAGTAGTTAGATGAGCTTGAAGGCAGTTAGTTTCTCACACCTGACGTTGCCAGCTGGCTCTTTATCAGTCTGCTCTACACCATGTTTTCTCTCGCCTCCTCTGTCTCTCTCTTCCTTCTAAAGCTTGCTTGGGTTTTCTCTCAGCCCTCCCCCTCTTTCTTCAATCCTTCTCCGGCTCCCTTGTGATGTTTTCTCGTCTTCTATCTCTCCCTTCCTTCCAGGCCATATGTGTTTTCTATCCCCTATCTTGTCTCTTGTTGTGAGACCGTGCTGAATAATGTATTCTCATTCTTTGTTATCGTTCCGTTTATTCACCATTCCGTGGTGCCAGCCCGTCCTTGACACTTCTGCTATTCTTGGTGGTTATCTTTCACACACCTCGTCACTATCAATTTAATTCCTCTTCGTCTATTGTAGCAAAGGGGGGGTAGATGAGGAGAGGAGCGAAGAGGAAATAGCAACAAATGGCCGATCGGCAGCATCTCATATTTTTAGTCACCGGCTGCCTTATTCATACAAACATATGCATCTCCATGATCTCCATGATGGTACATTTGTCGTAACGGTTTCCCTCTCCCTACTTGCCTGTTCCTCTCAGCCTCCTATCTCTCTCTCTCTCTCTCTCTCTCTCTCTCTCCCCCTGCTGCCTCAGCGAGGTGTTTGCCTCCTAAGTTGACCTACATATTTCTGCCTGAGTGAATCGCAGAGGGAGAAGCAGATCCGTCTCCATTCGACTTATCCCCAGTACCAATGCACTGCCTGAGCTAAATTGTACAGTCAAAGACAGAACACAACACCGGAGATGGAAAGGGAGAGAGGGAAAAAGAGAGAGGGGGAAAGAGAGAGGGGGAAGATAACCATTTTTGTGAAGAGAAGACAGTTGGTTGGCGGACGAGAAACAACCACTGCATGGCAACAATGTAGAAAATCCCTTACTAAAAATAGCTGCATATCATAGGCTGGCTGCACCAGCAGGCCAGCCAATAACCTTTCACCTCTGGGTGCAGTAGTGGGGGGGATCAGCGTGTTCTGGCAGAGTGACTGTGATCCAAACGTCTGGGCAGATAACCTTAGGTGAAGTTCATGGCCAGCTCCAGGAACCAATACCAGTCCATGCGTTTCCACCTTAAAACCTGCTCTAGTTGGTTCCCTCCAGGGGTTTGTTTCGCAAAGAGGTGATGAAGAGGATAATGTTAGTTAGCACAACATAGAAAACAAATTGTATTTGTATCTCAAGGTCAACATTTACCCTATAGCCTGAGCTATTCCCTTGCTGTACACTGTGAATTACACAGTACTGATTTATGTTCACACCGGTTTCCATCTACCCACCCCCAGAAGTAGGAGCCAATCAGAATGCCTCTTCTTAACACACATACTGCTCCCATTGGTCACACATCAAGCCCACAGTGCCTCCTTGTCCAATCAATTGGTCTCTGGGAAGAACCCTTTTCCTAATCTCTTCTCCTCCAACCCCCTTTCTTGTCCCCTATCCTCTTCATTCTATCCTCCTCTGCTATATCAGTTCTTCTGTGGGTACATCTGTAGAAGCCCATTAGACAGCCGCACAGCAACAAAGTTAGGTGTTACTGTGAAAGATCGATGTTTCTTTCAGTAAAACCTGAGACTATAATGTTTCTGTTTTTGCTTTTAATCCAGGAGAGGATAAAGACCTGGCCTGATTCCTGTGAGGACGGACACCTTCACAATCCCTCAGTGTGAGAATCCATCCACCAGTGACTGAGATCATTAACATCATTTATATCCCTTATCAAAACAACAGAGGGCGAGGCATACAGTAAAGATTAATCAACACATCCTAGAATACAATAGAAACATATCTGAGCTGCCCGTGACTGGTGAACCTCTCCTGGTACACAGGGTGTCTATGTAATGCGGCATAGAATGGGTGGAGATGAAGTGTGTGTGTGTGTATTTCCGTCTGCAATCCAAAAATGCCACATAATTAAAGAGAAAGCATTGAGGCGTAAAACCCAGTAGTTTATGGGGAGTGTGTGTGTGTGTGTGTGTGTGTGTGTGTGTGTGTGTGAGGGTGACTTAACCATGAGTTAGTGCTTTCTAGTGTGTGAGAAAAGCCCCAGTAAGAGGAGTCCTAATCTGCTTGAGCAGCACCAGCCTCTTTATTAAACTGATAGTCCACAGCAAGCGGCATTACAACTGGGACCTTAAAACACACACACACAATCATGTGTCAAATACCACAACAGCAGTGCATCAATCCTGTGAGTGTTGTATTTAACAGCATAAGTTGATTACGACATATGGTTGAATCGGAAGGGATTTAAATGTGTTTTACTAGAATCATTTGCCTGCAGTAAACTGTCCTGTCCTCCAAGGGCATGACCCCCTACCACCCCCACCCACCCAGCGTTCACATGCAGTCAGTCACTCAATGACTATCCCTCCCCTTACCTTAATGTTTTGTGAGTTTTGTTGAGATGTAAATTATGAAACGCAATGTTAATTAAATAAAGATTTATGTTTCTATGTTTTTTTCATCACCGCGATCCAGTGTCCGTCCTGTGAGGACCTCCTGTGTGTCTACCTTCATCTATATTTAATCACGGGGGGCTTGAGCCAGCGCTCTCCTCTACCTCTTCTCTGCAGAGGTAGACTCTACTATTTTCCCTCTCTCTCTCTGCTCTCTCCCTCGGGGTCTCTCTGTGGTCTTCTTCAGGTGCTCAGCAACAGTGGCCTACATAGAGGGAGGACAGGAGGTACTGCCTGTAGCCATGCTGAAGGACAGAAGGCAGGACGTACAGTGCCCTTGACAAATCCCCTCATTACACGACAACACAACTACAGAAGCATTGTTTGAATAGATGGGATGTGGGGTTTTTTACATTACAAACTCGACATGATCACAGTTGCCAGCATGACCAAGTATTTACCACAGTCCAGTTCTATTACTCAAGGTATTGTTTCTCCAACTCAGAAATCTGAGACAAAGAGAGTCACAGTTCGGGTTGATTTTCCTTCTTGGCTCTCCGTTCTCCTGTCACACCAGCTGAAACATGCCTTGGCGTTTGCTCTCTAGAGCTCAGTGAGCCTGATCATTACAGAGCTGAGAAACGCCAGAGAGGTTTGCTGCTCTCAATGTCTATAGAAAACCAGTCACTGGACTCATTCTGCGTGTGTCGTCTTCTCTCGTTTTCTCTGATTCTTTCATCATCTGTCTGTGCTCGCCTCCTCCCACCTCCTCTGCTCTTCCTCACCGCCGCCTCTCGTCTGCCTCTGTCTCGGCCTCATCTTTTGTCATAACATCTCTGCCTTATCTAAACTACCATTTCCATCTGAAAGACTGACATTACCAGAGGCCTGATTGGAAGCAGATCTGAGATCCACACAAACACGTGAAACTATTTAAAGGTACAATAAGTATGATTAAACAAATCATCTAACTCGAGATGGAGGAAAAGCGTGGACCTTCAGTCAAGAATTGAAGGCGCTGTGTCTCAAAGAAAAAAATCTGATGTTACATAGCGTAGCTTTATGTTTCTGGCTAAAATGGACATTCCAAAAATGTGAGTAGGAAGTAATAGTAAAGAAAGATTCTTCAAATAATAGTTAATCTTCTAGCCATCGTGTACGTAGATATATATAAATATTTATATATATCTATATGATAGAGTAGGCAGGACAGCTATGATCTCCAAACCCAGAACATTACCATGATAATTATAAGGAACAGAAATATCCATGTGAAGTATTCAAAGTGTCTGTTTGAATCTGTATCTTTGATCTGAAATTATTTTGAGTCCACACAAAAACCCTCCCCTTGCCACCATGTGTGGTTCATCTTAAGAGTGCGCGCACGTGTCAGTGTTTGTTACAGAACGCATGTGCTTGTGGGTTCAGTGGTGTGTGTAACTGGGTGTGGTTGTGGGTTTGTGGGAAAGCCTTATCTTTAATATAGGATAACTCTCCAAAAGCCTCCCCACCTCATGAAAGCCTTGCTGAGCCAGAGAAGAAGAAGAAGCTCTAATACCATGGTTACACAGGGTTTAATATCTCAGAGGATGATTATGCCAAAGCCTAACTCTCTCTTATTACTTGAACAGCACATTCAATAAGGACAATTTGGGACAGATCAAATGTGTGTATAAGAGACACATAGGAGACAGAGAAAGAGACTGCTTGATTGATGAATAAAGTAGTGAATCATCATCAGTATGTTGTTTACAAAAACAAAATGTTCAACAGTTATTGTCATCAACTGCATAGCAACATGGCAGCTTATTATAATTCACAACTTTTCTTTCACAAGTTAACATCGAATGCCACGAGTCCCATTTTGCGAGGGTTATGCATGCAACAGATCTTGCAAAGCTTATTTCGTCTAATGTTTCACCTATCGTCACTATACGGATCACACCCCATGCTATCGAGGTCAGTGTACAGTCGCAACAAAACAACACCGGTTCTCTCACGGCCCACTGCGCAATCATCCTCTGAAGGACACCCTCCCATAGCTCTAAACACTGACCCGACCACACCCCCGCCGAGACGCACAGCTCGTGCGCGCGCACACGCACACACACGCCGACAAACATTCTCACACATGACAGTACTAACATGAGTAAATGTTATGATGGCACACTGCAAAGGCCACGAGTAATTCCAGTAGTCTACAGTAGCCTATATACAGTAACCAATGTGGGGCACATGGGGACTGGGTGCGTGCAGACGGACGAAGCATGTGAATGATATGATGCTGGTGGACACCAATGACCTATAAAATAACAAGCTACCTGTTTGTAGATCACAAGGGCGAATGGTATGCGAAGTTGCGATCCATCCAAAGAAGTATCAAACCTCGGGCTGAAGGAAAAAAAAAGGTGCGGCAAAAGCCCACCTGTTTGGGTGTCGTCCCTCCAAGTAAAAAAAAAGCTATAAGAACGCAATCCAAGGCTGCGCGGTTCCCTCAACACATTCACGGAATAGAGATGTGGAATTAGGCTACACTGTGGGCTCTGCCTGTCAAGTACCTGTATCCCAGACACAAGCTGTGGGTGTCACTCTGCCCAGGCGACTGATGTTGGAGTAACATTAAAGAGGTTGTTCCCCACAATTGCTTGAGTAAACACAATCTGTCCGTTATCATAACAACACTGGCAACGGCAACGTGGGTGCCTGTTTCTCACCTAATCGATTATTTATGACCCATAATGCAGCCAGGCGAGATATGAAAATGTTTTTTCTGATATTTTCTATTGTGGCGTGGCATTGATTTCTCATTGAAGACAGATGTATTATTTTCATCTTCTCAGTGGTTCCCCTGAGGACACCGGATTTCCCATCCCGTCCTGTTCCAGATGTGCGCGTGCTGACCCGCTCTCAGCATCCTCATTTTTGCGCACGTCTCTTCAGAAGTCTGGAAGAAATACAGCAGGCTTTCGCAGATGGATAATAACACGCGATTTTTCTCATTCTAGGTCATAAAACGATTAAGATGATTGTCGTCTTGCACACAAAGGCAACACAATAACATGGCAATCATAGACGCACATGCTCTTCGTTGAATACGCCCCCATCGCTCGGAAGCCGCTCCCGTATCCACGGACGCTAACCTATAGGAGCAGACTAGCCTACTGGACACTACAGCCTCCGAGATCCAATCCTATCCTCGCAACAAGCTAGCTTCATTCTACCCAATAGCGCACGTGCATTAACCCTTTCACTACTGAGACGCGTTATCGTCATTGGCACCTAATCCACATTCCACACTGAGCTGCGTAAAATCGCATTCCCATTCATTTCAGTTTTACACATAGCTTCATCTCTAAAATATACTTTCAGAAGTAATTGGAAAAGTAGGTTGATCGGTGGTTTCGGCTATACTTTAAGTAGCTACCCTGCAAGCAACAGGTATTTCTGTTGTTTGCGAATTCATGATATAGCATAAATATTTAAGTGTTTATTGGCTGTTTATTATATTCAATTCATGTCCTGGGAAAGAATACATTTTCCGGGACAGTCGCTCAAAAAAGAGAACAATCCCGGGAAAACCGGGACGGGTGGCAACCCTATAATCCACGAAAACCTCTGTACGGATTATAGGCCGGGTGGATCACGTATCTTTTTAACGGTGTAGGAAATGCTATCTGGTCTCTGTTCTTTCAGATGCTGAAAGACACGAAACTCAACACTGTGTTAAGAGAAGTGATATATAGCTTCGGAACTAGATTATACTAGTTTATGCCCATCTAGGTAACGCGATTCATTAGGCGACAATCACATTCAATTTTAGGAGCTCGTTTAAGGAGGTCCTCTTTAAGACATAAGCACTAATAAACCAGTCTGGTTGTTTTATGTGACAGGACTAAATAGAAGCCTGTCCTTTCTTGAAGCAGTTTTCCTACCAGGAAAACAAAGAAGCTCTTTAAGGAAAGGGATGCACGCACGCGCGTGTGCACATACACACAAACTCAATGACCCCTCTCTCAGCTTGTTGGTAAGGGTATCTGAACGCAGCAGGCATGTGCGTATGATTTTGTAAAGAATGAAGGATTAGCATAGGCTAATCAGCACTTACTCTAATAGGACCACCTCTTACTGGTGCCAGGGATAGTACAGTAGTTCAACGAAAATCATGTAACTATACAGTTCAGCATCTCTTCAAGGCCAAAAGGAAGATGTGTGGACCTGTTAGACAAACTCTGCAGATGTTACACTCTAAAACACAGATGATGAGAGTGGGAACACGAGTTTAAGCATCATTGCATGTAAATACACAGGGTTTACTCTGATCCTGACTACCGGAATGGGATTATTTTTACATTATAGTAGTCGTAGTAGAAGTAGCAGCAGTAGTAGTGCCCTCTGTTGGAGGAGATGGGGATTGTAGTTTAAGAGACAGATGGAAACCACTCAGCTGTTTCAGTACTCAACCACATGCAATAAGCCTTGCTGCCTTAGGGAAATCTCTGATCTCACCGAATCAGAGGAATAAAAAGCGAAGCGCCTCTTTCTAGATGTTTCTCACTCAGTCAGTTGAATGGTAAGACAACATCAGTGTTCTCAACCACGGAGTTTGGGGTCGGTCTGCAGTATAAGAGACAAAGACATGATTCAAAAACACCTGTTTTCTGTATTATAAACTTGGACATTTACAGAGATTTTGATAGAAAATAAAAAGTAAAAAAAACACTGAACACATACATCAAGGTAAAGAAAACTTTGGCTAAGCAGTGACAGCAGTGAGCAGAATGACCAGATGAGGTTATTTGTTGTTGTATGTTCACAACTGCCATAAAAAAAGCACAGATTAACGGAAACTCTAAACCAAGGTTGACTATATACACCAAACCAAGTCCACGTCTAGCACCCTCAGAACTCTTAGCACCATGTTTTGTAGATGCATACAGTCAGAAGACGCTGTTTAAGATGGCAGAGAAAGTGACATTAACATTGGGTTGAATACTATTAAAGGCTTCTCATGAAAGGCATTAATGGTGTTTCATGTAAAAGAGAGGCTGAGTGGACCGTTGTCGAACGTCCACATAAACTGTCATTAGAGACCTCATTAAAACAAGTGTTCTACTGACCCATATTGAGTAGACCATCTACGCATCGTCTACTACAGGCTTTAGTACAGCAACACATACTAAAGACAGTTACATCGATAGAAATCCTCAAATTTCTAAAGACTCGTTTTCTTTTAGCTTTACATCTGGCTAGAGAGTAAGACTACAGTTTCGTCCCAAAGGCAGCCGTCTTGGTAAAAAAGCATCTCAATGAAGAAATTTACAGTCTAAAGTGGACAGCCCAGGTCTGTCGAACGAGACATTGGAAACGACTAAGTAAGCCTTTGTAAAGTTTCAAAGTAGCTGCAGGTCCAGAAACTCAAAAGAGGTAGTCAAGTTTGTAACACAGATTTCACTGCATTCATGTTTAAGTCTAGGTTAAACCAGCACCCCCCCTACTTAGACAGGAATGCTGGCGTCATCCAAGAGATACCTTAAATAAGATACCGGCCTTTAATGATGACATCACTGGGACGAAAGGAGATCTACAGTAGGGTGCACGTTTGTCTGCTGCATATAGTCATCAGTAATGACTATGACATGGCGGGAGGGTCCACAATCTGTAGCAGCACCATTGTGAGTGTCAGTGCAGCACAGATGAGAGAGAAAGGAATCCTGTGACTGAAAGGAACTTAAGGAATATTCCTTAACAGGGTTACAACTGCTTGTTACACGTGGAGCCACCGTTTCTAACAGTGGAAAACACTGTCCTTTTATAAAAAAATGCTGTCGAGTTGAATGTCACGCTGGATTCTCCCAACACCACCTTTTCATCAATCCTCTTCTTTCTCTCGTCCGCCCAAGTCTATATTTTCTTCGCTTCCCTCCCCTCTTCTCACCATTGATCCTTCACCCCCCCTTTCCTCCATCATTCCACCTCCTCAGACTGTGACGGTGTCTCCCGTCACGGTCACCCTCCTCCGTCTTCCTCCTTCTCTGCCATCCTGTCACTCAGTCCCTTCCTTGGTCAGAGAGGCAGTACTTCCTGGCAGTGCTCACAGCGCTCCTGTGATTGGGGCACCAGCAGGAGGCAGGTGGCAGCCCTGACCAATAGGACGGGCTCTGAGAAGCTCTGGGGCAGGCCATGCTTAAACCCTCGGCACACGACCATGCCCTCCAGCTCCAGCAGTAGGCTCACCACCTGTCAGGGAAACATTTACATTTAGTCATTTAGCAGACGCTCTTATCCAGAGCGACTTACAGTAACTACAGGGATATTCCCCCCAAGGCAAGTAGGGTGAAGTGCCTTGCCAAAGGACACAACGTAATTTTGTATGGCAGGGAATCGAACCAGCAACCTTCTGATTAATATCCCGATTCCCTAACCGCTCAGCCATCTGACCCCCTAGGGGTCAGCCTCTAGCCTCTGACCCACCAGGAAACAACTGGATTATATTAGGCACTCCACAGTCACACACACACTCAGTGACTCCCACACACACACACACACACTCTGAAATGTGTCGACGACACATGGTGGTCCCATCCCCTCACCTGGCTGGTGTTGGCGAAGCAGAGCGGGTGCGAGTCGTACAGGGTGTGCGTGGGCAGCAGGTGGTGGCGCTGCACGGTGAGCTGGTAGGAGAAGCCAGGCTGGATGTTCAGCACCGTGTCTCCCATGGTGGACAGCTTGGAGCACTGCAGCAGCTGCAGCCTGGGCCCCGCCGCCAACACACACACCCAGTGGGCGGGCAGCACGGTGCGCCGCAGCACGCGCAGGAAGCGCAACAGCGCCCTCTCTTTGCCGTCCAGCGCATTTATGACCTCGGTCTCCTCTGCCAGACTGTACGGCTCCTGAGAGTAGGGGGGCAGAGAGGGGGAGAGAAGGGGTGGGGTTTAGTGGACTGAACCTCCTTGTGGGGTTTCTGATGGCTGTTATGAACAGAGAGAGAGTAAGAGAGAAGGAGAGAGAATATGTGAGCTCACCAATTCAGTAGCGTCTTCTTGATTCTCCTCTAGTGTGACCTCACATTCCACCTCAGTGGTGACCTCTTCGCTCATGCCAACTGTGTCAGGTGATCTGATTGGTGACCCGAAATCAAGCTCCACCTCTATGTCCACCACCCTGTCAGCCTCACAACACTCCACCGGAGCCAACTCCTCTTTCAGCTGGACCAGCGGGTTAGGGTCATTGCAGTTTAAAGTCTGCCCGAACTCCCGTTGTTGATTCAGCGTTGGTGAGGCTATCATTGGTTGGCCATATCCCTGACTAGGTTGGTTCAATGTGTTGTCATAATTCAAAGGCTGGCCATTCTCCTTGCTGGGTTGGTTGAGTGTGGGAGACCAGCACTGGTAGTCCGTGCTCTCCTCTTTGGGTTGGACTAAGGTTAGGGGAACACCATCCAGGTAGCTAGGCAGGCCAGGGCTGACACCTGATGGACTCTGAAACACAAACATACACACATTTACACACTCTTACTACACACATTGTATTCTGAGACAGTACTTTCCCAGACCCCAGTAGTATGTAGCTGGTTAGAAGAAGTAAAAAGCTTCTTTAAAAAAAAATCTGGATAGAAGCATCTGCTAAATGAATTATTAAAAAAATCTGTGTTAGTGACACCATATGGTGTGTTCTGAGGGGGGAGACAGGGGTCAAATAGGTCACTGATTACACCCCATTCTCCATACTCCATCTGATTCTCACACCTCCATTCTCCCATCTCACTCCAGTCCCTCTCTCCCTCAGCCCTCCCCCTTTACCCCACTCCACCCTCCCGCTCCCCTCATCCAGGATGAAGACTCACTGTGAAGTGGGAGGGCAGATTGTGCGCGCCGAGTACGTTGGGGGGGAAAAGGATTGCCATTGACCTGGAGGTACTTTTGTGGACCTTGCTCCTGAGTGGGCTGGGCTAGTGCTCGGAACACTTCGCCCGTCAGGGGGTTCACCACCACGTAGGAGGTCATCTAGAGGGAGGAACACACGGGAGCATTAGGTACCTACTCCACAGTCTGCAGGCAGTCGTCCTGTGGCATGATAAGACACGGATGGATGATATCCATTCTCAGAGCTAAGATAGTCATCACAACCGGAGTAACAGTCATGGTTTTCGAACGACGGCAATCTTCACATCTGTTTGTATCGATCTATCCAATCAATAATGCATTTAGACAACCTCCTGCCCCTAAAAAAGGCAATGTGGAGGCCATTAAAGTCATTTAGAAAGCTCACGTGTTTCACTGGAGTCACAGTTTGCTCCTTGCTCTGCGTCTTCACATGAGGGGTCCACTCCCTGTCTCCACTGCAGGTGCTGTCCTCTCCCTCCTCGTCCTCCTCCGTCGTGTCATCAGAGCTGTATCTCCTGCGCTTCCGGGGCACCTTCCTCAGGGTGGGTCTAGGGACAGAAGGCCCAAGCAGGTCCTGGCAGGCCTTGGCTGGTTGCTGACCACACACACACACACGTTTATATGAAGAAACACACACCCCACCCATCACACACACACGGACAGACACACACACAACACACAGAAGGAAACACAAAGCCATCACACAAATGCAGACACATAAACACATTCAAGGTTAAAGTGAGTGCTCTGTGGTTGCCAGTTGTCTGCTTACCATGGCGCTGCATCTGCGCATGATGCACTTCTGCTTCAGCCTGCCCTTCCCCCCGTACTTGGGCTTGTCCATGCAGTATTTACACTTGCCACAGTCCTTACGCAGACAAGCGGCACACTTCGTACAGGCCACGCTACGAAACTTACGATAAAACTAAGATGTGAGGGGTTGGAGAGGGGTTGGGGGAGGGGGAGAGAGAAGAGGAAGAGGCAGGTAAGTGAAGGGTAGAACATTCTTGTAGCAGAGGGATATTTGAATTAAAATCGCAAAAGTAAGACACAGCCACAACCATGGTTAATTGTTTGCAGTAGCGTTGCTAACAGTTGGCAATACGTACAATCTTGAAAGCAGGAGCTGATGTATTCCCTTTGGCATGAGCCTGGTGATTAAAGCAAGGTCAAAACACGCACAGGATTTTAGCTTGCAGCTTCTTGTTGAGATGACGGCTCAATATGATTGGCTGGTACCAGATCTAAATGGGCTGTTAAAGAAGAGCAATCCCAAAGCAACAACTGCTCACTCAGGAGCACAAAGCGACGAGTCGGTCTCTCACCTGAGGGACTGAAGGGTCTCTGGAAGGTGGCACCAGTCTCACTCTGTGAGGGGGACTTGCAGGGATGGACAATAATAGCTGGACAATAATATGGAAAGACAGGAAGAATATGTCAAGATATATCACCTTATATATATCACACACATGAGTGAGCTTGTTTGGCACAACCATGTTACCGTGAAACAAGCCTCCACCCGCCTGTCGTTCCCTGGAAGCATGAACAGGACACCACATCCAGCAGACAGTCATCCTCACCTTCTTATGGGCTTTCCGTTGCTCCTGCTTGGCCTCTTCTTTTGTCTTGGCTTTTCTCTGGAGGGACAAAATCTGCGTTATGGTGTCATTACTTTCCATTCACACATCCCACCAGTGTGCATGTGTGTCATCCACTAATATACTCTCTCTGTGAGTACTTCTGTGACTGAATCAGTCATCTACACTGGGCTCGACAACATAGACATGGGGTTGGAGGACCAGGGAGAGTGGACTAAATACACTTCTACACATGCATCCTTGTCTCTGGTTGTTACAGGGGTTTGTAGAGGGGTGTTGATACCTTAACAGTCCTTCTGCTCTCCACCTCTTCCTCCTCATCTTCCTCCTTGAACCTCCCCAGCACCCACCGGTCATTCCCCACCTGGGGAGACACCATGGTATATAACTGTCACCATGACAACAGTCAGCCAACAGTCATCAAACGATCACAACAGACAGCCAACTAACAACACTCAATCAGCAGTCAGTCCACCAACACAACAGTCAGTCACCAGTCAGACCACAAATGACAGTTATCCGTTACACCAATCACAAGCATTACAACGCTTACTCGGACCCAGTGAAGAGACACACAACATTTCAAAAGTGCTTATCTTCCCCTGTGACAAACAAATCTGTCACTATACGTTGTAGTCGAAGAATAAATCCCTCGGCATTGTACTTCTACCATACTATTTATGCCACACCACAACCCTTGACACAAATAACCATTGAAATGAATCTGCAAAACAACCAACCAAATCAGCCAATCACCACAGACCAGAGCAAAAATATGACTAACACATAGATAACAGTTTTAATGGATGCTACTGTACCTCTGTGTGTTTCAATGGTTTACGTCTAGAAGGCTGTTTCCACCCCTGTGGCAACCACAAAACACAAGAGGCAGAAGACAAGCTAGAAAAGACTGGTTGAGCCCAGCATGGTACAGGTCTCAGAAAATACTCTTATTGATTCTAATGCAATTTAATCTAGAGCTGGCAATCTCATCTACATGACCAATCTGACTCATTTTTTAAGTGCTACAAAAACAACAACATTGTACCAACAAAGCAACCAATCAAATGGTTGGGTAGATTTGGAGGGATAACTGCTCTACAGTATTGCAGCCAAACACGTCTTCATGCCTAACCAGGTCAAAGTGCGGCCAGCACAAGTGTCCTGTCGCTCACACAACTCATGACAGAGTCATACAAACACAGATGGATGCACATTCAGATGGATGCACATTCAGACAACATCGATACACACAGTAACGGTGAAGTTGGGCTGGTCTTACCTTCCGGAATATTATACTTGGAGACTTTTTTGCTGCTGAATAAAAATAAACAAAGTTCCGCATTATTTGCAAAGTAGGCCTTTCATATGGCAAACTCTGCTGCACTGGCCTGCAGTCTTCTATAGGCATGCAAAGACCCTGAGGATGATAAACTATGGTGCGTAAATGAAGATTTGCGAAAGAAGGTGTTTAAACTTCCTACGTTTGCACGAGGGACACAGCTCTTCCTCGTCACCAGTCTTCAAGCCTGGGAGCGAGCCTCCACACTTGGCACAGTTTCTGTAGAGAAGGTGTGGATGGAACAGGGGATAAGCAATAAAAATCGCAATAAAAAGCAACTGAAATAAAAAGCATGAAAATATATTCCCTTCTTCCAAGTTTTCCTTCTTGGTCCTCCTGGTTTATAGCTTCTCACCTGCCCTGCAGTTTCTTCACCTGGTCGTGCCCATTGAGGGAGGAGCCGACTCTTCCTGAGGCCTGCCTGGTGAGTAGCCTGAGGTGGCGGGGCTTGCTGGGGTTTGCTGAGTCCTTCTCTGATGGTGGAGAACGTTGGTTTAGGTTCTGTTTCTCCGTGGTTCGGTTGGGGCTGATGGGACGCAGGATGGACTTGGGCAGCTGGGGGAGAGCTGGGTGTGTTGCTGCGGGGCTGTGCGTACTGTGAGGGGACAGCAGCCCCAGCTGGAGAGAAGGGGAATGAGAAACCGTTGGTGCCACATCATCATCATCCTCTTCTTCATCTTCATCCTCCAGGGGCTCCAGCCAGCCAGGGAGACTGTCGTCTAGCTCAACCTCGACACCTTCAACCACGACTGGAGCCTCGGACTCGACCTCCCACCGGTCCCCGTCTTCACTGGACCGAGCCTCGATGCGGCCCTCCGCTCCAACACTCTTCAACCGGCCAGCTGTTTCATCTGGCTCTACGCCAGACTCCACACTTTCACTGGCATGGATCCCTCCTGAATCTACAGTCTGATTGGCTCGGATCGCTCCTGACACCTCACTCTCATTGGCTTGGCTTCCTCCCATCTCTGAAACCTGACTGGAAGTGTCCTCTTCCAGATTTGCGGTCCCATTGTCTATGACCCCTCCAAGGTCTGCAGCCTCATTTGCTAAATCGTTGCCAGATGTGTCCATGGAAGTCAGCTGGTTCAATCGCTCCTTGTCCATCAAAGTTTTCTTCCAATAAGAGGTTACTGTGGGCTTGTTTACTTTACAGTATACTGGTAGCCTGACTGGCTGCCGGACAGGCAGCAGATCACTGTTAATAAGAGTCTCTTTTTCCATGCCATCCTTCTTTAACCACTGGACTAATAGACCTTTTTTTCTAGTTCCAACTGAAATCAAAATGTCCTCTCCAATCTTGCTTCACCATCTCCACAGCAGACGGCAGAGTCGATGTCTTTCTCCAATGGTGATTGGGCATGCTGACAAGCAGCAAACCATTCTAGACACACAAAACAATTATGTCATAATTAGTCATTAGATATAAAATATGGATATTCTTGTTTTTTTTAAACAAGACATGAACTAGGTTCTTAATGATGGAATTTGGGCCTTGCCTTCAACACCCCCATCCCCCCCACCCCCACCCACTGAATTTCCAAGGCTACACATTGGAGGAGCGATCTCTGAATATACTTAGCCCGGGGAAGGGAAATGAAAGAGTGGTTGTCATGGTGACTGTTTTACAGCGTGCAACGGAGCACCGGGCGACAAAAAAAAACTGCACTGCAGAGTATTAGTCACGCCATGGCTGACGCCATGTCTAAACACACTACAGCATAAACTGTCCAATGATAAAACACCGCTCGGCCCGGTGGAGAGGAAATGAGGTCGTCGCTCTAGATTTGTGCGGCCGAACGTCGCCCTGAAACAGAGGCTATGCTGTCGTATTGGTCCAATGACGTGTGACTTGACATGTAGGCCTCTCTGTTGGTGACACAGGTACCGTGACTTGGGTGTCTGCAGAGGGCATGAAAATAGCATACATGGAACTTGTGACGTCCTCCATGAGTAGGCTGTGAACCTCGTAGGCCACGAGCCTCAGGTGGATGTTGTATTAGTTTGACTTTGCGTTGGGGTTCTAGACACCTGGACTTGACGAGGTTGGTCAGAACTCCTTCATTAAGCTTCTCTGAGTCTCGCACACTGTTGATGCATTAACATTGTATTAATATAAATCTATATGAATGCATTCACTAAATCCAATGTCATGGATTTAGAATAGTTTTCTACATTTCAAACTTAAAGTATGTATTCACTAACCCCACATGGAATTACCCAAACACCATTAGTAAAATAAAAAAATAAAAGATCCCTGTGTTACAAAACAGCTAATTTAATTTACAATTGAGAAGGACCAACCATGACCAAGGCATTGGCTAATCCAACAGATTGGTTGATGTATTCTACAAACTCGCAAGTATTAAGATGGCAACCTTGTTGACCCTCTAGTTTGACCACAAACACGACCACATATGTGGTCTGACGGACCGGTTAGTGACTGATCAGGAATAACAGATTTATCAAACTGGCATAAGATTTAGAGTATAAAATGGCTCTAAATCTCTCACTAGGGACAGCAGCTGGCAGTTTTGATTTCTTGGGAAAGTGTGGCGACTAGCTAATTGGAATTGTAAGAAGTTAGTATCGGTGTCTTCACTTAATTTAACACGTTAAATCAAAGCAATAGGCAACCCATTAAATCTTTGATTTTTGACCTATAATTGCAGGGTGGGACGGCTGATAAATCATTTTTTACATTTGTGTGCATTAAAAGACGTTCCTATGTAGCAACCAAAGACTGGTAGCAACTAGCAACAGGAAACGTGGGAGGAAAAATAGGATATCGTCGTCGTCCCTCCCCCTACAGCTACACCACCTCCTTACTTTCTCCCTCCGCTGCTCCAAAGAAGCTTGCGACGTGTTTTCATCCGCGCGACTGGAACTCGCTTTGAGTGCTTGATGCACAGAACTATTCTTCGATACCCTTTTTTGCCATGTTACTGATACATTTAACTGACTACTTTAGTGTGTCATTATAGTATGTTGCAGTCAGCTCATGTCAATCATTTTACGCATTCCAAGAGTTCGAACTGCGAATTAGAAACAAATTAGTTCCATACTCACACCCGCACGTCTACAGCCAGTCCAACCTCCGTTCTTTTCGCGATCACTGAATGTACTGCGCATGTGCAAAGTTGGAACGATCGGTACGAACTAGTTTCGATCGTATTACAGAGAAATACGTAGACTAGCTAGCGATGTCGCACGCAACGTTTGTGGGTTACGCATGTAAATCTTTGGTTGTCACTATAAGTACGCTTTATGTCGCCTATTATGAGGCGATGCGCTACCCAGTAGCCTATGTCAACATAGGTTATCCGTTCTTGGGCCCTTTTGTCAGTTATTATATAAGCCATTTCTTTCACAGACATATTACGCCACTTAATTAAATTCACAATGGCAATCCCGTGTCATATTTACAATACCACAGGCCAAACGTAAGCATGGCGTTGGCTACTTGAGTTACGCGTATATGTAGGCTAGACTCGCAAATTAGTCCTAGCTTCCAGCGCTCATCTCTCAATAAAATCGACCAATAGGTCTACATCACACAGACTGTATAGCTAGTATGGGGTCTACATGCAAAACTATTAAATTACAGGTCTGGCAGGGACTGGGGATTGAACATGTGACTAGCCTAAACCTTTTAAAAACATACCTATCCTACATTTAGGAGAAAATCCTATGCTGTAGAAGATGTCAGCTGAGGTGCTGCATTTATGAATATCTGATAATGACAAAAGATTCTTCTGTTAAATGACCTAGCCAAGAATCCATACCCGCATCGCTACTCACGCCAAAATTCGTCTCGCGCGCTGCGGCCTATTGTTTTTTTTTAAAGATGGCGCGCTGTGTCCACTGAAATCCTGCAGGCGGTGGTTCCGAGGAAGGAGAATGGTTGGGGGAGGGGTGCCTAGATATACATAAAAACGCAGTTTACACCCGATGTATTTTCCGAATTAAATTGAAAGGATTGGAACGATTTACTTGCTCAGAAGTTCCCTGACTAATCTACAAACCCTCAATTAGGTCACATCGAAATCTCTATTTTACAGTCGATGGATAAGGTCAACTGATTCAAATTTGCTTTGTTGATTTATTTATTTTACAAAATGTTGGCAAATGTAATGCGTTTGACAACTCAAACAATTTACAGTAATTTGTGGGCAAGAAGTACCATAAAATACATATACCAAGAAAACACAATACTGTCAAAAACTTTCATGGGAGTGATATTCTACATTAAAACTAGTGTCTCTTCTCTAAAGTGAGAAAAACAATACACATAAAATATTTTCAAGCTGCCCAATCTCAAAGGACTGTAGTAAAATTGTAACAACATCATGATGTGTAAATAATCTAAACTTGGATAGGCCTATGCTAAATCCCACAAGGCCAAATGGACAACCCTTGAAATCAAACCATCATCAGGTATGTCCATGACATAGTAGTAGACTCATGCAATCTTGTATCCTTCCATCTAGCCATCTTTCTATAAACTACTTCAGACTTTAGTCCATCTGTCCGCCCGTGTTTCCGTTTTAGTGTCTTGCTGTCCGTCCATCTGAAAGCCAGAGTATTACTTTGTCCATATCTGTCCATCCTTGTCTCTACTGAACATCTACCGGTCCTTTCCGGAACGCAAGTCGGTGGTGATGGGGTCATGCTGAATGGTCTGGTGCAACATCAGAGCCAGAAGGCCCGCCCGATTGGTCATCGCTGTCCGTACATTCCTCTCCTGCTCAAACAGCTCGTCCAGCTTGTACCACTGGAGGGAGGGTAGAGAAACAAACATAAGCAAAGAGAAATAAGGGGGGGGGGAACTTCAACACAATTAAATAACCCAAACAACACGTATTGTTACATGTAAGTAAAGCTAACAGGGATGAAGATGTAGCGGTCAGTCTCGTACCACACGGACTCTCTCCAGGTCCACCTCTGCTCGCCGCAGCTTCTCCCAGCAGTAGTGTTTGTTACACTTGCGTTTAGCCACCCTGCAGTACTCTCCAGTAGGTTCAAACACATCTCTCACCAAGGGGACACCCGCACACCTCGTCCACAGGCACCTGATGAGGGGATAGGCCAAAAAACGACTTGAGAACACTGGTACTGTTGTAACTGATGAATACTCCGAAGATAGAGATGTAGGATATATGCACACGGAAATACAATAACCCAGACATGCAGACAGAAAGGTTGGATGTCAGAAATGATCATGCTATCAGGCAGTAGCGTAGGGTGTTCTAAAAACCTGTTGAGAAACACACCTTTGGATCCCTTGAGTGCTCTGGACACAGCACCTGCAGCCGCTTGCAGTAGGTCTTACTCTGAGGGTTGTAAACATCACAGAACAGTCTGGTGGCTCTGAGGAACAAATGGAGACATGTTGGTGCCCCTCAACAGACTGATATTCCTGACAGGAAGTGTTGACAACATTCCAATGTGAAAAATGTTTATATATTGAGAATGACTAGTAGTAGTTATCTTACCCTTCGATGCGAGTGGGGTACATGGATCCAAAGGACGTCTGACTCTCGTACTGTGGAAGAAGAAACATGATAACACTCAGTGGTGTCTTAATATGAAACACACCATGGAGTCTGGAAGAATCCAGCCTCCCTGTCTACTGACCTTGGCGTAGCACCTCTCCATATGTCTCAGCGCCACCTTGGGGTTGATGGGGTGACTGCAGGACACACAGAAGATCTGTAGATCCGTGTCATCCCCCTCTCCTTCAATCACCTGAGGACACAAAGACAGGGAGCAGGTTAGGCGGTAGGATCAGACCTGAACAGAATATAACGATTTTATTCATGACTAATTTACAAAATTATACACATTCACACAATTTAAACTAATACATAGTTGAATTCATCAAGGATGATTTGAATAATTGATGAGCCTAGGATGACGTGACCCCTGAACTCTGACCTCCTCGTCCTGCTGCACGACCTGCTGCTTGGCCTTGGTGATGATGCCCTCCAGCTCATGGAAGCGCTTCTCCATGTCGGTGAGGCGCATGCGGGCCGACTGCTGGTCGCGGCGGATGCGCTCCAGCAGCTTCTTGCCCTGCTCCTCGGCGATGCAGGGGCTCTGCTGCCACTGCTGGATCCGCTGGGGCAGGATCTCATAGATGCGACTGCACAGCGGGGGGAGGAAGGGCAGGCAGGTTGGAAGACAAACACAAACAGGTAGGCAGACAAACGGAAAGACAGGTAGGAAAGCAGGAAGAATGGTTGGAAGACATCCAGGTAAGCAAGCGAACAGTAAGTAGTAACTCGAGCACAAAACAGGGCTACATCCATGAGAGCATTTTGATTCTGTCCTATAGTGTAAATCTGGGAGTGTCCTTACTTGGCAGCCAGCTTCATGCCACAGTCCTCGGAGCAGTATTTAGAGTTGGCGCGTGCCGCCTCCACACAGCCGGGGCCCAGACACTGCCTGGTGGCAATGCCCTCCTTCACCTCTGTGCTGCGGTCGCTGTGGCGCACACGCTCACGGTGCTTCTGTTTTTGCTTGTGGCGACGCACTTTATTATCCTCTTTCTGAAAGTGAAGGCGGACAGACAGTAGAGATAGATTCATTACCACAGTCAAGGTTGGTTCTAGATTTAGAAATTGAAACGTTTTTTTTATATACATCCATTTGTACCCAACAGTCAGGTGCTGAGTAAATCAACATTAGTGCGTAAAAAGTCTATTTCTATCTGGGCAAGAGGCAGAAAGAAAGACAACAGTGTGGTACAGTTTGTTTACCTTCTTCTCGGACCTCTTCTCTCTCCTCTTCACGTGTTTGACCTTCACAGCCCTCTTCCTCGTTGCTGGGTCCGAAGCACCATCCTCATCATCACTGGCCCATGGCTGGACACATCAGAGAATGAGGGCTGCTTAGCATAAATCGTATCACATCCTAACAATCTTACCATGTTGCACCAGTCCTACCCCAGTCTTACCATGTTGCTGTCATCGTATCCTGCAGCCTTGTAGTGCTGGTAGAGCTCCATCTCACTCTCGCTGTACTCGTCCGACAGGTTCTCCGCCCTGCGCAGACGACCTCTGCCTTTCGCTGAGGAAAACTCCTCATCCTTCACTCGCAGCATTTTCTACAGGAAGGAGAGACACTGGATATTAGAGAAGTGTCAATGGCTGTCGCCAAGGAGGCTTCCCACACTGGACTACCATGGTGGGAGAGGGGTGGAAAGCTTGGATCCTGGGTACATGAAGGTATTTTACACAATGGTTCTTGTGTGTGTTTGATAAAACCTATCCTGTACACAGTAGTAACTACTCTCATGGGTCCCAGTTTTATCCACACAGCTCCCCCTAGCATATTCTAACAGCATTACAGCAAAACAATTGAGAATGTTGAAATTCTCAGATTCTAACTACACATTCCCAGAATGCATAGGAGTGAACAAGACAGGCGATGTTAGAAGGTTAGAATCACTCACTCTGGCTCGCACGTCACACTGCCTGAACCGGCACTTCTGGCGGATCTTGTTGGGTCCTCCGAACTTCTTCATGTCCTTGCAGAAGTCACACTGGGCACAGTCCACAGTCCTCATGCACGGCTCACACTCACCACACATGCGGGCTGACCGCTTCACCTGTGGACAGAGAGAAACAGCTCAGCCTGAAGCAGAACAATGGCTGAAACGTGATCCTACATTTTGTTTGCGATTGTCAGGACAAGGACAGCAATCTATGCCTTTTGTCTCTTTTGTTCTGACAAACCAGCGATGCCAGGGCCTAACAATGCTACATGTAGGTCATATGCAAGTCCTGAATTTACAGAGATAAGGTTCCTTTATATAGTATATATATATATATATAGTTAAATTAGTCATCCTACACCAATGAGTCATTTTAAACCCTTCATGTCATTTGGAATTGAGATTGATTAAAAATTAAAAGTGATGGTAGCTTGTGTTATCATTTCAGCTAAACAGATGCATTGTTATTCTAGCCTATCAAACCTCTGACCAGAGATAAGGAAGGGGTGTGTTACCTTAGAACCTCGTCGCCGGTCCATCTTCATGTCTGGAGTCCCGCTGCGCTGCTGTTTGTCCATCTTCTCCATTTTCTCCTGGTCCACCTCCTTCAGCTTCTTAGGACGGAACTTGATCTCCAAGGAGCCGTCTTTAGCTAGTCAGCAACACAGGTTACCCACACACACACACGTTAAACACAACACACTGGATCACTCAGATGAGATCATGTGTGTTTCAGACAACAAATCTAAACCGAGACATTCCTGTGTCCCTCAGGTCTGCTCACCTCGACATTTCTCACAGTACCAGACCCGGATGGCCTTGGCAGCCTTCTCTGAGATGTTGATGCAGTCGCCATGGAACCACTCGTTACAGCAGTCACACCCACTGCAGGGATAAAGGAAGAGGGAGTTAGGACCAACTGGGTACCTGGTACAGGAAGGCATTAAGTGTGTGTTTCATTGCACTACTATTTAGTCCTACAGGTGCTGTGCATGTGCCTGATGTGTTGTCTGATGGATCATGTGACTGATCATGTGACTGATCAGGGCCCGAGTGTGTGGAGTAGCATGAACATAACACCACACACATCATAAAGCAGTTGATGTCAGGCCTGCGGCACACACAGTAGACGGGAGCGTTGACCCGGTCCATACGAGACTCCGGCCCGGGCTTGTCAGGGTCTGCATCTGACACCTCGCTGTCCTGGAGGGGACATCACAACACACCATCACCAGCTCAGTTTCATCCTGTTTCTATCAGATGAATATCATCTGATAGGCTGCAAGAAGATCAACCCTTGGTGTTTTACAAACGGTCATTTCAAGTATTAGTGCATTTGCAGGGTTTACGTTGTATGATGTGGTGGGCTATGTCTGATTTCAATTAGGATCTATTGTTTACGTTTATGTCTGATTGCGTTAATGATCTATCTTCAATTGATGCCATGCACTATATTCGGCAATAAAACTGTGTATGGAATCTAACACGTTTATACAAAGTCATATTTTTGGGGGGAGACCAAGGTATTTGTAAAACAAATCTGCGGTTTTGCTAGTGGACAATGCAACTGTGTCCATTTGATGGAGCGCTGCAGATATAAGTAAGAACAGCTTTCCCCACTTACCATTCTCTGGATCCCGTCAAGCAGACTTTATAAAAAAATTATCATAATATGGACACTTCATTGAAGAGCACGCCCAGTTGCACAAAAAAAATACATAATTTCTGCCTGTTTTGTATTTTCAGATGCCTTCAAACAATGATTTGATCCAAAATGCTTCGTGTCCCCTTCTTCTCTTTTCTTGTTGATGTAGCCTAATGGTTGACATACCGCCATCTAGCGTTTGTAAGAAATAGCGTTCACTTGAAAATATGTATTTTCTTTACCGCTAGATGGCAGGGTTGGAATAGAAAATTTGCAACATCAGAACAATCTGATTATTTTAAATAATGTCTGTTATACCAAATGAATTCATCTTTTGTGTTTTTGATCGAACATTTTCGTGTCCTATTTTAGGCTAGTATTGTTATAAAATAACAACGCATCATCTGACTAGCGTATTACATATTGTAAGTCTATCAATAGGCCTACCAGTTACATTTAGAAATAGCCTACATATTTACATCTTAGCCTACATAAACACTGAGCTATTGAACTATTGTAGGCTACACTGAAAAGATATATTAAACATTCAGGCTCCAACTGGGCCATTAAGCCTTGCGCAACAGTGATTTATCTCGTGTGAACTCTAATGATTTAAACACAACTGTACCGTCCATGGTGCCATATATTTGTGGAGGAAGAGGGGGTGGTCGTTGATGACGCTCAAGCACTCAAATAAGTTTTGCCTCCCAGCAACGTCCAGACCCAGCTGCAAAGGTCCGCAGTACAAATGGAAGGATATCCGACAGAAGCTGGTTGTTAACTTCATGTCGTTTTATTTAAACGTTTTATATTAAAAAAAAGAGACAAAAGACAGGCTCAAAAATTAAGCGCAGGTGAGAATATTTTATTAAAATACCGGGGGGATTTGAGGCATGTTTTAGACCTCAAACATCCTTATACAGCATTGTTTGTTTTACGGATGTTTTTCTGTTTCTTATTTCATAAATAATATTTCGTGTACCACTAATTAATTCCTTCTTAGCTTTGAAAACACACACACACGCAGACACAAATTGTTTATTGCCTGGTTACACTTTAATATGGCAGCTTCCAAGTTTAAAGTTCAGTTATACCTACATTTTCAGTTACAGTGTACAGCTAGGGTATGGAGAGAAGGGACATTACTCTTTATGTTTGTAAGCAACCTCCTCCCTGTGTATCCCCCCAGGGAAGTCTCCAGGTATCTGGACAGGAGACTGGCACCATGGAAGCTGGGGTGCCCCCTCAGGGAGACGAGGAGGGTAGCTTTAACACCCAGACTAGTGTCACCCAGCCTGGACCAACTAAGGCCCAGGAGCAGTCTGAATGCCCCATCATCACTCAGCCTTTACCCAACAGAACACCTCCAGAGCACACAAGTGAGACGAGTCTATGGAGGAATCGCTCGAAATTCCTGTGTGACACTACTCGTGTAAAGATTGTGTAATACAGTTGCATGGTGAAATACATTTTAAACACTCTGTAGGGAGCCCATTTGGATTTGTCTATACGGCTGTTGTTTAGTAAAGAGTTTGTTTTGTGCTGTCATCTGTCAAGTACCATGGATTTGACATAGTATTCCTTCATGTTGGTGAACATGACAGACTTCTCCTCAGAGACTGATAGAACAGAGGATGGAGACAGTGACGATTCTATGACAGACAACCTCTCAACCAATGACGTTGCTCGACTCCTGCCTAACCACAAGTCCCCAAATCACAAAACACAGAAAGGTAAGGGTTGCTAGTCTTGATTCAATGTTGCATTCCCTCTGTTCCTTACAGTCACAGTAATAAGTCATTTCTATGTGTCACTCTGCAATGAACTTGGCTGGATAGTATTTATGATCTTTCTCTCTCTCTCTCTCTCTCTCTCTCTCTCTCTCTCTCTCTCTCTCCTTCTCCCTCTTTCTCTATCTCTCTCTCTTTCAATCTCTCCATCTCCCAACCAACTCTCTCAGAGGACCCCCTGAGCCAGGAGGACTCTTCACCCAGGCCAGACGCCCAGTTCACGGGGGACCCTCCCATCTGCACTCCCCCGTCGGCCACCTTGCCCCCGCTGCCCCCGCTGCCTCCCCAGTGTAACGGCCATGGAGGGCAAGAAGGCCAGGGTTGCCCGGACAACAAGAAGCGTCTGCCCTCCGCCACTAAGAGCCAGCAGTCCTTCAAAACCGACGCAGCCCAGATCCAACAGGTGGCAGGGGACGGTGAGGAGGACCCTGTCCACTTCAGGCTTCAGAGGCTGTTTGTGTGTTGAGCACTCACGGTTAATAACAATGTCGTGGCTCTGACAACTTTCTACGTGATGTATGAACCGTTTTTGAGTTCTTAACGTATCGTAAGGTATCTTAAGGTATCTCAAGGTAGGGAGGGAGTGCGGAGCTGCTAACGTCCGTTAACTGCCGTACCACAACCCACGAGGTGTCGAGGGCGTGTGTGTGTGTGTCCTGGTGTGAGCGAGAGACAGCTGTTATCAGTGGGCCACAGCAACGCAGATGCTCCTCTCAGCTCTCTCTATCTCACAAGGCAGACTTTGATAGCTGCTACATCGGCACCACGTTGACCTTATTCACATGTTTAGATGTGTGTAAATACAGAGTTGATATACGTCTCACATGTTCTGTGTTCTAACGTGACGTTTCCTCTCTCCGTCCAGACTGCTGTGTTCACTGTGTGCTGGCCTGTCTGTTCTGCGAGGGCATGTCTCTGTGCTCCGTCCTGTCCCAGTGTCTGGCGTGTGGCACGGGCTGTGACGCGCTCTGCTGCTGCGGCGAGGGGGCCTCGGGGGGCATGGCCTGCTGTGACGAGGACGCTTGCTCTGCCCTGTGGGATTGTGGGATATTGGAGGACTGTTGTGAGTCGTCCGACTGTCTGGAGATCTGTCTGGAGTGCTGCTCCATCTGTTTTCCTGCGTAGGACCAGCAGTGACCGACAACAGACTGGGACTGGACGGAGATGTGTCCCTGCCTACAGGACCAAAGGGCCTCTGGAAACCTGTCACTAAGAGTCTCTCTCAGTTTAGTTGTCATGATTAGCCCAATACAATGTCACCTACCATGCTGCTTTGAACTGGGACTGCAGACTGAAAAGTCCCCGACCTACACCTGAACTCACTTAAAGGGATATTTCACTAAAGAAAAGAAACAGTTTAGGCCAGGGTTGGTTTGCCCTGAACGGGCTCCCTCATTGATCCTAGGAGCTGATGTAGAACCGGGGGATGATCGAGACTATTTACCAGCAGTGTTTGGACTTTAGAAGATAAGCTTTAAGGACCCCCCTGAGGCTTGGTCCAGATCTGAGAGTGGCTTGGTTCCACAAACACCTCTCTACCATTTGAAGTGTGTCACCGGCATGTGATGTGTTCTCATGTTTGCTCCGCCTTGTCTTGTTGTGTTGTTTGTTTAGACAGAGGTTTGGCCACAGCAAAGGTTGCGTAAGCTGCACTGAAATGTTCAGCCTTCAAAGGCATTCACGCAAACAAACAATGAATTCCTAAGTTCAGCTTCTGAAGAGATAGCCAACTTCTTAGACAGATGGATGATTTAAACAGGCCATGTTGACACACTTGTTCTACGAAATTTGTGAAGTGAGTTATATTCCTTCTTAAGTACGAAAACTAAAGGATTGGGATATTTCTTTTAGTGAATCCTGCAGTTGTCTCTGTCTTTATTTATCAATGTGATGTGAATAAACCACTTCCAGTTTATCTGGGGCAATTGAATTTTTTCTTCAGTCAGCTCAAAAGCTAAACTTATTCTCAGTTATTCAGATTATTGTCAGTATGCATTCTGAATTACTACCTATTCACATACTGAAAACATAGCATAGAAACGCTAAGAATGGATTCTTTGTCAGGACAGCACCCCTCAACCGGCTGTGTTCAGAGAGCTCAGCTCTCCCTGAACTACTTTCCCAACTGTTCTCTCTCATTTGGGTTAAAACATCCATCTCCTCTCCTGCTGCCCTGTCTCTTTAACATCCTCGTACAGTAGGATGACTGAATGTGCTAGACCCAGTGTGCTGAATCTGGTCTGCAGGAGGCCGGCTTGGAGTCCTAAAATATTAGTCTGTGTGTGTTGAATGTTACAGCTGTTCTCTAGCTGTGCGTCCATGTTTGTGTGCCTGCGTGTGTGCTGACTGAGAATCGAGCTATGGATGTGTCAGCATTGTTGCATTTGGGGTAAGTTTAATTGAGGTTGTTGATGTAAAGGAAGAAAAGTGCAGACTCAGACATCTCAAGCGCATCACAGACGTGCTTAGTGGGTTTACACAGGTGCGTGTGTGTGTGTGTGTGTGTGTGTGTGTGGTGTGTTTGACACATGTAGAGCATGAGACAGATGTTGCCCAGAATCGAACCAAACTTTCAGTTCTGAGTATTCTGTTCAATTCTTTAAATGTTCTTTTGTAAATCTCTTGAAAGGATTCTGAGAATCACTGTAGCTGCCGATGGTAAAATGAAACTTGAACTTGTATTTCAACTTTAGTCAGGAAATGAGAAACATGCACGCACTTTATCTATTGAACAATATCCACCACCTGTTTTCATCCTTCTTCTAACTCTGTGTTTTTGGTAACCTTTGTTAGACTTGGCAGGATGACACCGGAAAGACAGACAGAGATAGCTGGCCTCTACTTGCACTACCCCAAGCTAGAAAGGATCTCCAAAATACACCTCAAACTGTTACGGTATGTGTGTGAGAGAGCAAGATTAGGAGAGAACAGGGAGTTGAAATCCTTCCAAGATGTAATGTGATAGCTGCCGCACCTTTGCAGATGTTAAACGTACCAATAGCATGAAATATTCTCTGATTCTTCGACAAAACATGGGCTCACAGGGCACAGTAAAGTACAATGCCCAGCACGGTGCTGCAGTGATCCAGTTGTGTGAGGAGGAGGAGGGGAGAGCAGGAGAAGAGAGAGAGAGACCTGGGGACCTTCCTGGGAACTGAAACATTCCTGGAGCAACCCAGCAGGAGCCAGGAGAAGTAGAGCAACTGTCTTCATGAGTCACACTGCACCTACATTACGGTGTACAGACATGTTTACACCAAGTCACGGATAGTTGTGTGTTTGTCTAGATGGATGATACCGGGGGGATATCTGTATGTTTGTCCAGCACACTGAGGCTTGTCCCGCCGGGTCTGGAGAACAGGAAGGAAGAGGGTGTTTATTGTAGCGATGGTGCCAGGCCATCCACAACAGGAAGTGGAGGAAGTGACTGAGATGACAGGCCCTGCTGACACTGACGCCCCAGGGAGTGACCAGCCCAGCCCTGCGTCGTTGCCCCGGCGACCCTCCGCTTGCAGCCAGACGAACATCAAAGAGATCCTCTCAGACAGGAAGCAGCTTTCACAGCTCCGCCCCTTCGTCAGTATTGGTTGCTGTGAGAGGCAGATCATCGTTCGCCTGGTATCCATGATGACCATCCAATAGCAATCTGTCCATCGATCTATCCATCAGTTCATCATGAACCTGAACTGATCATGATCCCTTTTAGCTTTCAGATACCAGTTCAATAGCGAGGCTTTAGCTTGATGGACACACAGACCCTGTGAGTCATACAGATGGAAACCACTGACATAACTAGCGTAACAGAACGTATGCAGTCACAAGTGCCATGAGATCTTGACTGTACGTGTGGAACCTTGGCTGCAGAGAAATAAAGCAGAATTCTCTCGAGGTAGCTTTTGTTACAGTGTTCACATCATGCACCGTACACTGGAAAACATATTGCTGCAAACGAAGAGAGTTTCCATCTTGATACGTTTACGTGATAGGATCATAAGACCCCAAATCACTTCTTTCTCCTTGTCTCACTCTTTCTTCCCCTCGTTCCACACTTTCTTCCTTCTACTTCTCTTCATCTGATACTCGCCTTATCTTTCCTCTCCAATTCATCTCCTTTTCAACTTCCGTTTTCACTCCCTTTCCTCCTCCATCTCACCTCGTCTCCAACATCAGAGATGGGGTCAAACCCAGTCCCAGCTCAGGCCCAGGGCGGCTCAGGCCCAGGGCGGCTCAGGCCCAGGCTGGCTCAGGCCCTGGGCTGGTGGGAACTCCCAGGCATCGCCTCAGGCCCTGGCTGTGTGGGAACTCCCAGGCATCGCCCTCCTACTACAGAACATATCAGATGCTTCTGAAAACACAGCGTCTCTGTGGGCCTTCCAGCCCAGTCGGGCCTGGCCCAGCATGAGGGCCCACCCTGCACCGTGGGCTCCAGCCTGGGGTGGATATACTATAGCCTGGGCTCTGCTCCACTAACACTGCCTGGGGTGGATATACTATAGCCTGGGCTCTGCTCCGCTAACACTGCCTGGGGTGGATATACTATAGCCTGGGCTCTGCTCCACTAACACTGCCTGGGGCAGGGAGCACTGCAGGGACGGGGTCCAAAGCTAATACAGAGTTATGAGGAGGGAAATGTGTTTTTATGAAGAGATGACTTCTAATTTTACAACAGGGAGGGATGGAAATGGAGACAGAACAAAGGGACATTGTGCCCCTGTAACAAGCTGGTGTTATGGTGTGTGTTTGAGAATGAGTGTGCAAGCGTGTGTTGTTTTCCGTGTGTAAGATCAGAGGCCATAGATTTCTTGCATTCTACTTGTGAGCAGGCTGCCAATTTCCAGCAGCACCTTTAATAGGATTTAATGACAAAGTGACAAAAGGATGCACCCTGGTGGTAATAAAAAGCATTTTGATGAACATTTGAGGAACATACCAAAAACACACTGTTTCTTTTCTATTCCATCTTTATTACCTTTCTTCATAGAGCATTACGATTCTATCAAAAATGAAACAATGATCAGTAAAGGAAACACATGTGGCAGTATCAGAACACATGCAGTATGACAGTATGTCTACTTGGACGACACACTTTTGACAGCTGATGAACAAAAATCCCTTTCAAGAAATCTTGACTTCTGATCGGACCGGACATTTCACAGACCAGTTTCGGATGTAAACAACACTAGATCACATGATCCATCAGAACACCGCTTGTTTCTAATAACCCCCGGACTAACAGTCCCCACCGTCTTGTGAGCAGGTGTGGGTTGAAGGTATATGGTTCTGGGAGACACTGAACAAGACAACATGATCATACAAGGTACTCTGAAAGGAGTCCAGAACTCTACAGCTGGACTTTGGATGAAGTCGTCACTCCTGAAACAAGCAGAGCTCTGCTACCCCACAGCTAACAGACGAGCACCTCATCTGTCTGTACAAGCAGAGCTCTGCTACCCACAGCTAACAGACGAGCACCTCATCTGTCTGTACAAGCAGAGCTCTGCTACCCACAGCTAACAGATGAGCACCTCAGCTGTCTGTACATGCTGCAGAGGCTCCTTTCTGACCAGCATACCAGATATGACATCACATCACAGAGTCTACCTTCAAAACAAACACACTAGTAATGCCTGAGAGGAGAGGAAGAAAAGGTGATACAGGACCAGGAAATGACCACTGATTGGCTACTGCAAAACTTTCACAAAAGGAAAGGACACATTCTTGTTGCACCTTGAATTTCTTTGCAGGCCAATGGCATGGTTGAAATGACCAGCATTTACATACTATATATACTCATATTACTCTCTCGATACTCATGACGTACAAAGCAGTCCTAATGTAGTATTGCTGCTTCGAGCCGTCCGATGTCCCCATGAACACATTCACACCCTCTGCACCATGTAGTTAAGAGTGAAGATTAGACATATTTCATATATCATTAAAAAAAGAAAAGAATTAAGGCCCAATATACGCAATGCTACCATATAACTTTATATAGGTGAGTATTTTATAATTTTTACACTAAAATAATTGTTAATAAAAGTTTTTCTCTTTAGAACATAATGCTATACTGAGTTATGTACAATTAATATTTACATAGACTAACTAGGTATAAACTGTTAACTGTCAAAATGTCAATTCTGTTTGCATATGTAGGGAGTCAAGACTGTAGTTCTGGAAGTTTCCTCCTCTGCTATAGCACCCAGTATAGATGCCGGAAGACCACAGACTTGATTCCCCTTTCTCTGTTCATATCGCTCTTTTATGCCAGTACAAAAACAATAGGATGGGAAGTCAATGAAGAAACATGATTGAATAGACCCATGATCAGAACATCTACAAAACAAAGGACTGTCAATACCAGCACAAAGACAAGTCAGGTTGTTAAAGCATGGTGTCAGTGCCTGATGGCACTACTGACGGCTACAGACGCACCCTGATGGTCAGTGACCCTGCGGTCTGCCCAAACCCTCGATGTGCTCTAGCTAGGCCCCTCTAACATCCAGCAGCTACATGGTCTACCCTGCAGAACAGTATCACACCAGCACAGCCTCGGTGTGGTGCTCCCCTCCCCCTCACGTCCCTGTGTCTAACCTGCACTGTGGCCCCTCCCCCTCACGTCCCTGTGTCTAACCTGCACTGTGGCCCCTCCCCCTCACGTCCCTGTGTCTAACCTGCACTGTGGCCCCTCCCCCTCACGTCCCTGTGTCTAACCTGCACTGTGGCCCCTCCCCCTCACGTCCCTGTGTCTAACCTGCACTGTGGCCACTCTGTCTCCTCCCCCTCACGTCCCTGTGTCTACACTACACTGTGGCCCCTCTGTCTCCTCCCCTTCACGTCCCTGTGTCTAACCTGCACTGTGGCCCCTCCCCCTCACGTCCCTGTGTCTAACCTGCACTGTGGCCCCTCTTGCCCCTCCCCCTCACGTCCCTGTGTCTAACCTGCACTGTGGCCCCTCGGGCTCCTCCCCCTCACGTCCCTGCTGCACTGTGGCCCCTCAGGCTCCTCCCCCTCACGTCCCTGTGTCTAACCTGCACTGTGGCCCCTCGGGCTTGTTTGCACGCTGGAGGGGACCTATCAGATATTACAACAGTAAAAACACAGTCAGTCTGGTCAATAACAAGGAGCTCCATGACCTCTGACCCTCTGGGATCCACATGTTATTCAGAAGACTGAGAGTTGCTCAGATCTCAGGTTGGTGGGACTCCACACCGGCTGTCCAAATCTCCTTACTGTCTGTTTTTCCTGAGGACTGTATAAAAACTAGGTATGTTAGCTACTAAGAAGTGCTGCACTATAAAACTATCCCTTTTTGTTTCTGTTAAAGGCTAAAATCCTTTAAATAAAGGTGTCATGCAAAACAAAGAACAAAACAGTATATAAAAAAATTGCCATGATTTTGAATTTTACATGAAACTTATCTGGCTTTTTGGAACTTTTAGTTTCACTGAGACAATATGCCCCAATCCTACTCTTGCATCAGTTTTTTAGAGTGCTCAATGCTGTTGGGTTTTAAAACTACACAACAATAAAAACAGAGACACAAACATAGGTGCATATCTAGGATGTGTATCTCTACGCCTCTGTAGACTACACTCCGGTCCATTTGTGTTCCTTTTAATGCTAAAAAAAACCCCTCTCTTCCCTGTGGAATTCTCCCTAACAATCTACTCCATTTCTACGTCAGTCTAGCAAGCCTTTACACGAGGCTGTTTGATCCTCATCCTCATTGTTGTCTGAGAGAATATTTAAACAGAAGCTCAACCACGCAGTCAGATAACAACGCTGCAATTCATCAGCCAACACATCTTCGATTCCTCCTGCTGGCCCTCTGCTGTGATGAAAATTCATTCCAAAACGCACGTGTGCGGACCCGACTACATGTCCTCCTCCATGCTGAAGCTGCTTCTGCGGCTGCTGGTCTTGGAAGCCCTGGGAGACACTGAGGAGAGTAGGGGGTCGCCCCCCGCCACGGGGGACAGCCCCCCCTCGTCATCCATCAAGATGTCCCCCAGGCCCATGTCGGCCAGCAGGCCAGGAGAGAACACGGAGGAGGCCGACGGGTCCTCCAGCTCGGCGAAGCTCAGAGAGCCCAGGTCGAGCGGGCTGCTCACACCCATCGACATGCCGTCGGACGAGGGCAGGAAGGCATGCGACGCAGCCACCACGTTGGTCCCGCCCAGGGTCAGGAGGATTTTGGTGTCTACCACATTGGGGTCCAGGGACTGGGACAGGCTGAGCAGGGAGGAGGAGCCTTGGGAGGAGGAGGCGGAGCTGGAGAGGCCGTGGACACGAGCCTGCATCTCTAACTCCTGCAGACGACAAAACAAGACACAGTCAGACAACAACACAAGGATGACTCTGTATCAGTGTGTTTGTGTGTGCATGTGCCTCAATGCATGTGGGTGTCTAACCTGTATTCATAGAAGTCTGTGTGAGTATGTGTGTGTGTGTGGGTGTGTGTGTGTGTGAGTATGTGTGTGTGTGAGTATGTGTGTGTGTGAGTGTGTGTGTGAGCTCTGACCTGTATGCGCAGCAGCAGGCTGCGGTTAGCGTGCTCCAGCTTCCTCTGCCTGGTCTCCATCTCCTTGCTCCTCTGCTGCTCCTTCTGCAGCTTGCGGATGTAGTCCACCGAGGCCTTCAGGATGGTGCCCTTGTTCCAGCGCTGCTCCCTGTCCCCGTAGCACGGGGGTCAGTGACAGGGAAGGAACACACACGCATGATTACACACGCTAACACACACTTTCAACTTTCCCACCACACACACACACGTGTAAACAAACATTTCTGTCCATGGGTACTTACGGGTCACTAGACTTTGGGATGAGAGCTCCCAACTCTTTGATCCTGTCGTTGATGTTGAATCTCCGCCTCCTCTCGACTGTGGAGGACAAACACACACTTCATCAGCATCATGTGGGCCTCACAAGCAGCTCCAGCAGCATCATGTGGGCCTCACAAGCAGCTCCAGCAGCATCATGTGGGCCTCACAAGCAGCTCCAGCAGCCTCATGTGGGCCTCACAAGCAGCTCCAGCAGCATCATGTGGGCCTCACAAGCAGCTCCAGCAGCCTCATGTGGGCCTCACAAGCAGCTCCAGCAGCCTCATGTGGGCCTCACAAGCAGCTCCAGCAGCACCATGTGGGCCTCACAAGCAGCTCCAGCAGCATGTCTGCCCCGTTACTTCTCTATTACAGCTTTTCTAGATTGCTTGAGATTTCCCAAACAGAATTGACTTTGTCAAAACAGTTGACGGACCAAAACCGGAACACAGACTGTCAACAAAACAACTACTGTCATCAAAACATACAACTTGAAACGTAAATCAATCATTAGACAATGGCCCAATAAAGATTAACTACAACTATCAAGAAACGTAGTTAAATATTACATTTTGTAACAGAAAGAATGTGACCCAACAGTATGAATACACAGAAAGGTTTTTCTATGTACATGTATATATTTTTTCATTTTTAACCGTTACAAATTCCAGGTAATCTGCCCTTTATCTGAAGAATACAACACAAGGCATCTCCAGAAAGGCAACAAGAGCAGGATTAGCTCTCATCTGTCACTCACGCTACATGTTTCTATCATGGATATTTCCCAAAAGGTATTTACTTACATGGTGCATTACAAGATGTACCTGTTATGTAGGAGTCCATACTGATTGCTTGTTGAGCAATTGTGTAAATAAATCTTGCACAGTCAGAAGAGGTTCACAGTTACAAGAGGGATTGGTATGTCCCTTGATCTGATGTGTTAATGTACTCTTTGGCAAAAACAAAGAACCCTGCTGTGCTTGTTGGCTTGTGTTGTAGAACATCACAAGCATGACAGTGTTCTTCAGCCTGTAAAACATCTAGATCATCTCAGCGATCTAGAGAAATAGTAAGTAGCGATCCCCACTCTGTGTTGATGAAGACCTATGTCAGCAGGTAGGTGAAACACTCACTCAGGTTGTGGTTGTCCTTCTTCTGTCTCTCCTTCATTATAGCCTTCACCTCCACATCTACTAACACAATAAAGACAAATCATATCATCGTTAGTTCACCAAATATGCAAATGTCTACAGCTCCTGGAAAGCAGAAGGTTGTGATATCTTGAGCAGATAGGGTAAAGGGATGTGATTATTCATGACTCCTCAGCTCATGGAATAAGTTACAATGACTGATACAACAAACCAAACTAAATTAAGCATGTCTAATAGGAGTTTAAGGAGGACAATGCAAGTCTTTGTACGTGTGTGTGTGTGTCTGTAAGAATGTCTGCGGCTGTGTGTGTGTCTGTGTGTGTGTCTGTGTGTGTGTGTGTGTGTGTGAGTGCAGAGTATGCTGGAAAACAGGGAAGTGGGACAGGAGAGTGTGGAAACTGGACCCGAACGAGGGACTGAGAGGAGGAAGTAACGTGTGTCACCAATGCTGACTGACAAGACAGACAAGGCCAGGACAAGATGGAGAGATGCACACATCTACAGCAAGATGGAGGGCCGAATGAAGAGAGCTGGACAGAGTGGATGTAGTGAAGTAGGTGTAGAGTGGGCTAGGTTGAGGTTCTGTAGTGATGTCACAGGGGGTGACAGTGTGTATGGAGGAGCTCTACAGGGAGGTGTGGAGGACTAGCAGGGTACAGAGCAGAGGGGCCCTGAGGCTCCTTCACTGAGGCTCTGCAGGTCTTACCCGAGAGTTCCGTCTTGACGTTGTGCAGATCTGCAGGACACGAGTTGCTAACGGTGATGGTGGGCATGGCCATCCCAGTGCTGCTGTACACATCCAGCAGGTTCCCTGATACTGGCAGCTGCATGGAGACAGGAACAAGTCACACACACACACACCTAGTAGCCCCATCTTGAGATGCTACATATGTCCTACTCCCTGCAGTGATGACCTTGGAGTGCCCACTAGTACAACACTGTAACCTCTCCCAGTCCTCAGGTGGACCTCTGAGGATGCAGCTACATTGTGGAACACACAAGGTCGCTCCCTGCCTCCCCAAGCCTGCCCGGCCCTGCCACGGTGCGACAGCCACAGCCCCACACAGCCCAGCGCACACCAGACTGCCATCAGGACACAGCCATCAGGACACAGCCATCAGGACACAGCCATCAGGACACAGCCATCAGGACACAGCCACCAGGACACAGCCACCAGGACACAGCCACCAGGACACAGCCACCAGGACACAGCCACCAGGACACAGCCATCAGGACACAGCCATCAGGACACAGCCACCAGGACACAGCCATCAGGACACAGCCACCAGGACACAGCCACCAGGACACAGCCATCAGGACACAGCCATCAGGACACAGCCATCAGGACACAGCCATCAGGACACAGCCATCAGGACACAGCCATCAGGACACAGCCATCAGGACACAGCCACCAGGACACAGCCATCAGGACACAGCCACCAGGACACAGCCACCAGGACACAGCCACCAGGACACAGCCATCAGGCCCCTGCCTGTGTGTATCCAGAGGATCTGAACTGAAAGCTTACTTGCTCACCAGGGCAAAATAAGATCAAAAGAGCACTAATACCATGCATGCTTTCTCAGTCTTCCTCTTTCCTTAATATATCAAACTATTTGAAGTATGCAAGCCTTCATCATCAACAATCTCCCATGGCCACATCTACTCCTTATCTGGCTCAGGTCCCTATCAGAGTCCATGTGGTCTGGCCCACGCTGCACAGGGACACAAGCCCACGCTGCACAGGGACACAAGCCCACGCTGCACACCACACCAGCCACGGCTAATGACATCCTGAGTACAACTTCACATGCATCCGTTTCAAGCTGACCATGCTTAACTTAACTGCTGACTTCAAAACTAAAATGAATGAAATTTGAGAGGAACCCCGACAAAACTACAATCTCACCAAGTCAAGAGATAATTTTCCAAATTGTGATGTGTAAAATATGTCTATAAAAACAGCATACCTCAGTCTTTGTATATAAAAACAGCATACCTCATTCTTTGTATATAAAAACAGCATACCTCAGTCTTTGTATATAAAAACAGCATACCTCAGTCTTAATTCCTTTCTTTTCATGCTCCGGCAGTAACACCAAAATCCTCATCTTCTCCTCTGAGACAAAGCTAACACTCACAACTCACATCCCTGCCTTTTCTTTCTTTTTCTCTTTCTCTCTGTCTGTCCCTCCCTCCCTCTCTCTCTCTCTCTCTCTCCTCTCTCTCTCTCTCTCTCTCTCTCTCTCTCTCTCTCTCTCTCTCTCGCAGAGCACCGGGGACAGTTGAGAAATGGGGAAACGTCTCTTCAAGGAAAAAAAACAGCTATGCTCTGTTCCACAGTAAGCTATCAGTGTCTAACACCCAGCACACACACACCGACACACACCCAAGCGCTTGTGCATAGCACACTGACCCCTCCCACCCAGCTTAACCTTGCCTGGCTCAGACAAAGTCACCCTAGACCCCTAGTCAAGACAAGCACAGCCCAGCCCAGTACAGCTTTCAGTCTAGCCCCACCTAGTACAGTTCAGTCCAAATCAGCCCAGCAGAGCAGAATCTCAACTATAGCCTAACCCCAGCCCCAGCCCCAGCCCCAGCCCCAGCCCACAGCCCCAGCCCCAGCCCCAGCCCCAGCCCCAGCCCCAGCCCCAGCCTAACCTAGTGTGGTCTTGGTCAAGCCAGGCGTGGTCACTGTTAGACATGTGTTACATCTTTATGTTTACTTCCACTACCAGCATGGGATTCCTGCCTTTCTCTCTCCCTCTCACACACACTCACACAGGCCTGCAGGAGACCTCTGTTCTTCTGACAAGCTCGATACGGTTATCTCTCTTGACACAAACCACAGCTGCTTTCAGGAGGAAGCGACACACACTGACTGGAGACACTGCTGCTCTGAGCACAGTGTTCCTTCCTCTGGCTGGGATCACAACTGATCCGGCTGATCTCTCCATGTCTGAAACTCACACACACACACATACAAAACACACACCGTGTTGGGCAGCTGCAGGCCGGCATCCATGAGCGTCAGGAAGTCATCGTTCAGACTGGACTCCAGGCTGATGATGTCATCAATCACGTCCTCCATCTGAGACAGACAGACAGACAGACAGACAGGTGTTAGGGAGCCAGTCTGACAGACAGAACCACTAGAACCACAGACAGAGATGATATTATACTGACAGTCTGATTTAGAGATCTTTCCCCTGTCTGACTCTGGTTTCTTTTTTTTTACCATCTTTTGCCATAATCTCCATCAACGCACAATACAACTAACTGACAGTCCACAGTTATATTTTGACAGAGCTTCTTTGAGGCGATGGAGTTAACGTAAGTTAATGTGTCTGGCCTCGCGTTCATGAACTCTGAAGACACAGGCCGCCAGGCCCTTTCAGGAGCTGAACGTTCCTTTATTAGCCACTAGCCAGCCTCCACCTTCTGCTACGCGTGCCGAGCTCTTTAGGCTGACGGTGTGGCATTTGACAGCCCTGTGTGGCATACACACACAGACACACGGGAGAGCATTTCTAACTCATGCAGCTATTGTCGATAAAGGAGGAACTGGCGTGAAGGTTAAAGGAAGTGAAAGACCAAGCAGTTGGTCATCTGGAAGGAACATCGAAAAAACCTGAGTTAGCTCTTAGCTCAGTGTGTGTGTGTGTGTGTGTGTTTGTGTGTGTGTGTGAGTGTGTGTGATCAATGAACAGTCATACTACTACCTCTTCCTTGTGAGAGCTGAGGCTGAGCACAGCCAGAGGGCTGCTGGGCGTGCTGCTGACCGCAGGAGTCAGCTCGGGGGCGGAGCCAGACTGGGGCGAGGGCGACACCCCCAGCATCTGATTGGTGTCCGTGTTGCCCAGGGTGGTGGAGAGGTACTGCTTGACCTGCTGGCGCTGAGCCTGCTGGATGTGGTACCTGGTGGGGTTCTCCAGGTGGGTCTGGACCTGGGAGGGGAGAAGAGGATGGGGGTTAAAAGGAGAGGGAGAAAGGAGGGGGGGAGCAAAGGGAGAAAGGGAAGAGAAGACAGCGTGTAAACGAGACAAAGCGGCAAGTCATCGAGAGAGAGGAAACGGGTTTGATTGAAGGACGATAATGATGAAGCCGTCGTGATCCAAACAGCGTACACTGTGCAGGCTTTCCGGTATTACCTTGAGCACCTCCACGGGCACCTGTGCGGGCGGCTGTCGTGCGGAGGAGAGGGCCGGGGAGACGGAGATGGCGGGCGAGGTGTCGTTGGAGCGGAGCAGGGCGCTGGAGGCCTGCTGCTGGGCCTCGCGTCTCTCCTGCTCCCGGGCCTGCTGCCTCATCAGCTCCTGCCGCATCAGCACGCGGGACGACATGACGGAGCCTGTCGTCACCGAGGCCAGCGAGGGGGAGGAGTCACAAGCCGTCACAGACGGGCTGAGGGGAGACAGAGAGGAAGGGCGAGATCAGCCAATCAGCTGTGTGACTGGGTGCTGCTCCCTGCAGCGGAGGGATGAAAGCATGGTGGGGGGGGGGCTGCGTCGCTTGAAGTAGGCAAATTTACATTTAGTCATTTAGCAGACGCTCTTATCCAGAGCGACTTACAGTAAGTACAGGGACATTCCCCCGAGGCAAGTAGGACACAACGTCATTTGGCATGGCCAGGAATCGAACTTGCAACCTTCTGATTACTAGCCCGATTCCCTAACCCGCTCAGCCACCTGACTCCTGTCAAGATTCCCCACAAGACTACATCCACCTCACTGTGCCTGCACTTCCTGTCTGACAGATACCACGGCCGGGTCTCAATTCTGTCTCATAGATCATTGAGCGAAACTCCAAGGTTGGGTCTTAAAACTGTTTACTTAAACACCCGAGTCCCATTCGTCCCAGATCTTCCCTCTGATGTGAAAGAAGCAAGGATTAAGAAGATGACGAGAGAATCCCATTTGAGATCTGGCCCGCCTTTGCTGATTCACTGGGAAGTCCCAGAGGAGAACTGGAACTCGTAACACCATCTGATCTCAGCTCTTGCACACACTAAGACTTAGATCCCAGTTCAAATCCAAGGCTGTGTGTGCCAAAGATAAACTTCAGTTTATCTTTGTCAAAAAACTAAAGAAGAGTTGATAGCTTCTTGTTGGCTACTGGGTGAGAGTTCCCCCCTGTTCTATATGTTCCCTCTGTGAGAGATGAGACTGTATAAACACCATGCTTGTCTCCAAGGAACACAGGTGAATGTGTGCTGAGTCACTGCTGTCCCTGGGTGCACACACACACACAGTAACCGGATCTCCTGCTTCAACTAGTCTGTATTAAACTGTAAGTTGCTTCACTGGAACGTTTTTTTCCCTACCTCCCATTTCCCTCTCTCCTCACTATGCAGCACATAAGTAAACACACACACACACACACACAACCTTTCAAAGAACACAATAGTGGCAGACAGGTATGAGAAAACAACATGGAAGGAGCAGAAGCTAATGCTAGCGGAGGGAATATTTCCTTCCCTGCGTTTGTTTCTGTGCGTATTTTCATGAACCTTGATTTGTTAAGGGCTCCACCTTGAAACGTGTGCATGCGCGTCTACCTCAGAGTTATGGGCTGGCTCTTGATCTGGTAGAAGGTGTCAGTCTCAGAGGTGAGGATGCTCTCCACCTCGATGTCTGCTACGATGCCTGACTCTGGCAGCAGAGGCTCCAAGCTGGAACACAAGAGAACACGGAACGTTAGCAATGGAACACACGGAACAGAAAACACAAAGGACTCCTGTTCTACTTTAGGGTATCTGTTTCTGTTTCAACTATTAATATATCTGTGACAAGAATACTGGAAAAGAGAGAGCTCACAACAGACTCAAACTGCCCTGTCCAGCTGTGTCCCTGGAGAGCTAACCCGCCAGCCTGTGTCCCTGGAGAGCTAACCCTCCAGCCTGTGGCTCTCAAGGGACTGGCTGGGCTGCCCCAGGCCTATACCTTTTTTTCCACAGCTACTGAGCTGGAACCACAACAATGCATGACATCTTGGGCCTGCCGTTGATGAATACATGAATAAATCAGGACAAGCAATCAAATGATAATGATGTTGTAATAGGATGTGATGTCAGGAGCCGTGTGCTCTGTAATCAGACCTGTTGTAGGTTTCAACTGGTTCTTTACATTGAGTGGGTGTGGCAGCATAAGGCTGTAGGCTGTGTGGTGACAGAAACCACTCCATTGTTAATCTAATGCATACAAAGACCACTGCACTCTGAGCCTCAACATATGGACTACCTACATGTTGATCACCTTGTGCTGTTAGATCGTCTGAAACTATTTTCACAGAATGGATTAGATGGTGGCTCTTGATTCCAAAAGAAAAATCTTTACTATCAAGCCAACAAAACAGGTGTTAAAAATATTCCATTACAGAAAGAAATATGGTCCATAACAGAAAGTTTCCAAATGTAGTGTATTTATTTAGTGTAGGCTATGTGACAGCAAAACTACCGAAAGTGTTTATATTCAGAACAGTTAAAAAAACAACGTGTGTAACAAAACGTCTTAACAAGGTAATCCAATTTTGGATAAGTGTGCCTGTAATAATTTGTGGGAAAATACATAGACCCGACAGGTGTAATAGCTATTCGTCTACAACGAGGGGTCGAGATTCGGACTATGTACAGAATGTAAACACTGGTCTACGACATGTCATCTAGATTTACTCAAGAGGAATGGCACGCTCCAGGAAACAAACAGCAGCCCCGAATCCTCACAGCAGTTCGAATATGTGATTAAACTGATTGTTGAAGTATTTTAGCAAGGCTACTCACCATTAAATTGTGAAAATAAATGTTGATTTTGTGGTGCGTAACTCAGCCTGGACCCGAACGGTTAAATTCCATAATCGGTCCTGTCCGCTGAAATGTATTTTCTTATTCGCTTTAAACTAAATCCACAATAAAGCACAGACGAATGACGGTAAATACAAAACAAACCATAACTTGTCAAAAAATAATATTTTTTTGCTTAGGAAGCCATGTTTGGACTCAGCTCAGCTCACCGGTTTTCCATAGGAAATGGACATTTAAAACATCGGCTACTCGACGTTCAGCTATACCCCGTTAAAAGTCCGGCATGACCCGTTCCAAAAGCGTAGGCCTGGTCGATTAGAAAAACAGCCTTGTCCGTCGTGTCCTTTGACAATTTGCTAGCTAAATCGTTTAAGTTGCGAATGGCCTTCAGCTCGAAAGACATCGATAGAGTTTCTAAAAATAGGAAGCAAGTAAATGCGTTGAGAATGGGCCTATACTATCGCCGCTAGAGGGGGCGGTTGCGCTTCCCACTTGTCAGCCCTCAAAACAACAACCCATCAAAAATTGCTGTTTCAATTCGTGTATAAAGAACATTAATGTATCATTATTCAAGAGTGAAAACTAATGTGTAACAAAGATAAGAGGCAGTAAAAAATATATTTACATATCTAGTCTACCAGGGCAAAAAGAGACAACCATTTCATATTTAGGCCTATGTAAATATTAAAATAGACCTAGCCTACTATGTCATATGTGCAGATACTTGGTTCCAAAAACAAACTCACAAATTCAAAACATTTTCAGGAAATGTATAAGCTTCCACTAGCTAGTCATGTCAAGTTTCTAAATTCCAATCAATTACATGATGAAGACAGAAAGATAACTTGTTTATCAGCCAAGAACATCAGTCTGAGAAGTAGAGAAATGTGTCCAGTAACTGGTCTTATACTATGGTCAAGGCCGCACTGAATAAAGGGCTAATCCACAATAGTCTACTGTGCTCTTTCATTTCACAAAAAAGGCAATGATTTAGCTCCCCAAAGCACAAACCTATTTAGATCAGCATAGCACATTCATTCACCAACCACACACAACCCCCCCCCCTCTCTGTCTCTCTTTTTCTCTGAGAAGCCTAGTGTAGTGCTGAGGCAGGGTAAAGATCTGCACGAAGCAACAGCCATAAAAACAAGACTGAGTGAGAGGATTTGCTGAGTCACTTCCCTCCAAAGACAAGGTCCACACACAGCAGTAACAGCATGGCCGAACAGGCTTAGAGATCCAGGCAGAATCTCTTTTATGAGGCGGGATTTTAAAAAGCATTCCATCCACAGAATAGTTTACTGGTTTATTGTCACGGAAGGCACAGTTTAACTCTGGTATGTTTGGTTATACAGCTTAAGGAGGTGAATAACTGGTATAAACAGACTGTTATGTAACAACATAATTATACAATTATGTTGATGTTGAAAGAATGATCCCATGTGTAAATGTTCAATCTTAAACTTGGCTCTGTTTAAAAAATACATTGAACTTCTTCCCTCAGATGCCCCCCCACCCACCCCCCCCTCCTCCTCCTCTCTCCCTCTCACAGACAAACAGCCAGTGTGGTCTGCTGCAGGCAGTGACATGCCCACAGAATATATTATTCTCATGGCTGGCTGGCTGGCATAATAACACAGTCATAGTAAAAACAAAAAGAAAAATATAGCCCACATTTCATAAACTCTAGTTAAGATTACAGCTAACCTTCACAATCCATAGTGATCTATAATGAATGGTTATGGTTACCATACATGATGTTATTAAATCCATCCTATTGATCTTTCAATGTCACTACCATTCAGATAGCCTAGGTGATTTGGTGACTATCTCAGCATCTCGTCAGCAGAGTATCTCAGCTAACACTGAATGTTAAACCACTGAGTGGATATCAACCTTCGTTTAACCGGTTATAAAACGGTCAATATACAGAAGTCCTTGTAAAACGTTAACTTGTTGGCTCACTTGGAACGTAGCAGCCTAGGCAATTGAGGCAATATATATGCTATTGGCATTTCGAAATAAATCTGTCGACACATTAAAGTTGCACCATTAGCTTGCTTAGCAAAAGAAACAACTCAATAAAATGAAACAAATACACGTTGTTGGTGTGTTGTCTGGCAAGTTTTAGTATGGGCTACTATGTGTAGATTTTGTGTAGACTTAGCCTACCTTATTAAATTCACGGCGTCCATAGAGTCAAGTATGACAAATACAGTCTGCTGTTGGTCGTGCAGCGCATACGGGACGTGATTTTGATGAGAGTCAATTTTAGCGGTTCCGTCGCCCTGACTTGCTGAAAAGGCGGACATTTCTTCCACGGTACGAGTAAGAGATAGCGTCCTATAGAGACCGTATGGCCTATTATTGCGCAAACAAGTTACCGAGAACAGTGGCAGTCAAGATCATATAGCTTCAACATACGTTACATGCATTATTAGACTAATGGGATGCTGATATAAGCGTCTTACGTAGCCTTCAGTCTGCGCTCCAAAGTCTTGTTACGGGAAAAGATGCGAAATGGAAAGTAGGGGAAATCCTGTCTGACGTCAGCAAACGAAGTATCAGACGAGTTGAGACAAACAAGGCAGCGGACCAATCAGAGATCATAACGGCCAGTGTGTGCCTCACTTCCAATAGAATTGCGTGGTCAATTTGCTTTGGCTGGATGGAAAGTACAGTAGTTTATTACAGAATCTCGCCAGGTGTTTCATCATCTTCAAACAGGGACAGCTGTTGTGATAGTTCTATACAGCGGTTTTCCTATAGCAAAGTGGTGTGCAATAACAATACATTTTACAAACAGAATATAACCAGGGGATATTTATTTGATGTTATTGTAGATAGATTAAGATTAGTCTCCGCAAAATAACAACCATACTACCAATCTGCTACGTAGTCATCCTTTTATTTCACTTTTTAACCTCATTAACATTTTCATTATCTTGCACAAATGTCATGGGGATATAGACATACAATGGTACCCAGTGGCCTGCCACTAATATAATCAATAGTAATAACAATAATCATAACAATCAGAGAAGAACAGTTATACTCATTCATGTTTACAGTTTAAACCTATACAGTTTTTGTATTCACGAAAAAAGAAAGAATTGTGTCACGGCAATGACAGTTTGGCTTAGCGAGACTTAACAATAATAATACTTCAAAGCTTTATGTCCAGACAGGCTGCTCTGTTTGACTCGGTCTCAGTGACTCTCATTGGTGATCATACTGTCATCATATATATATACAATAAAAGTTAACTTTTTATATTGGTAATGGTAATCTGTCACATTGTACTGTGGCTATATGTATTCCGTAGACACTGAATAGTTCTGGCTTTCTGTATAGTTCTGCATGGAGGGGAAGTGGTTCTAGACACAATTCTGTAAAAGTGTGTCAAAAGGCTCTTTTTACAGTATCTTGATCAAGTTCACATGATGCGTCTGTGACAACCCCTTGTAAAAGTGTGTCTTCCTGGTGGTCTGGACCTCAGCGTTGCTGTGTAGTATAAGATCCCTGCATGCTATAACGCTCTGGTGCAGTAAGTGTGAAGTTCAGCCACAGGATGTCTAAATGGGTTTGCATCTTTCTGTAGTCAGGCGTATGTGAGAAATTAGGAGGGTTGGTGTTTGCGTGTTTCTGTGTGTTGTGGGTAGGAGAGATGATAAACTTCAAAACACCTGATTCCTATCTTCACACAGACAGATACTAGACACAGAAACACCTTGAAGTCACAGGCACGTTCACAGTCTTTAAAACTGAGGCACCCGGCTCCACTGCTTTACTCATTACTATACCTACAGTTCTTATAAAGGTAGGATTATAAAAGTAGCTTTTATAATTGTATAGCCCATGGGTACTGGAAAAGCTGGATATGAAAATTAACAGTCAACAAGACACTAGGGATACGTTCTGAAAATAGATACAAACTCATGCATCGAGGAGAAATGAACTGAGACTTTGTGGTACCACTGGATACTCAAAAAGTATGATACAATGGATTCACCGGTCAAATGTATGTATGTATGAATATTACATACTAAACCAAATTAGCTTGTTTTTTTGTAACAAAAAAGAGCTTAACATAACTAAAGCAAACAATACTATGGAGTAGAAAAAGCTAAAGAAATACAAACAACCACAGAAGAAGCCAAGAGCAGACACAGATTAAAACATACAGGATGACTGAGCATCTCAATCACACGGTAGTGTACCCTAGTATACTTTGGCAAAAGCAGAGGTAACATAGATATCATACAAACAGACTATAGATCTAGTGTAAGGCATGTTTTAGAGTATACCATGGCATGAAGGGATGAGAGGGCTTTACAACAACATACCTTAGCCTAATATCCCAGCATCTGTAATTATACTGTTGTTGCTGTTTAGAGTATTTTGTCTGAGTGTGATGGAACAGTTGTTTCATTTGTGCCTTGAAGTGACCATGATCCAACAGTCATCCTATAGGACCAAAGCTAAATATATAGAAATGTAAACTAATGTAGTAATTTGCAGATTCATTACCATACAAGGGGCTTTCATAAGAGTTGTTGGCACATTGATGAGGGGAGCTGTCTGAGTGGAGGACCAATGCTCACTGGACCATGACCCACTAAGGACACCATTTAGACCTCTTCCACAGATTAGAACTGGTCTCAAGCTAGGTCTCTGACAACAGAACATGATAACAAAGCCAATATTCATTATCCAACACAACAATTTGTATTCTTTTTGAATTCACCACATATGTAATAGCAATCGTTTAGGGGTGAGATAGAAATGAGATAAGGTGTCCGTTGTCTTCCATTGACCAAACACCGTTGTTTTCAGACACAGGAGCACAGCAAAGGGGTGACACACAGACCTGGAGGGTTTTAGTACCCAGCAGGAGGCCACCCACGTTTCAACTGAAGTCTGATTCAAACTGCACGATAGAAAACACCTAGCCAATATACCCACAAGACTGAGCCTCGTCGGAGAATAAATTATATTTACATACAAATGTTTACCTTTCTTTGTGACCCTCTTGCATTGAGCCGACACAAACACGAGCCCCAGATTCAAAACATCAAATATTTAACGTTTCGTTGTGTTTCATACATATAATATTCTCTGTATTAACTATCAAAACACTCTCAAAAAGGCAGAGATATCACCCACGTTAAAATGATCAACACATGTTGTTACTTCTCACATCCTTTTCATGTCAATTATCTTTCAAAGCATTTCAATTCAACACTCCAACCACAAGCTCTCTCACTTTAAAGCTCACATATTAACACATACATCTCTACTTCACACACTCATCCAGCACCATTAGGTGTAAAAGAGCTTAAAAACATCCCCTGTTTTTACCAATGTATCAGTAAGAAAAAAATATTTTTAGAACCCCCACTCACTCTTTTCATCCCAGCACTCTGAATTCTCCCTAGTCTTCTAAAAAAACAAATTTGATGTAATCATTTCTCTGCTACCCCAGAGGATGTGGCTGTAATACTCCTCGGTACCACTGGGGGGCGGAGTGGTTGCCGGGAAAATGTCTGTTTTAGAGGGATTATGTTTGGTACTGTAGATCATGACAGGCACTAAATAATTCCTCAGACTTCAGAGAGGCTCCTAAATCCATCTATTCAGGACTGAATGTGTGTTATTTGCTGATAATTTTGAGGGGGAAATTCTGAATAGTAATTCTAGTGCATATATGCAAATAAAAAGGTGGGGTAGGTTTAGAAGGGTCTCTCTTGACAGTTCAAACTTCATTTGAAAATGTATCTCATTCAGCCTTCTTGACAGTCTTAGAGCATCCATGTAGTATCAACCCCTTGCTCAATGTCCTTCTTTCATGCGAAACAGTTTGCTAGGGTTGAAACCGCTAACCGTGGTCCAAACAAACAGCGAATGTTTTGGTTCCATTCAAGGTTCAGGATTCCATCTATCCAGGCCAGGAGGAGCCTGGACACTCTCACATTTCCTACCACAGGGGTAAGAGAACGACAAAGCGAGAGGCCATCTTGTCTTCGCTAGCTCTGCTGGAATCCCTCAGAGTTCAGTCAGTCTGCTATTAGGCAGCTTTTAGTCCAACATCTTACCCCAGCCGTGTCCGTGTCCTAACTCCAGCTTGCTGAGCCAGGAGGATGCGCACAGCTCGTACCATCCTTCTCCATGTGAAGAGATAATATCACCCTCCTCAATGGGAACAAGTAAACAAACACTCACCACTAAAAGAAACCAACCACTTGTTTAAAAAACATCACAGAGAGAGAGAGAGAGAGAGAGAGAGAGAGAGAGAGAGAGAGAGAGAGAGAGAGAGAAAGAGAAATGGAAGTTACTGGGAGTGTCTAGACCCACAATTCACTTTGAAATGTCCACCGGTAAGTAACTGATGCGGTTCAGTGTGACGCATATCTTCATAAGGTTGTTATTAATATTTCTTCTTTTGTAAGGGAGTGCACACTTTTGGCAGGTTTGGCAAAACACTGGTCACTCACATGATGAGGAATACACTGAGAAACGTATCTGTAATATTTCATGCAACTGACCACTGACATTAAATACAGAGAGAGTTGTGTGAGAATGTCTGTGTAAGAGCTTGTGTGTGTGTGTGTCTATTTTAGTGTTACTGTGGGTCTGTGTGTTTGTAATTGTTTTGGGAGAATGTATCAAACTGTGCTGTGTGTACTATGTGCTGCTCATATGTATATAGTCTGTATGTGTAGAGTTTACACATTATATAACACTGCTCTTCCTCTCCCACTAATCACGTATTTTCCCCTGAAGCCAACAGCTCCTCCCCTTCCTCCTCAAGTGCTTCTGTGATTGAACCGCGAATCTGTAGCTCCTCCCCTCGGCCAGCCCGTGATAGGACCTCCATCCAGCGGCGCTGAAGCTCTTCCCCGTCGGCGCTGAAGTACAGGGTCAGGTGACTCTGGCTGATCTTGAAGGCGTGGCGGCGCTCCAGGCGGTCACATGACTCGGGGAGGGAGACCTCAAACCCGATAAGAGGAACGCTGCGCTGAGCTTTGACATCCTGAGGGAGGGGAGGCAGGAGGAGAGGAGGAGGGGGGTGAGAAGGGAAGGAGAGCAGAAGGAGAGGAGGAGGGGGGTGAGAATGGGAAGGAGGGCAGGAGGGGGGTGAGAGGGAAGGAGGGCAGGAGGAGAGGAGAAGGGGGGTGGGAAGGGAAGGAGGGCAGGAGGAGAGGAGGAGAGGAGGAGGGGGTGAGAAGGGAAGGAGGGCAGGAGAGGAGGAGAGGGGGTGAGAAAGCAAGGAGGGTCAGGAGGGGGGTGAGAGGGAAGGAGGGTCAGGAGAGGAGGGGGGGTGAGAAGGGAAGGAGGTCAGGAGGGGGGTGAGAAGGAGGCAGGAGGAGAGGAGGTCAGGAGGGGGGTGAGAAGGGAAGGAGGGCAGGAGGAGAGGAGGAGGGAAACAGAACCAAACCCACAGGTGAGAGATGTTTCCAAGAGTATTTGAAGGTTTTCAGGATGAACGTTAACATCAAACAGCTCTTACCTGCGGAGCTCCGTAGACGTAGAGGACCAGCGGTTCGTTCTCTGGGATGACGAACCACGCCTTCTGCCAGCTCCGCCCGCAGCCCTTCTCCATGTGGTGCAGGAAGCTGCAGAGCACACTGTTCTCTGCGGCCAGCGACGCCTGCTTCTGCTCAGCACAAAACCAAACACCACAACGCTTTCATTGGAATACAGGGATCTCAAATTAAATACGAATTCGACAAACAACAAACGACATACGCTTTGCTGAAAGAATATACGTAATTTTGTCAACTCTTCAATATAAAAAGGAAATCGTAGACAACAAATGGAGGAGGGCTAGTTGTCTGTGAGCGGGGTCTACTGACCTCCAGGATGGAGCGTCGTCTGTGGGTGCTGCTGCTCAGACAGGCGGGGGAGGGGGGGAGACGCCGACCAGCGTGGTGTAGCAGTCCACACACACGCGGTTGGCACGGTTGTTGTCGTACGACAGGCGGGCGCGGAACTCGGAGCACTTCCCACACACCACCTGGAACGCACAAACAGGAAGTGGCCGACATACATGAGCTGACTTGAAAAGCAGTTTGTCTCTCAACGCAAAAGCAAACACCCCACGTCTGCTCAAACCACCGCGCTGCCTAGCAACCACCCAACCCCCAATCCGTGACGGTGTGATTACAAGAACAGATATGGAGGATGAACGTACGTGTCCACAGGCTTTGCAGTGGTGGCGTCTCTTCGTGATAGAGTTGAAGGGTTCCTGACACTTCATACAAAGAGTCACCTCCTTCTCTCTGATGGGAGTCGGAGCACGCTGCCCAAGCTCCATGCAGTTCTGAACCCGCCCACAACACAGGAAGGGTCAGTCATGGCAACACATCACGTCTCCAATCAAATGATTGATGTATATGTCTGAGTGTGTGTGTGTGAAAAAGACAGAGAGAGATTTGGAAATGGACAGGGTGTGTGTGTGTGTCTTACAGGTGAGTTGGGCGGTGTGCAGTCGTCATCGCGGAGGGAGCAGTTGAGATGTCTGAAGGTCTCCAGGGTCTGCTCATGTCTCTGAATAGTGGTCTGGATGGCCTGGGGAAAGAGGCGTTAACAGGAAACAGGTTACTCAAAAGGAGAGGAAGAAGGAAACTAGGACATGGAGGAAGGGTCTGACAGGAAACAGTTAAATAGGATGCTAAACCTCCAAGGTAAGAAGAGGAAGCTGGTGTGTTTACAAGGTTGTACAGCAGGTTTATTGTCCTTACCTGGATCCAGTCTTTCTTCTCTTCCTCAGTTCTGCACAAAGGAACATACAGACGGCTTAGCTATCATGTCATTGGACTCAACTTTTACATCAAATCTCAACTTTTAAGGACCACTTCCAGCAGTTGTGTTTTTCTTCTGAACTCTTTACACGGTGTTGTTAAGATTGGATCATTCTAATTGAATAGTTCAACAGTGTTGTTCTGGTGAACTCACCTGGCCTGCAGTTCTAGAGAGCGCTGTTTCCCAGATACCAAAAACGTCCGTGGGACATTGAGACTGCTGGTCTCCTTCAACTGTAACACACACACACACACACACACAGGCACACACACACACAATCACACAAAGACACAACATACACACACACACAGGAAATGACTGGTTTGACCACAGCTATTTAGTACTCTGTTTCTACAGAAAACAATCTAACTCAGACAAACTCTCACACTATCAGCCTTGACCACTTCCTATATCTTTCTAACTGATCAATTCGGCAACATACCAGTCAGCTATAGACGAGATAGACATGAAACAGAAAGAGGAACAGCCAGTGACTGGATCAGGACCCACCTCCATTCCATCCACATCAATACGGGCTCTGACACCAAACTTCTGACCAATCAGCCTCAGCTTAGGAACACAGTAGAGCAGCCTATCATTGAACTGCAGAGAGAGAGAGAATGAGAATTGATTGACATTTTCAAACAACAAGAAAGATCACTTGATTGGTAGGTAGTCTTTGTGGTGTTCCTCACCAGGATGAGATATCGGTCCTGTGAAGTGCCGTTCTTGGCCGACAGCTTGAGGATGTGTCCCTCCTTGATGAGCTCATTGGTGGGATTGACAATGTCCTCCTCCCCGCCCAGCAGCTCATACACCTTCAGCAGCTTCCTCATACGCTCCTGGAACACACACACATACTTAAACACACATATCTATACAAAAACATCAAGACTAAAGGAAGACTTAAAGGAACTGTGAAATGTCTCAATGTTCTTTCGAAAGTGCGGTTGATCGGATCATCCAGATAGGTCATATTTATCTTCAGTGAAGCACATGTATCACAGCTCAGATGAGAAGGAAGGGACACCACCCAGTAAACAACTCTTAATTACAGGCCTTCAACACCATCCACACGCTAACGAATGCCGAGTGCGCAGATCTCTAATTACTAACGGATGCTAGATGACAGCCAGGCAGCTCTGGGAGCGTTTAATCTGGTCTGGCTGTAGGCTAGGCTGAGACGGCGTGGTGACAAAAAGACGATCGTTTGGTGTGGTCTGGCGGCGGCAGTGTGTGAAGCGACTCACCATCTTCCTGATGGCGGCATTGGAATGCTCTGCTGCCG